>JALXJV020000010.1:30195779-30747539 GCA_024633595.2 Lepomis macrochirus | reverse complement strand
TAGTATATCACTGTCAGCAAAGCGCGTGCATGTGAACGTGCACGCGCATAATGCGCGTGACAGTCGATGCGCGTGAATTAATTTGTGATTAATTTGTGATTAATTTGTGATTAATTAATAATTTAATCAAATCTCAATTAATAAAAAAATTAATTACTTATGAATTAAAATATGGATTAAAAATATTAAATTAAAAATATTAAATTAAAAATATTAAATTAAAATATTAAATTAAAAATAAATTAAAAATATTATATTAAAAAATAAATTAAAAAAAAAAAAATGTAGGGTCATGCTGAGGTCATTCACCAAATGGGATGGGGAGGGTGTGAAAGGGGTTTTGTATTAGGGCGTGTCGGACTTATCCTCTATTAGCAACTGGCGAGTCGATCACCAAAAGGTGAAGACCGAGGTGCGAAAAAGGGGGTGCTGAGTATGGGGGATATCCTCTAAAAGCGGATGTTAGGGTTTTAGCAGACAGTTGTGTATATATAGAGGGTTAGTTTTTCGACATACATCTGACCGAGGCGTGGAACAGTGAATCGGACCGAGCTATATTCGTGCAGAACAACAGTACCATCTTTGCATCGTCACAATCATGGACATGAACATGGACACAGGTAATCAATTGGGAGTAACGACTCCAAAACAACATAAAATTATAGATCCTTTTGCATTGTGTATGGTGACATTGTTCTAATTAATATGTTTTGTACAGGTGCGAGGACATGTGCTGCGAGTGAGGATCTATCAAGCAGCCCTAAATATTTTCCATTACTCAAGGATGATGTTGTCGATAACTCATGGGTAGATGACTATAGCAAAGAACTGGGGAAAAGAAATTTAACATTTCTCATTCCTGAAGAAAAAATCAGAGGAGGACAAGAGCAGCGGTCAAGCCGTATATGGATGCTTGTATGGACACTCTGGGGTGCTGTGACAAGAACACATCTCCCAACACTACTGTTAGCAGTATTATACAGGTAACCGTAGCCTATTATTTATCATGATATACTGCAACAAAAGCTATACAAACATGTGTGTACTGTGCATATACAGATGAATGGTGCAGAAAACAACCTCACACATGCATTGACACGCTACCCTTCTTTTATATCAAAGGACATAAGAGAAGTGCATAGAAGCTTTTTTAATAAAAATTTCACTGATGCTCAAAAGTACGTCCTACGTGGTCTTGGGGTGGTGCCGTCGTGTGAATGCAGTATTCGAGACATTGCAGCAGGTGCTCTACAGATTTGGCTAAGAAATCCATTTCTCATTGCATCACTTAAACGGGTAACTAGAGTGGAGGACAGTGTGAGTACTGTAGTTAAGGAATCTCTGGACATCTGGAAGGAGGAAAAAACACTAAAACAACACAATGGGGAATGTGTCTAGTCTACTAAACTGTGTCAAAAGAGATACGTCGTGTATAAGATGAGAGCCCTGTTGTGTGAAGCTGTTAACGATGCAATACTGCGACACAGATGGGACACTATGTTGTTCTAGATTTGTCAAACAGACAGAATCGTTAGGCGAATGACCTCTGGATGGCGTACCATGGTGCAAATGACAGCGGATAAATATGCAGATGTGAAATCTACTCTACTCGATATAGTAAATGTTTTTTCCTGATAATGATTTTCATACCGGTCATGTGTTTTGTTTTGTACTTTTAGCATTGATTTGTGTGTTTTAATGTTAACCAGAAAACAACACGTCGGCGTTGATGATGTGATGTATTGCTTAACTGAATCTTTGGTTTGTAAAACATAGATTACGTGTACTGATTTTCTGAAAAGTGTATACTTGAAAACTTGTGTACTTGGAAAATAAAATACTTGAACACAGGCGTTGAATCGTCAGTCTTTGTAATAAAGATCATGGAGGAGGTGATGAGAAATATCTACTATGCGACAGAAAATGCAGGGGGTTACGGAGGCAAGCAAAAAACTTAAAAAGGCCATATTTGACACCACTGGAGTCCGATGCGTGGAATTCAGGCGTGAAAACTGGCTCATGAAGCAAGATGCCTATACTCTACACAAGGCGGCACCGGTGCATTTTAAGAGAAACAAGGTTTTGGTGAATTCAATAGATTGGCAATTCCAGCTAGATTTAGTCGACATGTCCGCTTATTCTGCTGATAATGATGGGATACGCTATTTGTTAACATGTATAGATTTGTTTTCAAAATACGCATGGGTTAAGCTGTTTAAAAAATAAGAGTGGTAAATCGTCACAGCATCCTTTAAAGATATCTTAACTGAAGGTAGAATACAGCGTAAAATTCAAACTGGCGAGGGAAAAGAGTTCTTAAACAAAGATTTTGATGCGTTAATGAAAACTAATAGTATCGTACACTTTACCACATCAAAGCGAGACAAAGGCATCTGTAGTAGAGCGGCTTTAACAGGACTCTGAAGTCTAAAATGTGGCTATTTAACAGCCAATAATTCTAAGCGATCACGTAGCTATATTGCAGGATTTAGTCACCTCCTACAATCATAGTTATCATCGTAGTATTAAAATGAAACCGATTGATGTAACAAAAGACAATGAAGATATCGTATTTAACAACTTGTATAAAACAAAAGATAAAAGAGTAATTCGTTTTAAATATAAAAGTGGGTGATACCGTGAGAATTTCAAAACTTCTGCGACCCTTTTAAAAAGGTTATGAGCAAAATTATACTGATGAATATTTCACTGTAAAGGAATGCGTGTCAAGGGACCCTCCTGTTTACAGGTTAAAAGACTATGACGAGAAGTATTACAGGGAACATTTTACGAGCAAGAGATGCAAAAAGTTATTATAGATAAAAACAAAACATTTAAAATAGAAAAGGTTTTATCTAGAAAGAAAAGACAAGGCCGGGACATGGTGCTAGTCAAATGGGTCGGGATGGCCAGATAAATTTAACTTCGTGGATTTTGGAAAAACAGGTCATTCAGCTACCTTAGCAGATTACAAACACTGCGTATAAATGGATACAGAGGATTTTTTTGTCACCCTGCCCAGCAACTTCGTCTGCATTATTTTACCGAGCAATACAATAGCAAACTTTAGAGCGAAACTAGCCAAGCCTTTACACTTTAAATCAGCATACGAGGTGGGTTTGATAGAAATACAATATCCAAAAACATGGAGATCTTTTTCATCAGAAGACTCAAAATTTGTTGTGTTTGATAAAAAATCCAACAAGAGGGTAGTTCTATCAGCGACACAGGGTTCTATACAACAATGTCACAGATAATAGCTGAACTAAACAGTTGTTTATCTGAAAGCGACATGGGTCACATTGAGCTTGATTACAACAACATTACCAACAAAGTAAGCGTTTTACCAGCGAGAGATGTGGAATTAACGTTTCAAGGAAAACTTGCACAAATGTTGGGATTTATCCCGAGTGCCTTTTAAAACTCACGAGGGATTACAGCGTTTAGATCTCAGCCTCGAACTAACACAGTATTGACACAGATGCCGTATTTGGCACACATCCTGCCGATGTTAATGTAGGGATGTATAACATGTTTGTTTATACCGATATTGTTGATCATCAGACGGTAGGGGATAGTTACGTCCCTCTTTTAAGAATAGTACATATATCGGGGGCAAACAACCATATGATCACAAACACTTATGACAGACCACACTACCTGAGGCTCTGCAAAACACACATTGATAGTATCGAGATTTCTCTCAAGACAGATCAGAATCAACACATCCCTTTTACGTACGGCAAAGTGATAATAAAGTTACACTTTCGACCCGTAAAATATCAGTATTAGTCAAGGAGCAAAATGTACCATCCATATGCTCATACAGCGGACAAATACGTTGCATATTATACAGCTAGCGGAGGTGATTTACCGGGATACAGTGGGCTCGGTGCACAGTACGGGGCAGGGTTAGGGGGTATCTTTAGGGGTCTATTTAGATTGGCATTCCCCTTACTCAAGAAAGGATTTACATTTGCAGCCCCTCATTTAAAGACAGCTGCTAAAAACATAGCTACGGATGTTATTACTAACGTCATAAACAGACATCAAGAGGGTCGGTATAGTGGCTGTGGCTCCCGACCAATAAAAGCGACCTCCTGGGAAAGAGGAGTTCCCCACCAAGAGGCGTAGCGAACAACAAATAAGAAGACCCATACTAAGACTAGAAAAAATATAAAAGCAAGGAGTAGCAAATTCGACGAAGCGTCAGAAGACAAGAGACATTTTCTAACGAGAATGTCGTTGGTACATAACCTGTCACAAGAGTGCGTTAAGTTGGAGCTAGACCTGTTTATGGTACCGTTAACACAAACAAGTATTGAGAAATGCGTCTACGTCGAATTCCCTCCTCTAGCGGCGATATCAGACTCTGCACCCTCGAATTTTTCATTCCTGCTAGTACAGAGGACTACTTGGATCTAAACAATACGTTCCTGTACACGCGCGCAAAAAATCACCAGAGCTAATGGCGGAAACCTGGACCAAGCAGGCGAAGTGGGTTTTATCAACTATCCGGGTGTACAATGTTTTCCCAGGTGCGACATATGCGTTGGGGGACCGCCTAAATAGCGCAATCATCAAACACATATCCTTACAGGGGTATAATAGAGTGCCTTTTGAACTATGGAAAGGATACTCTGCAGACACAGTTTGGATCAGGACTATTTTGCATGGATACAGCAGGTCATATGGATGGCGCAACAGGTGGAGGGACGCAATGAGGGACTAGTTAAAAGAATGGAGTACACGCAAAGGGCGGCGTGAGTGGAGCTAATATCCCTTTGCATTCTGACTTGTTTTTCAAGACAAGTTAATGATAAGCGGTGTAGACCTCAAGATAAAATTCATAAGAGCTAAAAGCGAATTTTGCTTAATGCGCAACACTGTAGATGACTTTCGGGTTAACATTATGTCCAGCAAGCCTGTTTGTAAAGAAAGTCACCGTGTCTCCGGCTGTTAAGTTAGCTGCGCTAAAGCGTTAACGCATGGCAATGTTAAATATCCCATAGACCGAGTCTGTCTTAAAAATTTTAAGCGTTCCGGCGGGCACTTTCGTGTTTGTAATCAAGAAAATATATTCTTGGGACAAATACCTAAATTTATTGTAGTAGGATTTGTAGATCATGAGGCATTCACAGGTAGCTATCACGGCGTAATCCATTTACATTTAACCATTACGATATAGAGTTTTTATGTTTATACGTTGGTGACCAGCAATATCCTTCAAAACCCTTTCAACCCAACTTTACCAGAGGGAATGCCATCAGGGAGTATCATCAATTGTACTCCGCAACTGGAAAGTATCTTAAAAACAACGCTATGGCCATAACCAGCGATGAATTTTGTAATGGATACAGTCTGTTTTGTTTTAACCTGAGCCCTGATGAAGGATCGCGGAGACCATATGTAAGCTCATTAAAAGCGGTAGTGTTAGATTAGAGGCTCGTTTAGAAATCAGCTTCAGCGCTACGATAAATCGCGGTTATTTACGCCACATATGATTCTATAATTGAGATATCATCAAGAAGACAGGTTCTCATTGACTTTTTCTAACTTTGACAAAAGGATAGTATGAATACTGATAGAATTGTCAAAAGTACTTGACAAGGTAGTAAAGCAAGGCGTCTTTCTTGGAGTATTTGCTAGTGACCAGCTTCCTAAACCGCTTATTAAAAGAGACCCGTCATGTTGGTGGTAAACACAGACCCCTCCTACATGGGTGGACAACATTGGGTCAGCTATCTATATTGACAAGCGGGGTGTGGGATGCGTTCTTTGACAGTTTTGGGAACTCTCCTGTATACTCACATTTTCCTGAATCCTTTTCTGTCTTTCTCAACAGTAATTGTAAGTCCACGTAACACTCTGTTAGACAAGTGCAAGATGTGAATTCTGTAGTGTGCGGACAGCATTGTGTGTTTTTTCTTTACCACATGGATAGAGGGTTATCTTATGACAATGTTATGACTAAATATAGTAATAAACTGTCATGCAATGATTTTATGGTGTGCAAATTTGTGAAAAAAATACGACCCTCGGTTGTATCGCGGACAAAATAATTATGCAGAATGTAACCAATGTGTCCGAGTATCAGATTCTTTTAAATGTGCATGATAATATTAGAAGCTGTGTCTCGATCATTATCAAAATGATAACTAGATTGAACCGTGTACACAACGTTTTTTGTTATTCTGATGATATAAATAAAAACACTTTGAAATGATAAAGTTATGCCTCTGTGTATTTATTTAAAACCAATATACAATTAAAAGTTATCCAATCACTCAATCGCATTTTAGGAGACACAAAGGGACTTTCTTCATCGTTAAGCTAATCGATGCCCTCTGCTAACAAGAGGTGTAGGCGTTGATCCGGTAATAAGAGGAGAAGATTCCCCAGAAGTCTTTCTCTTAAACTTCGTCAATTTTTCTTTTGACCCGTTGATTCGGTTACAACTGATAAAGGTATATTCAGTATAGCCAGCGATTGCAGATACTCATCCCAACCTGTAGGTCTATGGCTGTCAGAACACGTTGTGAGAAGCAGTCACTCCTCTTATCAAATCATACACATGAGACCCTTTAATGACATTACCCTTAAACACAAACTCCCACGTTCAGTCCAAGCAGATATGTTTTTTGAGGAGGACATTTTATCCAAAATATGCAGAGCTTTATTCTTGCTGTTTTTTGGCATGTTTTTTAAAACTTCTTCAAAAACAAAATCTCTTCCTTCTTGATTCTTCTGCACTGAAGGGTGAGAATCCTCAGCGACAGGCATTGCCAAAGTTAGAGTGTTCTGGTCTTTCTCTCCTTGTTTTACCATGGTGAGAAATCTCTGCAACGCCATGGAGTATTTTTTTGCTTTTCATGAAGATCTTCAGTCTTTTGATCTAGAATTTCTTTTATAGATACGATCAGGTCATTTTCAACAGTTTCTCGAATAGACTTCGTGTGCGGAGGTCTTCTTAGAAGATCGAGTTGTTGTTTAGGTACCAGAAACATTTTTTTGTGCATACTCCATAGTCATCTAAGTTTGACTTGAAGCTATAAGACTTCGTTATAAATGGCACGGCGATACTCAGGAGGGTAGAAGAAAACCGCCAGACTGTTTGAGCATCGTCTTCTTTTTCTTTGAAGCGCAAACCTTTTTATTTCGCGAGCAGTCTAATCCCGCCTTCTTCTTTTGCAATTTTGATACTGCGTCTTATTTAAAGGAATTTTACCTTTTAAAACATTGTAAGCTATCTCGCATAGCGCTACCAAAAGGTCTGGTGATGCAGATTTAATAATATTCACTCTCTGAGATGGAGATGCTCCGTGCAAAGTTTGCAGTAAAGACAGGTTCCTTTTAATGCGATCAGACATGTTTATTTACTTTCTCTTAGGCACATACACGACAGGCAGGTCTGAATGCAAATCAGTTCTGAGTCTGAAATCATCAGGTGTCTTAGCTTTAAAATCAATCATCAAGTAACCGTAAGGAGCACTAGTGGCGTCGTCGAAACAATCCATAAAAAATGACTCTTCCCGGAAACATTTGTCTAGCCATAAGCATGACTTGGTATTTATCTCTGGGGTTTTAAACAAAACAACATAATTGGTATTCAAATTAATAGTACGGCTAACTTTGCCTTGAAAAAACAAATTCTGAACCAGGTATAAACAACTTAGATTCCTATGATGCACATATTTTGTAAACACGTTTTGGACCTCCATGTTATTGCTGGCATCACTCATTAAGTCATCAATAATCAACAAATTGTTTTTATCTAAAGGTAACAATGTATCATCGCATAAAGAAGGTGGTATGCCTTCAATGAAATTCACATTTCTAATTTTCAATAACTGGTCGTACAATGGCTGCCAACACGAAAAAATATATACAACATTTTCAATCTGTTTTGAAATGAGCTTATCGGCATTTTCAATCAACATTTTCACAAAATATGTTTTACCGCTGTTTGAAGGACCTGACACAATTAGACTAAAAGGATGTTGTAATCTAAAATCAAAATCATCAGTGTCTCTAACAGCCATTTCGATAACCATACAGTAAAGTTCTCAGATCATGAAAAAACTCTGCGTACGATGTACACGACTTGAAGTCTTTTGGCAAATGTTTTATTTTTTTAGTTCGAAAGCCTTTTATTTCTCAGATACTTAAATTTGTCTCTCAATGTCAGGATAGTAGACAGGATGACATGTCTCTGCTTAAATCACATCTTATTGTCTTTTCCCACCTAACCAACTACAAAGTGCAGACTAACAGCACTTCAGCACATCCTGGCTCTCCATTCTTACACTGACTAAATACTATTATGAAAGCAGAGAATAGGTGGCATGCCTTCAATGAAATTCACATTTCCAATTTTCAATAACTGCTTTCGTTACAATGGTTGCCAACACAAAAAAAATATATACATTTTCAATCTGTTTTGAAATGAGCTTATCACCCTTTTCAATCAACATTTTCACAAAATATGTTTTACCACTGTTTGAAGGACCTGACACAAATAGACTAAAAGGATGTTGTAATCTAAAATCAAAATCATCAGTGTCTCTAACAGACATTTCAATACAGTAAAGTTCTCAGATCAGGAAAAAACTCTGCATACGGTGTACACTACTTGAAGTCTTGGCAAATGTTTTATTTTTTTAGTTCGAAAGCCTTTTATGACTGAATAGTTAATAGTCCTAAAACTGTGTATCGATATATTATCTCTGAGTGGTAGGATGTAGCTTAAAGCATAAAGCCTTTCTAAATAATCAGGCGATTGTTTGATTGATTCCCCTGAAGTTAAGCTATAAAAAAGTGAAACAAACAAAAGACATACATATTTTAAGACGATACGAGTGAACCATAACTGTGGATAATAAACACAAAGGAGATTCTGTTTCTGCAAAAGAACTTGCGTTTGGTTTACTCTCTCTTCAAGCGGTGAGGATATTAGTAGCTGGTGTCATAAAGTTTTGCGTAGTCCATATTTCTGGGCACTTTTTTTTTAAATAAATGAGAGCGATCTTTACCGATCCTTCCTGCCACAGCTGGAGTTTAAAACAAGAGCGAAGAACAATCAGGCCCGTTAGACTAAAGTACCTTATATTACACTGCTAAAGATAAAGCATCTACGGTCTAGTTTCACAGATTTATCCTACAATGCCAGTTAGTCCGACACTATAGTTTATCCAGAGATAGGCGGCGAATATACATCCGCCTTGCGTTCATGTCGAACCATTGTCTAGCCGTGATTCTATTCTCACCCCCCATCCTCAGTCACTAAACACGGGCTGCAGACATAGGCTACCCTCCCCAGTTACAGTATCGCATAGCAGTTTAAGAGTTACAGTCGGGAGCCTTACGTTCAGGTTAATTCACGTGGCGTAAGAACCACAGAAAATAAAAACAATTACTCACACATCTGAATTAGTGTGTTACCAAGAGTTTTTGAAACGAGCAAAAAAAAAATATCACTAACCTATTTCATTACCATCCCGAGAGTTACAGAAGAATAAAAATAATCACACAAGCATTTGTAAACATCTTGTGAGAATCCGGTGTTTTGTTGTTCTCTCACATAACCAGTTTAAATCATGAGCGAAAAAATCACTCAGCGGTTTGAAACATGTTGTTACTGAGAAGGTATTTAACTTAGGTCTAAAATAAAATGCTTCTCTCTCTGTCAATGAAACGGGGTCGTTTGTGTAACTTTAAATACATGTTTAAACACAGGCGAGAGTGCGTATGGTTGCACTCTTCAATTATGTGTTTTTTCTCCTCTCTATGGCAATGAAGCGGGTTACATGCCATCTCGAGAGATTCAGAAGAGCGAAAATATTCATACAATCATTTGTAAACATCTTGTGACAGAAAATAAAAACAATTACTCACACATCTGAATTATTGGTTCTCTCACATAATCAGTAAATCAAGAACGAAAAAATCACTCGCGGATTTGAAACATGTTGTTACTGAGAAGGTTTTTAACTTAGGTCTAAAATAAAATGCTTCTCTCTCTGTCAATGAAACGGGATCGTTTGTGTAACTTTAAATACATGTTTTAAACACAGACGAGAAGTGCGTATGGCTGCACTCTTCAATTATGTGTTTTTCTCCTCTCTATGGCAATGAAGCGGGTTACACGCCATCTCGAGAGATTCAGAAGAGCGAAAATATTCATACAATCATTTGTAAACATCTTGTGAGAATCTCGTGTGTTGTTGTTCTCTATTCATTCTAAATCAAGAGCGATAAATAACCACTCACACATCGAATCAAGGTATCACCATGAGTTTAAAGCGAGCAAAAAAAAATATCAGCCATCCTATTTAGTTAGCGACAAGTCACGGGCTGTTTCTTTTTACGCGTCGGCTGTTAAGTGAGCGGATTGTTTATGTAACATAAAAATACATGTTTAAACACAGATGAAATGCTTCTGATTTACACTCTCATCAGTCGGATGGGGTAATCCCGGTGTTACGTTATAAGGCCTGTGTATGGGAACCCCCTCCAGTCAGCTCAGTGGCGTCACCGTACAGGAAGATTCAATACAGAAGGAATATTCAATACAGATCATTTTTACTGGTCTGACTGTAAACAATATTGCCGAAAACATCATACATATCACATAACAATAATTAGTCCTATACATATAACATTACAGCGATCAAACCCATGTATTTCATTAAAGAATTAAAAGCGTAAAAGTACTCAAATCGCGAGCGATGGTATGAAGACCAGCCCCAGGAAGTCCCATAATGCATTGCGCCGCAGGGTCTTGTTTTAAATTTATTTTAAAAACCTCCCAAATACACGAATAACAAATGATACTTTATAATTTATGTGTTCTTATATGTTTCTGGTTTTTAATATAATGTTTTTATAACGATAATTGTCATTCCTATGATTAATTACATCTCGATACCACGAGAGAAGGGGCTGTTCTGTCTATTGGGCTTGGCGATCGCGACAATGTTATGTCAAACTACTGCGTACAACAATTACGGTTGGAATGTCATGTCGGTCAATCAGCGAGACGTCGTTGTTATACTGGCGGGCACCCACCGTAGTCTGGTTCTCTGAATTGCACACGCATTGAACTAGACACGTTGTTGCAGTACAACAGCCCCTAACACGGGCTATGTGTAAAATTAAACTTCAGCGCTGCTCACGATCATGTCTTCTCGGCTTTAATGCATGGGGCCGACTATGAAATGAATCGTTAGAGTTACTCTTGTAACGGTATTGCTGCCGCCCCTTAGTGGGGCCATGTAGAAAGATAAACCCTGACAAACAATGACTGCTCTGCAGAAACACCTATGTGGGAGGCGATGTCAAGAAATAAATCGCATTATCAATGAATCAATGAATCTCACACACCATGTCAAAATACTTCCACACACACAGTGCCCCATACACTCTAGACTTCTCCCCAATGTAATAGTGAGGCATAATCTAAATAACATGTATGTGTAATTAGTTAAATGATATATCATACATTTTATAGGGTTTATAAATGTTTGTGAATATGTTTGTGTTATAATATATTTTAATTAATAGGGGTAACTGTAATGTCATGAATTTTATAGGGTTTTACTATGTGTCTGTTTTGCGCTAACCCCCATCCGCCACCTCGGGTCATAAAACCCCCATCCTAATAAAAAGCGTTCCGCGAGGCTGGGGAAGGGGACCGGAAGGAGTTGTGAGGCGCATAAAGCTGACAGTGATATACTACTCACATATTTCAACCAAAACCAAAATCTCTCCTAAACCTAACCAGTTAATCTGGTGCCTTAACCTAACCAAACTGCAATCATTTTGTATGTAATGTAACTTAATGTATGTATGATTAAGGTCTCCAGTTGGGTTGTTTTTACCAATGGTTATATCATTTTGGCAGTCAATGGCAAATGACCTATTCTGCTGTTTAGGTTTGAAGATGTGTTGGAAATAGTGATCAGGGCTGCTTTATTCATAAATTACATAAAACATACCGATATATTAAATCCAGCAATCTACCACAAAAATGCCTGTGGTGGAAAGAAACCATATGTACTTGTGCACTATACTTAGCTTCACTAATGAATATTTTTACTTGAACAATATGGAATGTTATTACCCACCTTTACAGTAAATTTCATCTCTACTGAGCTTTTCAAAGTCTTTATAGGCAAGTCATGCCACTTGGCCGCCATCTTGGCAACACCTCCAGGAAGGTATTTCGGACTAACAAGACCAGGCTCCTGTCTGAATGAATGGGGAGCGAGCCAGAACTGCAGTTTTACTGGTCATCGGGACATAAAAACTACATGAATAGAATCAGCAGTAAAATCTAATAAAAATCGCTGAAAAAGTTTGATAACCGTGCCCCAAAGTAAGGTTTAAAGGTGCTTTTCCCAACCGGTTATATTTTTACTACGCATGCATCACCACTTCCACGCATGTGCAGTAGAAATACTCTGACTCTTACGTCAGTGAAACCCCATGATTGGCTGAAATATGTTTTCCACTTTGGCTGTTAAAAGCAGAAAATTGGCTTTCTAGGTAGAGGGCCAGATCCGATCACGAGATCGGAAATCAGGCCTGATCACGTTGTTTCAGACTCGATCGGAATCGGAATTTACCTCCCGATCAGGACTTGGATATAAATGTATATATAGATGTGCTTTGCAAACACTGTGACACTTTTATTTTTGCATTTGTTTACATGCCCGCTGGGTATTTTAAGTTGAGGTGCTATTTGTTTTTATCTTAGACTTTTTTTATGTTTACTGTTGCACTATATTCCAAAAGTGAAGAATTTATGTTATTTATTACTGAATTGTTCAAGCTACCTCACAGAAGTGCTCTGTTTGTTAACAGAGTTGTTGAATGTTAAAATAAGGTGAATTAAATAAAAAAAATAGGGAACATCCTGGATTTGTTTTTTCGCTCCTCTTTATTCTTTTTTAAAGTATTATAGAAGTATCGGATCGGGACTCAGTATCGGTCACATATAGTCGCATATGTTGTTTTGAGACAATTGATAGTCGACCTATTTTGTACTCCAGTTTTTATTTTAGGTTACACTGTGTTTTATGTGAAGATAACGAGTCCATATACCTACATGACAAAATAGGTCGACAGAAAATCAACCGTATAGGAATGTTTATTCAATAGCCATAAAGTTGTGGTGGTGAGTTGGGTGGTTTGTAAGGAACTTATCCACCTTTCACTTGGGAAACCAGTGTTCAATTCCTGTGTGAAACAAGACTGATTTGATTTTTTTTAACAAAGTTAAGTAGCGTTAGCTACGTTAGCTCCTGCTGAAATGGAGTTTGAAATTGCTGTTTTGAGAGGTATGGGCAAACTCCACCAGGATAGGGCGCTATTGTAGGATACGCTCATATGAGTTGTATTCTGAGGTTGGTTAAAATGACCTACGATGTCGTTTAGGAGAACTTGTGCCTACAGTTCACATTCTTCCATCCATCTGATTCAAATTTTCTTAAAGAAGCAGCAAGAACTGCCATGCACCTCCAAGGAGAGTTCTTAGTGTTAAGCAACACCGTGCACCACTGAGTCACTGTGTAGTCCAGCAATCATTACACACAGCCAAATAATAACAACCTGCAAATGGTCTTGTGCCGACAAACAGCTGGTACGCGGACCTCAGCCTGAGGTCTCGCCTCTGCATGAGTGTGTATAACCTTAACGAGTGGCTGAGAGGACCGAGGCAGTTGCATTTACTCAGTACTGAGACAGATAGTCATTAGGGGAGGTAAACATTCACTTAAGCCTGAGTGTGCTCATTGATGCCACTCAAGGGTCTTTGTGAGGAGTGATCAGGGAACAGAGTGAAGCTGAGGTTTTAATTAGCCTGAAAACCTGACAGCCTTTGTCAGTGCTTTGTCACAGCAGTGTTGGCTTTACTTGTTTTTCTCCTCGTAAGTTACACAGGACAGGAAAAATCATGTGTTTGCTTGACACTTCCAGATGCAAGTTGAAATACACATCTGACTGTACTCCATGCAGATGTGTTTATGTTCAAAAAAATCTTCAATGTTATCTCCACCTATGAGCTTTGAATGATAAGACATTGCATCTTCTTTGTTGGGATAAGTAGCACTAAGTGGCGCAGGAGGCCAGTTAACTTTCTGTAGATTATAAATTGCTACCAGTCAATTGTGAAAAAATGAGTATCATCCTCACTTAATGTTGTCCACAGTACATATCTCAGCAGGGTCAGAAGCATACATAATGTGGTGATTAAAACAGCCAATAGCCTGACAACGTTTTAATCAGAATATCTATTACATAATGCTCATTTGGGTCACCAAATTCGCCATTAATAAACTTAAGAAAATGTGCTGAGCCTGTTATTTGATCCTCTGGCTGTATCATCATTAAACTTTTTTTTCTCTGTAGTTATACAAGCAGGATTGCATGCGTATTCAAGTTGTTTTTGTTTCAGTACAATAAGTGCCCTGTTTCCAATTAACTCTCTGGTTCACTGTGAGGTCCTGTGTTGTTGCACATCATTTTATTGTGCACATTAAGGAGAGTCAATACGAGGTAGACCCCAAAACAGCCTTGTATCGCTGATTTAACAGTAGTAGTAGTAAACCTTCCTCACCACATCTTGCAGCATGTGAAGGGCTCTGATTCAAGTACTCTACCAAATTTCAATTTTCAAAAATTTGAAACTACTTATCGCAAGGACATGACAAAAAATTTAAAAAACCTAAAACCTATCTGTATGCATGATGGATTATCATAACAGACCTTATTGGTGAAATGGGCTTTCCTACAACACAAATATAGTTTACAGTTGTCTGTGAAGATTCTCAGTCATACAGGTCATAGTTATCCAACGTTTTGGCCAAAGAATTAAACTTTGCATTAGAAAAAAACAAATTAACAGAAACAAAAGCAGAATAGCTCAGGCTAAAGTTCAGCAGCCCTTTCTAATGCTAAGGCACCCCTTTCCATCTTTATCATCCAAGAAAGAAGAGCTGTGACATGTCTGAGCAAAGATCAAAACATCACCATCTTGCCTGCGGACAAAGGAAGATGCACGTTAGTCCTTAACACAGTGGACTACCAAGACAAAGTCAACACACTAGTAATGGGCAAAAACACATATGCAACACTGAAGCGGGACCCAACCAGCAGGTACAAGAAAAAGGCCATAGAACGTCGACATCAAGGTCAGAAAAAAACTCCCTCACCCAGGAACAGTATCACCGTTTGTATCCTGGAGAAGCCATTCCTTGAGTATTTGGACTACCCAAAATAAACAAAGAAGGCACCCCACTCAGCCCTATTATCAGCAGCATCAACTCAGTCTAGAGCTTAGATCGGGCCCAAAAAATCAAACCCGACCCGTCCGAGACCGGCCCGACCCGACACATTAACTGTAATTATGAGCCCGAGCCCGATTTAAACCTGACCATTTTAAAACATTGCGTAGGCGTTATAACCGGGGGCGTTATAACGCCTTTTTTCTTCACTTCTTCAAGCTCCATGTTGCACTGAAGATAGCCTACACAATACAGCGTGCGAGTGGATGAGATGCTGCGCGTGACACGTGACGTGCTTGATCAACGGCCCGACCCGAACATAGTGGCGGGAAATATTGGCCCGGCCCGGGCTCGGACTCGGGCAGAGAATCTAAGCTCTAACTCAGTCACCTACAACATTGCCAAACACATATCTACCATGTTAGCCCTTTGGTTGGTTACACGCCTCACCACATACAAAACTCCATTGACTTTGTAAACAAAGTTTGAGGACTGAAACTGGACCTAGATGAAACCATGGTGTCCTATGATGTGACCTCTTGCATGCCCACCATGGAGGCATTAGAATCCGTAAAGCAACGGCAACTACAATACAATACCCTGGACAACAGGACTAGCCTCAGCCCTGACCACATCTGTAAATTACTCAAACTTTGTCTAAACACCACATATTTCCAGTACATCAGAGGATTCTACAGACAAAAGCATGGCTGTGCCAGCGTCACCCATTGTGGCTAATATCTACATGGAAGAAGTGGAGGGAAAAGCCCTCCTTCAGAGGAACAGCACCAAGCCACTGGTACAGGTATGTAGATGACACCTGGGTCAAAATTAGGAAGGAAGTGCAAGCCTTCACAGAACACCTCAACTCCATGGACAGTAACATCAAGTTTACTCGAGAAGATGTCCACAACAACAGTTTGGCTTTCCTGGACTGTGCTGTACACATTGAAGAAGACAGGAGCCTGCAAATTGGGGTTTACAGAAAACCCACACACCCGGATCAATACTTACTTTTTGATTCCCACCACCCACTGGAACACAGGCTAGAAGTCATCAGAACCCTGCACCACAGAGCAGACCAAAACCAATCAGTGCAAAAACCAGAGAGAAGGAACAGAACCACCTGAAGGGGACACTTAGTGTTAGGATTTGGGTTTTGTGCTGTTGTTTTTCCTGAGTTTATTTGATATTATTATGGTTTGGAGTTTTATATTCTTGTTTATTGTTTTGGTTCTTTCGCTTTAAGTTTTCTTAGTAACTTTCTTGTCTCTCATCTTGGTTCTTGGTCCTGTACTTTAGTTCATGTTCTGTGTACTTCTGATGGTCTGTCTTAGTCCGTATTGTTTTATCTTCATGTTTTAGTGTAGTCTTGTCTCCTGTTTGGTCCCGTCTCTGTCCGTGTCCTGATTTTGCTGTCTTTCCATGTTTTGTGTTTTTACTTTGATAGAGCTGTCCTTGTCCACTTTACTTCCTGTTTTATTGTTGTAATCTTCTGTACCTGGTGTCCTTTTCTAGCTTTGCTTGATCACCTGACGTGTCTCAGCTTTGCTTCTCTCCCCTGTTGTCTCTCTGCTTGCTTGTGTCTCATTAGTCCTGATTCCTCTCACCTGTGTTGCCCCTGACCCGATCGTTTTATGGCAGTTTGAACAGGCCAAGTCACATGGAATCTGATCTTTTCCAGTTCGGAATTGGGCCAAATCCGATACAGATCGGATAGCTTTAAATGCGACCTCAGTCTGGACACACAGGTCGCATTTGATGCGACTTTGACGTCACTGTAGAGCAGCAGTTCTGCTGCAGAAGGAGCCACCGTGAACGAAAAAGCTCCACAAAAAGCCATAATTAAATATGTGGCTCTCTTCCTTCTCAACCTCGCTATCATCTGCTCACAAATTCTCTTTCTTATACCTAAAATCCACCGGTTCGCAAGTTCTCTTCTGAGTTACGCGCATGCTATTTGTCTGAGAGGACACAGCGGGAGAGAGAGAGAGAGAGAGAGAGAGAGAGAGAGAGAGAGATGATGATGTATGATGATGCTGCAGTCAGCAGTAAAGCAAATTGAAATTGAATTGAGAGAGAGAGAGCGAGAGTGAGTCAGAGTAGCGTGGGCTGTTACGGTACAGCCAGAAACCGTAAAGAGAAGAACAGAAAGTTGTGAACACTTTTCATAATTCGGGAGAACTGTAACCCGTGAGAGGACAATGAAAAACCGGAGTCTCCTGCGAGGTAACCGGAGCTATATGTTGCTCCTTGTTTACTTGTGTGCTGCCTGTGACATCGTGTTATTCTTCTGCGCATGAAGGTCACTTTAAGGCCGCAGACAGGTCACACTGGAGTCTGATATGGGCCACATTTAAACTATAATGTAAACTGTCAAACAAATAAAATCAGATCTGGGGAAAAAAAATTTGCAGGCCTTAATGCTCAATTCTGAATTGAGCATTAAGGCCTGCAGTCTGAACATAGCTTTTGTCACGTCCTTGTGTCTTTTATATAGTTGAGTCTGCTCATCTGCATTGAGTGTTCCTGCCTTGTGCCTTGTTTCCTGGTATTCTGGATTATTCCCTGGGTTTTGTGGAATTGTGCCTTGGATTCCCTTTTGTTCTTGTTTTTGGATTTCTTTCCCCCCGGATTTGTGGTTTTGCTTTGGAGCCACTTTCTGTTTGAACATTAGCCGCTGAGTTCCCAGCGTTGGCCTGTTTGTCTTTCTGTAAATAAATCCTTGTTTAAACTGCATCCTCCTCGCCTACATCTGCATTTGGATCCACACCTTAGCTCTCAGCCATTATACCTGACACTTACAGCCTGTCGACACCCTAAATGGACCTTTGTGAAAAAAGCCAAAAATTCCAGGAAGAAGACCAATACTACAGGGGATCAGGAGAAGAAAGTCAAACGCAACAACATGGTGATTCCATGGTGTCTGGAGTATCAGAGAAATTCAGGAGGATTTTCAACAAACACCGCATCCCTGTGTTTTGTAAACCAAAGAACACACTAAGACAGATGTTGGTACACCCCAAAGACCGCATACCCAAACACAAGAAAAGCAGTCTAGTGTATGCGATCCGATGCAGTGAGGAATGCACAGACCTGTACATTGGGGAAACTAAACAACCACTACACAAATGCATGACTCAACACAGAAGGACTAACTCCTCAGGTCAAGACTCAGCAGTTTATTTGCATCCGAAGGGTAAAGGTCACTCGTTTGAGGATCAACAGGTGCACATTTTACACAGAGATGGAAGAGGTGTCAAGGAAGCCAATTACACCCGGGTTGAGAAGTCATCGTTGAACAGAGGAGGGAGTCTACGCCTCCACTTATTCCCCTCTTACAATGCGGTCCTTTCATCACTTCACCGGTAACTGAACAAACATTTCATCTTCCTCTTAGTTCAGACTTGGCCACGGGTGGTTCTATCAACCATGACGACTGTCCTTACCACAGCCAGGAGCACTAATGAACCAGCGGTATCGACGATCCTAGTTAATGATCCCACATATGTTAAGTAGCTTAGTTTCCCTACCAGTCAGTCAGAACTGAAGAAGTCTCTTGGATGAGGGACGAACAGTCTTCTAATATCTTCAACCAAGTCCAATTCCAATATTTTTAGTTTCGATACATCTTATGTGCTGTTGCTGTTATCTCATTTCTCACTGAGTATTTCTTAATAAGTGAAACAGCGCCCCTCTAAATGCAATGTGTTGGATGTGTGGTGATACACTATATTGCACCACAGTAGAGCTGACCTGCAGTCTGACCATGAGGGGAGGCCAGGCAGAGTTGGCATCCCTTTGTGAAAAAAAATGAAATGATTAACCAATCACACAAGGCCACTGTCATACCACTGCTTAACTGCAATCAAATCACAGCATGCGATCCATGTCACTCAGATGAAATAACGGGCAACTTTAGCTAGTGGAGTTATGGAGTGTGGAGATCAGGAGTTTTTAGTTATAATAAATAGTTTTACTAAACTACCACTACAGCAGCAACTTAAGATTAAATCTGAAGTAAGACCAACGCCAAAGTGTCACAGGGCACTGGGCCAGGTTGGGCTACCTTAATAATTGTTTATACTTTGTCGGTCTGGTACTCGGTTGTTTGTCTTTAGCGATGTTGTGTTATGAACATTTGACCAAGCATTCAGATGTAGGCCTATTTGCTGCTGCTATGCAAATGTTAAACTTCTTCTGATTGAGCCTGTGAATGCTTCTTTTATTCTTAACCTATATGTACTGTGCACTATAAACAGCGGGCTATGTACGCTATTTGGGGTGAGAGAGTGAGCGAGTGAGAGAGAGAGAGAGAAAGCACATGTGTAGGTAAATACAAATTTCAGCGTGTGTATTGATAACAGATAGTTCACATCTTTGAAGTATGATTCAGTTTTGTGTAAAATTATACCCTGCATTTTAATATCACAATATATTAGATAATTGCCCTCCAAAAAGAACATCCTCTCCGCTTGGCTTCCCCAAAAATTTACCCCACCACACGCCACTGGGGAAAAGCCACTCTTTTGACAGACTCCAGTCATCAAATCTCGTTCATTAAAATGAACTAATCTTTTTTGTGTCATTTTGTTCATTTTAACTAGGCTGGTTATTGAGGCGCAGCCCTTTAGAGGGCGATTAAAAAACAGCACAGTTCTCAAACACGGAAGGCTGCCTGGCTTGCTTTAATTGACAAAGTATAATGCACAAAGTCACTTCTTGAAGTAATAAGCTAAGATGAATAAAACACACTCTTAAAATTTAACAAATTTAATAATAATCTGGTTAAAGCCACCAAGTTCTTAAAAGAACTCTAGCACAGAGAAAGGAACAAAGAAATAAACATATTATATAAACGCAGGAGTTTGGCAGGTCTGGATGTAGAGTGGGCCTCATCAGGTCCGGATTCTGCTAACAGAGAGAAACAAACATGAGCACATCGCTCTCAATCGCTGCCAGGTTGTTCTCCAGTCAAGAGCTCTGTCAACAGCACGGCTCTGCTGATAAATAAAAAGGAAAAATTATGTTGTGTTATCTGGCAGACCCTGATCAGCTGTTAGCTGTAAACACACCACAAGGGCTAATGCTAACATTTCTATGTGGCGGTGTTTTAATGTTTTAATGACCGGGTCCATTTGTTTTGGAGAAGAAACTACGTCTGAGGTAATTCGGTTCACGGTAGAACCCTGTCAGGACACTGAAGTGGAGCAGACCCAGTACAACTCTCATCAGCTGTTAGCTGTAAACACTAGCAGGACTAAAGTTACAGGACGGCTGTGTTAAAACTATAGCTCAACATCACTGCGCTGTAATAATATTATGCTTTATTAAATGTCACATAATTAACATAATAGAAATATAATGTCAGTCCTGTAACTGAACAACAGACTTGCCTGTCATTCTCCGCCGCTGGCAGTAACTCAGCCTGCTGAGTGAAGATAGACTCCGAGGAGGACCCGTGTGAGTGGTGAACGGTTAGTTCATTCCTGTTCCACAGATGTCACATGAAAAATGGACGGCTCAAACCCAGAGACCCACAGTTGAGAGTCATAAACGAATCAGCACTGTTTCCTCTGCTGATGGAGTCCATGCAGCTGCTGTGTGATAAGTGAACGTAAGAGTCCAAGACTATTCACGCACGCATTAAAAATGAACAAGTTCCTCCTGAGTCATATACAAGATTAGGTCAAATGGACAAAACGTTCTTTGAAAGACACAACACTACAAGTTACCATAATTCTAATATGAAACAGGTAACAATGTACTTTAATTAACCACTCCAATTAGAATTTATAAGCACTATAGGGTTTCATCCGGGTTTCATCGGTGTCATCACCAAGATGTGTACGCAGCTAGCAGCATATCTAGCAGCAGTGTTGGGCAAATTACATAGAAATTGTAATGAATTACTTTTTACGTATTACTCATTTTAAAAGTACATTTACATCTATTCCTTTATGTGACACTTTTATCCGAAGCGACTTACAATTGCTATTCATGTCAGAGGTCGCACGCCTCTGGAGCAACGAGGGGTTAAGTGTCCTGCTCAGGGAAACAATGGTGGATGGGTCACAGTGGGGGATTGAACCCGGGTATCTCACACCATGTGTCTTATCCATTGCGCCATCACCACGCAAAGTAACATTATTACTTTACTTAATACTGGGTATTAAAAGTAAATAGTCATGTTACTCATGAATATGTTACAATTAATTTCAACCACCGCAACCCATCCTTAAAAGTGACGGGAAAAGTGTTCAGCGGCGCATTTTAGAAATGAATCCACTGGAACAATAATTAACCTGAGGAGTCACCAACCAGCCAAACTAAAAACACTGCACCATGTCACTCCAGAGGATGCTGTATGTGCTAGGATATAGGCTATTTAAAAATAATAAAAAAACAAAGCAGGTCCCTCTTGACATTTATTGCGTATTCACAACCACAGCAATGAGGATGATTTTTACAAAACATATCGCTAACGTTTTTTAATGCCACTTTCTGAGCTAAAAAAAACAAAAAAACAAGCAAGTGTCTCGGCATTTAGAACTAACATCACTGTTTTGCACATGCATTTAGAAGAGAAGTATTCAGTGCTTTTACAAAATACAAAGCACAAAACGTAGCTTAACGCCACTCTCTCCTGCTGAGTGGATGCATTACTGGCAGTAGCTGCCAGAGTTTCTTTCTACAGGCTAAGTTTCACGTTGCTGTGTTGCTATTTAGCAGATGCTTCAATACAATGGTTACGGTTGAAAGCTTTTTGCTGCAAACTTTACAACGGAAGACAATGTTCTTCGCATCTCTGAGTGTGACACAGCAAGCATTAATGGCAGCACTTAGAGCTGTAAAAAGAATGCCTCTCTCCCTCGTTCTCCTTTCTTCCTTTAGCTTTTTGGCTAGCAGCCCACTTGAACAACATTAGGTCGGTGTAGCTGACCTGCTGCATGGTTGCACGTTATATTAATATGCACAATGAAACACAAAGAAACAGATCCAACTCTGAAATGGCAGTTTATTATTGAGTCAACAAGAATTTACAAACATTGAGTAATCTGTATATGTACAGCCATATTATGGAATGCATTACAGTACAAAAGAGACAATTGTCTGGTATTAGCACAGAACATAAATGTGAAGGAACTGTCCTTCTTTAAGGGCAATATCACAAACGTGAATGAGGTTAACTTGTATTTATATAGATGCTTAAGACATTCTGAGTTTCCTAAGACCTTCATCAATAAGTTCATCATGAAAGTCGACTCACTCTCAAGAATTTTTCACCACAATAAATATGTGTTTGTATGTAATGCACAGTACATTTATTACACATGCATTTTGCATTTAAAGTATGATAAGTTTCCAACACACAATGTTATGTATGTGAAGTATGCTCTTCATATTTTTCAGTGTTATTTTGTGACGCATGCTTTCTTTACAATTTACATTACCCATTCATGCAAATAGAGCATATTTGAAGTGTGCGTGAGAGAGAAATAGAGAGAGAAATAATAAAATGTGTCAGTCTATCCACAGAGGGAGAAGCTCATACCTCCCCTTACAGTCTCCCCCGATGCTCAGCCTCTCCTTGGTGTTGCCTCTCTTATATTGAATGATTCTGACATTCATATTCAGTCAAGAATGTAGTGACAGCCGGTGTGTTTGTGTATGCTTGTGCATGCGTGCCTGCGTGTGTGGGTATATTATATGATGAGGAGCCCAAGTGAAATCATTCCTCGCTGTTGAGACTTTTCACCTCATCAGGGAGTTGAGTTCATTTGCACGAGCAAAATTATTATTTGCAAATGTGGCCACTCCAGTTGAAAAGCCATTAACTTCAGAGATTGAAATATATACTGTGTTGCATAGTAAAGAGTAAACATTATTTCATTTTTATTGAGTGGGAAAGCACCTGGCTAACAAGCAGATGGCAAACTCCAGCATGTCTGGCTTTCAAGGTGTTTTGCTTATAGCAATTACACTATATTCTTGCTTTCTTGTCAGTGATTCTGCATATAATAGTGAGGCAGGTATACAGGTATTGCCACAATAATTCAAAATGTTGAAATGATGTTGCTTCACCCACTAAACATGTGCATAGAGAGGGGAGGGTGTAAGGAGCTGAACATACTGATATTTCTGATGCTGCCCTGTGGACATTATTACCCCCCCCTACACACACACACACACACACACACACACACACACACACACACACACACACACACACACAATATACATACATACATAAAAATATCAAAAAGCATCACCTAATAGAATGAGTCAGCAAACACATCCATATGCATCTGATGACTAATGCTGCTTTGCAAGAATGTAGAAAAGTCTGACACTCCTCCTTAACACAATCTTTATCCTGCCATGGACTGGAGCATCCGTTATAAACATTACCAGCTGACTCATAAAGCTGTGTGTTATGTAATCTGTTGGTTGTAAATTCCCCTGTATCAAATTGTTATGTTAAATTTTTAAACTGTGAGATGCAGCTCTGCCTTTGGCATCATTTGTTCATGATGAAGCTCTGGATTTTATGACATAGTTCTTCTTGTTAATGATTGTGGAGCATTTGAACAGTAATGTTATTTAGTGATCATGTCATTATTGCCATGGGAATTCTCATCCAAATAAAGAAAGATAGCTTATGTAACTACAGCCAGTCCTGAAAAGTTCAAAATCAGTCATTAAGACTGACCATGATGACTTAACTGATTTTCCATTTATGTTCACATGGTTAAATTGATTTGCAATTGTATACAATGTCTATTTGCTGAATGCCCCATAAACAAAAAAGGACAGAAACAAATGGTTACTTATCTCTATGATTTATACAATTGTTTTTTTTAGCTTAGTAACCAGTTTCGTTTTTGTCCAGCCAGGCTGAACACTGTTAAGGGACTCATAAAACATGGTAAGAATCCTTATCTGACCAAGCAGATTTCTTGGCTGGCACTACCCATTTTATAAACCTTGTTAGTGTTGTGTTTTCCTACCTTTTCTGTTTTACCTTTTCAGACTTATTCCCCCTTGATGTTGGTCTGCATTTGCAGAGGGGGGCCAAGGACGATTCATTCCCTCCGGGAAAGAAAAGCAAACAATTCACCAGTGATAGACTTTTTTTCAGAAAAAAAACACAGTGTTAGTAGGACATTGTCTGGGTTTATAGAGAACATAGGTCAGGGATAGAAAGTGCCCAGCCTCTGCCTGTGGCGGCTGGCTGCTGATAAATGACCTCAGCCAACAGCCTCCAGTCTTCTGCAGTGTCCAGCTGAAACACCCAAGAGTTCTGCTCCAATCCTCTCCATGCGGCTCACATATTGTGTACAACCCTGATTGGATTGCTATTGCTCAGCCATTGTGAGTGTAGCTGTCACAGAGTATGCAAATGGACCAAATGGCTTAGCACATTAAGTCTGTTTTGCGCTCTTGTGACGGTGAACACTGCATGTAAGATGCACTTCCTTTACATTTTTTACAATTAAAGGAGTAGTACACCCCAAAGGGAGCACATTTCAACATCAATTTTTTATCAGACCCATGTCAGTCTGAACACTGAATATGGTTACATCTTAATATATAATAGGTTTCCAGAAAGGACAAAAATGTCCATAAATTTGCTGACACCTTCTTTCCAGCTGTTTAAAGTTCAATATTTACTGAATTATTTTCAGTACTTGGTGAGCACCCACAGCTTTAGTACAAGTTTTAGCAAATGAACACTTTTTTTTTGATAATTTGTTGAATTTGTTCATTTGACAATTATTTCTTCAATTATCAATACATTGTGTTTTTGAGCACAGAGAAAGAGAACTCATTTTCACATTTGATATTGTATTGGGAGTAACAAGTACATTTGTGCTTGTTAAATTACTTGAAGAGGAGGTCATATTTTGCTTTTTTTTTTTTTTTACCTTTCCTTTATTGTGTTATTGTCTTTTTGGTGCATTTAACATATTTGCAAAGTGAAAAAGCCCAAGGTCTGCCCTGAAGGGAGTTACCATCGCCCACAGAAAACACTATTACTGAAATGCCTGAAAACATCTCGATTGTAGTCCAGCCTTTACTTCTGTAACCAAGTTGCATCACTTTGTAACACAGGTCATAACACTCGCCTAGCAGCTAGTCAGGCTCACCCTCAAAAACACTGAGCTGCAGCACACACAGTGACAAGACGTCCACCTGCTGCCTCTCCTCACCCCCACCATCCATACGCTGGCAGTCAGTGAACATAAAGTTGTTCATGTAGAGACAGTGCACAGTTAAAACGCTACGTATGAAAGAAAAAAAGTGTTGCAAATTCATAAACTCATGCTCCAGTGTATGTTGCTTATGTACTGCTGAATCAAAGCTGTGGTTAGGGGCTTGTTACGAAGCACCCTACTCTGCTTCTGTTTGGCTAGTAGTTCTTAACTTGGTACTGTGCATGTGCAAATCCCAACATAGATCTTGTAGAAGTGAGATTATAGCTGAAACTTGATAGCCACCAAAATAAATGCCACAGGAGCTACTTTTGTCTTAGGATTGTATTATATGTGACTAATACGCACTGTATGTCACATTTTTACCTCTAACATTTGGAAGCATGCGTTTACAAAGAGGGCATGAAGACAGCAGCAGCACATTCCCATGTGCAACAGGGCCACAAAGAGCATTGTGGAGAAAATCTGTGAGATAATGAGGTAAATATTAGATTTTTGAGTAGGTTGTGCTGTACAAGATGTTTGCAGTAATTATTGGTCATTGTTTGCTCACAGTAGATCTCAAATGACCTTGTTATGGGTCACCACTGTTTTGGGAAGAAGCTGTACTAGCTAACTCATTATGTAATAATGACATGCAAACTTCATCTGTGGAGAGAAGAAGATTTTCATTTTTGGGTAAACCAATAACTGTCCTTAATAGCATTAAATTTAACCTTCTCCTTGTCTCTTCTCTGCTCACACTAATTTTGTACTGTAGTAAAGCAGATAAATGAAATCATTTTAAATTTCTGAGACTATTACCTTAACAAATTGTGGGTATTGCTCAGTCATTTGCTGCAGGCTATATTTGAGATAATATGGTGGCTGAGGTTGGAAATGTATTAGAATCTTAATAGAATGGAGACATGGACTTATTTAGTTTTTTCTTACAATATGCATCCTAAAGCTGTGAATACTGCAAACATTTTAGCACATCTCCTGCTCCAACTTGTCTCAAAAAATGTTCATCATTTATAGATTTGTTTATTTTGCTGTTTTTGTGTTTTGTGTATTTGTTTATATCCTCCTTGCGTGATATTTAGGAATTGATTTTGATTGTGCCTCTCACATGGAAGGACGTAATATCATCATTTTTATCAGAGACCATATGTCCCTGCAATACTGAAATTACGCAGCAGTGAGATTTTAAACAGCAGACAACAGACTGCAGTGAGATTTAATGGAATGACAGCAGATGGACGAATGGTTAGAGCTAATGCAGCAGTGAGACGGACTGAGCTGGTTAAATATAGTATATTCAACTTATGTGTCGCTGTGTGTGTATGTGTGTGTGTGTGTGTTTGGCTATGAGGCATGGCCAGATGCTGTTTTGGGACATATTCTCAGGAGAATAAAAGGCTTGGCTCTCTAAGACCTCATCAGCTGCCATCAACTCTGGGACAGTGGAGAGAAAACCAAATTACATGTGATCACAAACACTTACCGAATAAATGGAATGTTGTGATCTGAGGGTGTTGCTGGAAAATGACTGACATGGGGGAGACTTCAGGGACCTGAGCTGTCAAACCTTAGGCTAGGGAGACTTATACAAGAAAGAAAATCAAAAGTAGTGTGAGATGATAGAAAAATATTTTAGGTATTTGCTGTGCCAGATAAACTGTGATGTTGTGGAATGTGAATTTTAAAGTTAATTTAAAGTATTCATCATTGCAAATTGTATCATGCTGATGTATCAGTGCAATTCACTAACTGAAGGTCATATTTTCCATTCCTTTTATTTTATGCTGCGTGATTACACAGAAAATGTGCACTTTGAACCTTTGTTTTAATCATACTCAGCTTTCCTGCATTAGGCTCTATTCACTAGGTCAAGTGGAACTTGCAGGAGGAGTAAGAAGAATTTCTGTAGAATAAAAGTGTCCATGTCTTTCTTTTGTTACGGACCCTCCCCCCTGCCTGCTTCCTTCTCCTGCAGGAGGCTGCAGGCAGGGAGGCTGAATGTGCTGGGCAGTCACCTGTGCAGCTCTACCTCCAGAGCTTATTTAGCCAGGACTGATCAGTCTTTTGTTCTCTTTCCTCCTAGGCCGACGCCCTACCGGGTTTGTCTTGTGTTTCTTCTTTGGCTAATCCTGACAACACACACACACACACACACATCTCACTCATCCATTCACTGCTGACACCACTGATAGTCATACTTTCCCACACAATATATTATTGGTGATCATTTAATACATTTACTTTTATAATAAATCAGGTTATTGACTTGCAAACCTCATTTTTGTCAAGAACTGGCTTGTGACACTTTTATGACTTTTTATTTTCTTTTTAGTTTTAGCATTCATGGGAATGTCTGAAAAGCGGGATTTATAAATCCGGCTGGTTTCATCCGCAGTGATAATCCAAAAGAGCAATTCAGGCAAGGAAGATTCAGGAATCAAGCTCTTATTATTACTGATTTATTTTCTCCACGGAGGAAAAATGTTTTGACCGTAGTGCTGCCAAATAAACGAATAAACAGTACAAAATGTAACACTACTACTAAGAGCCTAAACAGTAACTTTGATCAGTTTAGTTCTGTGCTTTGTGATTGTTTGTGGATGCAGCTATGCAGTGCAACCAGCAGATGTTTTGACACCCTTCCAGATCCTTCCCCCAGCTTAATATTCTCACAAGGGTCCTCTCCTGGTTTTATTTTTAACTGGCATGAATAAATTAATTACTTGAGAAGGAGCAACAAATGAAGCTCCTCTGTGAAAATAATGGCATTACACACCATACAGCTTTGCCCCAGTGCAGCACTTTCATGGACACACATACAAATATACACACAAAAACATGCACCTGCCCATAAATCTCTTCCCCTAAGGGACCCGCTGTAGCTAATTGCGGTCATGTAATTTGTGTGTAGCTATGTTGTTTAGCCTGAAAATGATCAGCGCATAGCGTGCAACAATGTCAGTGACATTGCTCCCAGGCTTATCTCTAAAGGCATCAACTACTTCAACACTTACAAGGTAGTTTATGGACCAAGGCTTTTGATACAGCTGAATATGTCACCTTGGTTAATAGGCTCCATATTAGCTAAAACTCAGTGTGTCCAGTGTGCTGGGTCTTTCTCTTCCTTTCTCATTGTGTTAAAATGCATGTCTCAGGGTTCTATAATAGGACCATTATTATTTTCTATTTATTTAAATAATCTTTGTGCTAATTTATCTAAAGCATTGTGCCATTTTATGCTGATGCTACAGTAATTTTTACAAAGCCCTTGCATTTACTGAAGTCTGCTCTTGATGTTGTTCAATTCCTTTTAACAAGAATTAAGTTGCTGTTAAATTACAGTTGAGCTTCCCGAGGCTCTCAACTTCCCAAGGACTTGAAGTTGAAATGGTCTGAAATATTTTTTTGTCTTGTACAAACCTATGCCCAGTATGCTACTACTGAGTGATCATTACTGTATTCATACAGATGTTCTTGTTAGTTAAATTTTCTACATACATAATATATATTTCTCTTCTGTCTTTTTCCTCCTCAATTATGTATGCACATGTAGAAATCAAAATCAATTTGGTCTCTACAGATGTCAGTTTCCCAAGCAGGGCAAAAAAGCTTTTCAATATGCTAACCCTTTCTCCGGGAACAATCTCCAGAATGACTTGAAACTGACAGCACTTTTAAGATAAAAAGTCTGGATGTCATTTATCACAAGGATTTGGAAAAATGGATTTGGAAAAAAGTACTCTTGGTTATTGACTTTTAAATATATTGTTTTTACTTTAGTTTTTGTGAACACATTACAACTGAAGTTAATTTTGTCTATTAACAAATTTTATAGCATGTGATTTTGTCTTAGCTGTTTATAGTGTTTTATAGTATTGTCATAACAATATCTGGGACTTAAATGAATCTGGGACTAATATCTGGGACTAAATAAATCTAAAAGACAGGCAGAAGGTAAATGTACCATAGTTGGCATGAACCGTCATATCACAAGATTTCATTAAGTTTGAATATGACGTTGTAGTATAAACAGGGAGGCTACCGTTTACCGTTACTGTAAAGCATACAGAGAACAAGGCACTGTGCCTCAGAGTTATCGCTTATCCTTCAATACAGGACAAGATATGCTTCCATCAGTACTAACTTTGCCTCTTTTACACTGCACAAACATTTCTAAAGCAGATTTGATTGAATCTGTGTTCCTTCATTAGGGAGTGCAAGATGAATTCATCCTCTACCACTCACAGTAACTCAGTCACCCTTGACATAAAAATCTTCTAAGACACAGTCCATTCGTTGAAGGATTGTTCAGTAAATTAACCAAATCCCCAACTGCAGAAGTGTCAGGTAATGATTTCCCTAATTACACTTTAATTCAATTTTGTACTATATTGACACCCTTCAGTGCATCTCTGACTCTCAGCCTGTCTCCAGGCATTACTCTCTCCTCCCTAAAGAGGCAGGAAACAGCTCAGCCCTGATGTCTTCCCTTCATGGTCGGTTTGTGACTGCCGCTGCAACCTCTGTTTAGAATTTTGACTCCCATAAAGGAATATGAATATATTTACAAGATTGTTTGATTCATCAGCCACGCCAGTACGTTTTTTATTGCTTGTAAATGGTGAATTTTAACAAAAAGAAACATCACTTTCATTTATTACCTAATGTCCCAAATTGAGTCACTTAATACTGTACACCTGTCAATATTGAGATCTGCATTATGGTTTTCTATCGTGGTTTATTTGCATTTTTAAAGGTTGTGTTGGTTTTGGTGTGCTAATGGTGCAAAGTTGGGTTGGGGAAAAGTAGGGTTGTTGCAGCACAAGTTGAACCATGTTCAACTGACTTGACCCTGCAATTTTACCAGTGTTGCCTGCATCAGTGCCCCCTGCTGTGTCAATACACTCATTTAAGCTAATGAAGAGGCTGGGTTTTTTGACGCAATGCTAATGCTGCCTTGCCCCTTATGGGTTCTGTAGTCAGAGTCAGTTTAAATCAACAAATAACTTTTTCTAATTTAATTTTATCTGGCATTATGCAGTACAATCATTATCAACCAAGTAAAATATGTAGTGATCAGCTCAAATATAAATGCAGATTGGATTTCCTGTCATTAACAAAATACATATGATTTTTATTTCTGTTTTCCATAACCTTCACTATTTCTTGAAGAAACAAAAGTAGTCCCACAAATTAAAAACCTTTCATTAATGTTGTATTTTGGATGAATTTTATTGGTCTCTTATAGAAGACCTTGACGTTTGGTTGTACATAATTTCACATTCTTCACAATTTAGCTTTAGAATTTACATATTCTTCAGTCTCATAAACCTTGGTACATATATTTCTTTGACCTGCCTCCCTCTCTCCCTGTTAGCGTGTCAGCCAGCTTGCCCTCTGCAGAAATTTCCAACAAATCTAAGGTAAAGGACCACTGAGAGCACCATATTTGGCAATGCTGGCACTATTTGCTTCTTGTAATCCTGCTTCTTTTAGCTGTAATAAACTCAACTTTAGCTGATGTCGGAAGAGCATGCAGAACACATTTACATACTGACAGAGAGGAAGAGGAACACACTCTAACATATGGATGCCCACACAACTGAATGCATGGTGTTGTGTCTCCATGCACATTTTTATCATAACAAGCAATATGTTTTCTTCACCCAGACTATTGTCAGAGAAATTTGCATAGCTCCCACAGTAAGTTTCCAGTGGATATTCTCTGAGACACACACAGAGAACAAACAAAACACTGTGGGGAAAAAATAGAAAAAGAAAAGAAACTGGCTGGGCGGAGAGACAGATGGAACAGGTGCAAATATTGCACACAAAGAGGCCAAACAGAGAAGCCAGTGTCAAGCACATGGAGGGGTTTGTGCGAGAGCAGAAATATTTAGAAGGCTAAAAACAGTGGTGGCACTTAGACTCCACATCCATCACAGAGGAGACTGCTGTGTTTGTCCAAAGGAAAGGGCTGTGTGGGTGTGAGCAGACTACAAAGTTAGCTGGCTAGGTGGCTGGCCAGGAGACGACAATCTTGTGGATTACACGCACACACACACACACACACACACACACACACACACACACACACACACACACACACACACACACACACCAGTCCAGTGAATGAGGCTTTCCAATATGGTGGATAAAACTGAAAGAAATAGCAAAAACCACTGACAGTTATAGACATTTTAATTAAATTAGATCAAAAGCAAAATATATATCAGTAAAGTAGAGATAAAATGTTTCTAAAAGTTAGGAAATGGGTAAAATAAAAGAGTAGAAAATGCTTTGTTGTTGCTGCAGATCATGACACAATGTGGTTGTTTTGCTCATAAGTGCATGTAAGCCGACATGTCCTCATACCTAAACAACAAAATGGGTTGATTGTCAGTGACTCCCAAAACAATATATATATATATAAGACCGTTCCTCAAAACTACTAAAATAACCATTGGAAAAGTCCAGTATCAGGGTATCAGACCAAAAATATTTGTAGTTTGCAGTTTGGTTAGATTTAGGCAACAAAATGACTTGGTCAGGAAACGACTACCTTACATAAAATTTCAGTAAAATTTCACTCCACGATTACACTGATTTCATGATAGAATAGATCAGAAACAGCAAGGGCACTTGCTACCCCTTGTACAACTCCAGCTTCTGCTGCTACAAACGACGGTGGTGATGAAGCCATGTTTGCAGGGCTTAACATTATGACTGTCAACTGATGCTAGTTTTCTTTTTCAGTTTAGTTTTTATCTTTAATTCATTTTCAACAACCATGCACCAATTTTATTATATGCAATAAGAAGCTACTCTTTATGTCTTTATCTTCATTGACTAGGTCTACATAAAACAGGAGCTTTACCAAGCGGGAAGCTCCTGGGAATGCGGAAGTCCCATAAACCTGCATTCTTTTGAACAGCCAGCAGGAGGTGACTCTTCTGATTGCAAAAAGAAGTCTGGTTCCATTAGAAATAATGATAATAATAATAATGGTGACCCTACTTCTCAGTTGATTTATTACCCAAGTAAACACTTTCATATTGAGTTTATGGTCTCAATCACTAGTTTCAGGTGTTCTTCAATATAGCATGATGTTAATTTAGTAAATAAGGTCCCATCTAGAGGAAAATAGACCATAAAGCAGAGTATGCTTCAGGGCGGGATTATCTGTGATTGACAAGTCATTACCATGGCGACCTGTCAATCTGACTAGAGTGACTTGTACCCCCACTGCACAGTGTAAATTTAACCCATGCGGTAGAGCGTATTGGGAGTGGGCTGTTCAGTTTCTCTGGTGAATACATTTAATTTTAACACTGTTTTGTGACAGACAAAATTGTCAGCCCTGTTAAAATGACAGTTAAGGTGAATTACAGATACTATCTTAGCAAGCTAACTAGCTCCACACACAAAAATATCAACATTGCAGCACTCTATCGGCCAAATTCGAGCAGGGTGACGTCACGATGACTATGTCCACTTCTTTTATACAGTCTTATGAGCTTTACACACAACTTATCAGAGTAAATGATAATGACCTGTAGTGTTATACATTTTATATATCCTTGATTTGCTAGCGTACAATGGTGTTTTACATTTAAAAGGGTTGCAAATCTAGTTTAAGTACATTATAACACGCCATAGTCAACTTTAATCATTTCCCAACAACAAAAATTTGGCTAGTGAAAATGTAACTTTGAAAAACCACTAGCCACAGTGGCTGGTGAGCAAAAAAGTTCATGACAAGCCCTGCATATTTGCATGAAATGCTTTTTCATGTTCGAGTGAAAGATACTTCGGACCCACTGAAGTACTAAGTACACAAGAAACTACGATAAGTAAGATCATAAGAACATAAATTCGGTGAATCTGCAACGTTATCATTATTTAGTTGTCATGTTTAGTATTAAGGTAGTTTAAATATCTTGCAAACACCTCCACAAGTGATTGTGCCTCCAAAATAAAAGCGCTTTAAAACGTTTTTTGAAGCAATACTTCAAATTGAGTTTACTGAGAGCTTTTACTTTGAAAAGGACATTCGAAAGAGTCTCTGGATTACTTGACACACCTTTGAAAAAGCCATCAGTGAATGTGTGATTGGATTCCCCTGAATTTCCTCAGGGAAATGAGAAGTCTATGAGTCTATAGGTTTATGAATGTGGATCAAACCGGGGTGCACATGCTTTATTGCGAGCATGTGAAAAAGTGTCCTTATAGGCTAATCAATTTGTTTAACAAGGGAGAAAAAAAAGTCCACAGGATTTTGGGATTGATCATACAACTCCTCCAACGAGAGTCCCGCACTCTACTGACTGAGCTAAACATGCACTATGAGTTTTAAATTATTTGACTGCATTAATGTTCTGGCCTACCATGTAACACCTTGAAAAGGTGACTGCACGTAACTGCAAAAAGAAAACAATTTAAAAAGGGGTCACTCATTTCAAAAAAACGCATTCTGTTTAGTCTGTGGAGGTGGGGGGTTGCGAAATATTTAACTTCAAAAAGTGGTCGGACTGCGAGAAAGGTTAAGAACCCCTGTTTCAGGTAATATGTTAAATAATGGTCAGTTTACATACTGTAGCAGAAATTGTTTTGCTTTCTCATTGTTTCAGACACATCACCTTAAAAATAGACCACAAGAGTTGGGTATCGTTTAAAATTTTATGATACTGGTACCAAAACCAGTACCCTTAAAGTAATACCAATAGCAATAGAGTACATCATTCGATACCTTGTATAAAATGCCACCTGTTGAAGCCATAGTCGCTGATTGGTAGCCTATTATTATTTTTATTGTTGTTATGGACAAGTAACTGTTACATAAAAGTATTGCGAATATTGCGAGTATTGTTTTACATCCTCCTCATCCAATCTAGGTCATCCTCACGGGTAATATTATAAAGGGAAAGACTACAGCTTACATTTTTCTTATATTTGAATGAAAGAGGAGGAGAGAAATAGTTTAGTGACGAAATAAATTTCAATCAACAAACTGAATTGAAAGATCTAACCTCCTCTTTCTTGAACACTAATGGCCGTTTCACATTGTATCCCAACTTCCACTTGTAACTAGCCCATCTTTTTGTTAAATCTGCTGAGATGATAGTGTTACAATTAGGGCTGAACGATGAATCAAAATCAAAATTGCGATCCGTTGTCATCCTTGTGTGACACACTTGTTCGCCAATCACAAGCGCTATGTTACGGTTCTACTCGCCAGTCAGAGTGGGTACAGGGCGTTTACATTTTATGACAAAAAACAAAACTAGAGGATAACAATTGGGATGATGGTGTCTGCCGAACTGACACAGATGGAGACTGTGCGGTGGTTTTGTCCACCGTACACTGTCTCACGTGTTTCAGCAGCGAAGCGTTTGGCCTGCCCTACATTTTTGACGTATTGGTAATTTGTCATTTTGTGTTCTTCCACTACGAATAACAGCTCTCTGTGAACTTATTTGTTCCTCTCTCTGCACACCTCTCATATCCCACATGGAGCATTTCAGAATAAGAGTGTTTTGCCTACTTGATTTTGCTGACTTGTTCAGATTTTGTTAATTTGTTCAGATCTCCTTGATTTTTGTGCTTCTACCATGGTTAAGTAGGTTACGTGGTTAAATTGTTCATGTTTTGTCTGTTTTAACTGTGCTTTTTGTTGATATACGATTGGGAGTCCCGGTTTTATCTGCGTTGCTTCAGTCTGGCAGTGAATATTGAACTTTAGCTAAACGGAGCAAATCAAATCGTGATCGAATATCTGGCAGACTATGCTGTACTTCTGCCATATGCTAACATGTCACCCAATATCTTGCCATCAGAAGCAAATACCCAGATGGGGTGGTAATAACTTCCACTGACCAAGTCATAAAAGTGTCTGGTCGAGGCTCTCCATGTGGGAATATAGAATTGTTTTGGCCCCATATCAGGAGACCCTGAGTTGATCACAGCTCTGATTCTTCTTCCAAAATTCAGAACAGCTTGGACAAAGGATGACGCAACAATCAGAATGGGTAGGACACCATGGGGATATAGTCCCATGTGCAAAGTCAGTTTTGTATCTGATATGCCTGTACATGAATAGAAACTGAAACTTAACCTCTGCTTTGAAAGCACTTTGCACTAATGCACTAAGATACCAATTATCCAACTTGCAAACCAGGACCACTGATTTACCAAACCTGCTTGCTACAATCTGTGTAAGTAATCATAAGTGTGCTGCCCCTTTAGGAGAGTTGAGAGTTTATTCATGTAGGCTTGCTGTAGTGTTTTTGCACTGGAGAACCGTGTAAGCAAAGCTGTTTTCCTATTCTCACTCACTCTTTCTCTGCTTAATCCGTAAGAACATATGTCTGTAAGTATTACTTATCCTTTGTGAGACTCGCTTATAATTCTTATTTGTTAATTTGTGGGAAAACATTAAAAAAAATAAGCTAATCGTGTTAGCTTGTTAATAGCGTTTTCCATGTTGTTTCCAGTTGACATAAAGAAATGTAGAAATATATAAATATGGAATAAACAAATGCAAGTTATTTAAGAATAATACAAGAAAAGAGAAAAAATGATACAACTAGTTGCAGCGAAAGAACAATGTGGCTGATATTTACATGTGCATTACTCTGGTTTGTGTTGTGCAGTCGAATTGCAACGGAAGAGAATGTTGTGTACATAAATATATAAATTGACAATGTAAAAATATAAAACCACAAAGATTAACAAGGGACAGGGACCCGGTCCTTGTTTTACAATTTACCCTTGTGTAAAGCCTGAATGTTGGATTTTCTTTCAAATTCATTCATGAATACTTAAAAGCATGTTATATTATTTACCATATAATATATGTATATATTCTCGGATACTGTATGAGCTAGAGTATGCAGTCAACTAATTTTTATTTCTATTAAATTTGTATACTTTTTTGTACTGTCCTGTACAGTATACAGAAATCACATCAAACTGGATCATATTTGAAATCATAATAAACTGTAGTCTTTAGTGTCGAAGTCACTAAAGCTTAAAATCCCTCTAATATTCTGTCTTCGGCAGAAGAATTAATTCTGTTTTACATCCAAGCTCAAGCTGTTGCTTCAGTTTCCAGAAGGTTTCTGAAATGTCATTGCCTTCAGTGCTGAATGTCTGAGCTCTGACTTGTGCCATTACAAGACCATTTATTAGGCCACATCCGCCTCTGTAAAGGGTTCTGCTTCCCTGAATCTTTTCCAAAGTAGTCAGTGCTAACATAAGAAGGGTTCCAACCACTGCAGGTTGGGACTTAAGTGGGACTCACACCAGGACTGAGAGAGAGAGAGCATCTCTACAGTAAGTGTTTTTACCATATGTACATACAATACCAACTGGTGCTGTCTTAACCAGAAAATGTGTTAAATGTGAAAAGGTGTTTAAAATGCTTAAAATTACATTTTACATTGTTTTAAAAACAGTTTGTTTGTCCGTGATAGTGAGCTTTCTCGAACTAACTTTGTCTTGGTCTAGGCTGCTATTTCATTGAAATAACAACCATCAGAGTGTTTTGCTTTAACTCAGGACCTTTGGGTTAGTAGTATTTTGCCCCTTCATGCTATTTGGATATCCTAATGTAGGCAAGTATTGTTTTATGTATCGTTTCAACTATTTTGAAAATTTATTTTAAATCTCTTATATCACCTTCTTTCTGCACTGCTAATTCATTTTTAATCCAGCTTTGCCCACATGGGGACATTAGCATCTGACTGTAATGTCATTACCTTCAAGTGTTATTTTGCAACCATGGGGAGAGACTCACTGAGCTTTCTGGATCCCTTAAGGAAGGAGGGAAGACAATATCCCTCCTTGACATTCAGTGAATAATCTACTCTCCCTGAACAGGGCGTCCTTGCTTGATAACAAAATACCATGCGTGTCAAATTGGTGAGAAAATGACTGTCCAGCAGAGCACAACAGACTAACAGCCAAAACCACCACAAGGTTTCTATCGCCGTTATCATCAAAAGATGACTTCCTGCGAAGCCGGTGAGCAGTGTGCCAACACTTCTGTTGCCTTCGAAGGCTCTTGGAGAGGGAGGGAAGAAGGAGAAATCGTGTGGCTCTCATAGTGATGGACGGAGTTAAAGTGTCTGCATAATCACAAGCCATTTTCACAGCATATGTCGCAGAAAATTACAGCTGCCTGGTGCGAAGACTGGAGCATTGTGCAACAATAGATCAAGATGGCTGGATGTGTGCATGTGTATTTGTATGTGATGGGAAGGTTTAACTTTTGGTTGGTTTATTATGTATTTTTTTATGTATTTATCTGCAGTATTTCACTTTGTACCTTCTATTTTTTGTTTACCTCTGTTATTATTATTTGTATTGTATACATGTTAACCCTGAGGTAACTCCCCCGAAAAATAAGGTAGCCTACCATGACTTGATGATTGGAGAGTCAAGCGGAGTTCCATCTGCCACTTCTGTGGTCTTACCTTGGTTAAAATTATAAGGCAAAAGTAAAGCACCTTAGAGACATAAAGAGAAAACAGACCTTTTTCTGTGACAATAAATAAATAGGCTCCTGTTCTTGTCACCTTGATATGTATTTTGCTCAGGTATTTTTACCATTAGTTTGGACATAGTGTATCGGAGGAACAACCATCGAGGGAAGGGGCTTAATGAGCTTTTTGTCTTACTCAATTTTCACTGTCCTATATAATGTATTTTTTTCCTCCAGGTTTTTTATTTGTTGTGCTGTAAAGTGGTTCAGCTTTTTAGCTTGCTATTTCTACAAATAATAATATAAGTACTGCACAATCCCCCAAGGAAAATGAGCTGTACTTACTCATTATTTATTCTGTTATTTACTTGTTCTGATGCTGTTATCGCTTGATACCAGTAGAGTAGTTGTAAAAAAAATTATGTGTGAATTATGATCATCACAGGGCCAAACAGCCATATGTATAGGCAAAGATTAGTTTTGTTTTCCACAAACTTTTTTCATATATTAATAACCCAAGACCCAATTCTACAATAAACAAGTCATCTTAAGTAAACAACAACATAGATAATTTGTTTTTTTTTCTTCCAAAACAATCCATATTACCTCTAGAAAAATAATTCCTATGAGCATTCTCTGATACGACACCTCTATGGTTCAGGTCTGCCCTGTTAACAAGTTTACACTTGGTTAAGGTTATGAAAAGATTGTTGGTTTGAGACATGATCGTCAATGCTGAAGTAATTTGAATGCCAAACCATTCACAAACTCCAACCTCCTTCTGCGCGACATTTTCATATCATGTCGTACAGACAGTAAACATGAGCAGCTGAGTTGAAAAAACAATGGGCCTCCTAATTATGAGAAGGAATTATGGGGAATTTCTAACAGCTTGTCTACACAGGAGGTTTCCAGCAGCATTTTCAAGTATTTTTCTTCATTCATCACATGCATGTCTAACAGAACAGATCGGTTTCTATTTGAATCAATATAGCTGTCCGCGCATGGTCGGTAGCGGCGTGCGTTTCGCTCACACTTCACACATGTAAATGCAGTTTCAGTTCTGTGCTGTATGACCTACAATCATACTGTGCCTGAACACATTCTGTGTAGACACAGATGGATGACTGAAGGTGCTGGGCCTCTTTCGCTATGCAAGCTGTGTCGACATTTTGTAACAACTACGAAGTGTGAATACTGGTAGCAATATGGCTGCAAAGCCTGTCACTGACAGTTACGAACAACTTCAGCTAATTGAAAGGTAGCTATATAACTTTTACTTATTAACAAAATGCTACACATGCCTAACAAAATAGCTAATGGGAACCTTTTAGTTCATCTACAGTGACAACCATATTGGCATAATCAGTCATGCAAACTCCTCAACTTTCGGCGAAATTCGCCGTTTTGAAACCAAAATGGGTCACCTACGTGATTTGTGCAGATCCGATGAGAAAATATTTGGGGGGGGGGGGGGTATCTATCGAGTCCTCTCCTCTCTAGCATGAGCTTTGTAACTTTACAATTGGCTGTGCCTAAACAATCGTCACTCCTAATGCCTCTACCCAACAGCCAATCAGTGGCAGCAAAGGGCGGGGTCTTTTTTCTAGTCCCCTACAGTGCGAAGTCTGATAGCCAGACATGTGAGGTCGGTAAAAGACTGCCGAACGAGCTGTCCATTGGAAAGCAAGCCTGATGTAGGCTAACGACAACAGCACAAAACGTGATGGCGTCTGTGTTGTTTACACTGGGGACGCTGGGGACATTTTCCTTCAGAAATGTTTATTTGCACTTATTTATTCAATTTTTTAAGTAAGAATAAACAAGCCACTGTTCATAAAATGACCAAAAACTTGCAGCACCAGTCAGTAACTTTAACAACTTCTTGTCAGTTTCTTTTTGGCCCAGTTTTCCGTTCTCTACCTGTGAACACAACAACAGAGGAGGGAAGACTAAATCATGCCTACATGTGTGCTAATTTCCGTTGATAAAGTTGATATACAGGCGAAACACATGCACATACAGATTCTGTAATATTTTTAGATTTTGAATTTTCACCTGCCCCCTGAATTTTGTGTTTCCCTATAAAAAAATTTAGACCATCTCGTGAGTTAAGTGTACCATCACACTCCCAATCTGAGTCCCTATGTTGCCACTAATTTTCAACACAAAGAGACGCCCTTGCATGTCAGAATCTTTCTCATTTTTGCATGCCTGAATAATGCGTTAATACCAAGCCAGTGGCCAAAGTCAGTATTGCACATCCTGTGACACCCACTTCCAACTTTTTATTTTATTTTATTTAACCTCACATACACCTCCAAATTGCTCCTGGTATTATCAGAATGCATTAGGTCTCATACTATTCATAGCTGTGAGAAGACAGGATGTCAGACGACTCAGCCAGGCAAATGTTCCATTGCTATGGGCCTAGAAATGTGTAAGTCTGAGGAAGCTTAAAAAACGGTATTTGCATATGGGCCTGGTGAGGGGTTCCAGCTTAGAACATCTTAATACATGCATGGTAAATTCCAAACTGGAATAAAAATAGGTTTCTTTGTTCTTCCCATTCTGTTGACATGGCATGAAAGCATCATGATTATCTGGCTTCTTTCCCCATTGAAATCAACTGAGTCTATAATTTGCTGATATATATGTGTCTCCCTTAGGTTTTCTGGTGGTGTAACAATTTCACACTACCTTTTTTGCCATTGATGACCACAACCTACCCATGCCTCAAATGGGGTAGGATGAAGCTTGAAAACTGCCTCTAAGAGGCAGGTTAGAAAAGTAAGAAAATTCAAAGGCTTGTATTGCAGTGCAGTTTTGTTGGCAACTTCATCACGAGTTGGTCCAACACATGCTTTTCCTGACCCTGTGCGCTTCCACCCCACAGGCAAGATCTTGCCTAATGCATGTTGCCTTTGACACACTATCCTCCAGTGGTTTTGCATCTTCCACACTAGACCCATATAAAACTGCAGCACTACAGTAGATAGGTCAGCAAACTGTCCTCCGTCTTGGCACGCACAATACCCTGGTTTTATGAAATACAAATACTGTTTCCATTATACTGTATACACCTCATGAAATGCAGCTTGATAAAACAGTAATCTTCTTTACTGAAGATTCAATGAAATTATATGCTGTTGTAGATGGAGCATGGTAGTTTTTTCCATCTTTTTTATTGCATTGTTCTCCGCTGTCAAACAATACATTTTATTTGGCTTCCTCGAGTGCTTCCCTTTGCCGTTGTTTCTCTTCGTATTAAATTAAATCAAAATGTCATGTCTTTTGCCGCAGTCATTACTTTGTAAACTTTCGGATTTCTAAAATAAATAAAACTAGACCGTCTCTCAGCAGCATTTATACCTGTCATATATTCTTTTTCATTTTTTATTTTCACAAGCAGCTCTCTTGGATTTATGCCCTCGTGAAAAAAAAAACTACTTTTTCGCAGTGACACATACTGTGTTTCTCATTTGTTTGTCGTTGGTCGTTTTAACATTTGTACGTGCATGAATTCAATGAGAGTGAGTCAAAGCTCACTTAAAGACAGAAAACAATTTGACGTCAAAATTCAAATCATGCTTCACAGAACACACAGACCACAGTAAATATTGGAGAATTTCATGCTCAAGCACGTCTGAAGAGGGACAGAGTGTCTTGACACAGAGGTGAGAAAGTGATAGAGCAGACATATGATATTATATGTAGAAGTAGAGGAGTTCAATTATATTGTTCTCACTCTTTTTCATGGCAAACACACATCTTCCCACACAAAAATTCTGTAAATACAGAAAGGAGGGAATGACGTTTAAAATACTGAATTTAAAAATGCTAAATTACTGCACAACATCAATTCCTTTGGCTTTTGTGTATGCATGTTGTGCTTTACAAAGGTTTCTGTCTGTAGCACCGTTTTCTTCATTCAGCTTTACATGATTGCTTTGGACACCTGTTACAAGCCAAGTGGTCGTGCTCTGTAGATCTGCTTTCCAACTCAAGTCTAGCAGAGATGTTTAAATGTTTCACTAGCCCGTTTCCAGCCAAATCCATTTCATCCTTTCTGCGAGCTCAGTTACAGACAGATAGATCCTTTCATCCCCCAAAGAGGTAGCCTGTGCTTCAGTGAAACAGCGTGACAGACAAAAGCTTGGGGGGATGCCCATAGCCAGCCTGCAGTCTCATCGCCTATACATAATCTAGCCTGCCTCTGCCATCGCAGATTACCTCTATGGAAACCAGCGGTGCTTGGCTGTGCTGGTGAATTGCTGGCAGCGATGGCAGCAGCATATGTAATGACACCTTCTGTCTCGTACTGACAGAAAAAGATAAACACTCTCTTCTTTGCAGGCATTTGCGAACATGTCTTCATGGTACCCATAGTTTTTGTTGCTGGGTGACTCTGAAGGTGAGAGTGAAAGGTTATCATGTTGCTGTATGGATGAAGAGTATAGTCCACCGTATGTGGACGTAATCCGCACTTTCAAAGAGAAAGGGATTACTGGAGATGAAAGGATTCTGAACAAGAGATTTTAAAAGGGCTAGTAATGCCACCATATGCACAGACCCTTGAAAAAGGCACACACACACAAATAGGGTTAGATTGTTTTGGCATTGCTGCTTTTCTAGTATGTATCGATGCTGACTTTGACTAAATGTATATCAGTCAGTGTCTACAACGTTTCATATGATGGCTGGAATGGAGTTCTTCCACTCCACTTCCACTTCTCTGGCTTCTATATTCATTTGCTTTGTTTACTTCTCTTTTGCTTTTTCCTGGTGTATCTTTCCATCTCATTCCCCACTCCTCATTCCCTCCCTTTTGCCTTGTCTACTCCCTTCCTCTTCTGCCTTCTCCTTTCCTCCCCTCTCCTTTTCTGTCTCATTTCCTCCTCTTCCTATGTTTTCTTTATCTGCTTCTTCTCTTTCTTTCCTTCCTTCTCATTTGCCTGCTCATTTTTTCTTATACTTCTCCTCTATTTCTTTTTCATTTCTCTTTTTCCCCTATTCTGTTTGTCTTTCCTTTCTCTGCCTCCCTTTGCTTCTTTTCTCTCTGCTCGCTTTTCCCTTCTCTTTTTCATTCCTCTTCATTTCTTTGTTCATTTCATTTCTTTCCTCACCATATCCTCTTATCCCTCACTCTTCCTTCTTATCCTTTTTTTCTTCCATTTCATTCACAACTTCTTTTCTTCTTCTTCTTTTTCTTCTTCTTCTTCTTCTCATTATTATTATTATTATTATTATTATTATTATTATTATTATTATTATTATTATTATTATTATTATTATTATCTATATTGATAGTAATGTTACTTTAAAGCATTTTTGTTCTATTATCACAATGTTTCAAAGGCCTTTTAGCTCTTCCAGGTGTAAAAATAGCAGGAAATTGAACAATACTATATTTCTTTTTGATTTCTTGGGATGCAAATACAAAAATGTAATGCAATGGAACAGCAGCAGATTGAATATTTGCACGCAACATCAGCTATCAGCAGCTTCACTTTATATCTCCAAACAACTGGAAGTCGCAATAGCAAGTCACAAATGCCAGCAACTACTACTAGTGTGTGTATACCTTAAATGCCAGTCATGTTTATAAAACAATGACAGAGACACTGAAACCTGCAGTATTATAATAAAGACATGCTGATTAAATAGCCACCCAACGACACTTCCTACAGTCTGCTTGCTCATTTATTTTTAGAGGTCCCTGCAGTGTTGAACACACTGAAGCAATAATTCTGGCAGAGCCTGTGCTTCATCCATCCAAGCACCGCAAAGCCATAATAGATATTGCAGTTTTTCATATGTGTGATTGTGTGTGTGTGTGTGTTTCGAAATTAATAATTCACAAAATGAATATATGGTGGTGGTGTTTACTGTACATACCTATGTGAGAGGATAAATCCTGCTGATGTATGGCAGAGATTCATATGTACTTGTTGTCCTTTCCACATGAGGTTGGTTTAGTCAGGAGTTGTGGGACATTATGGAAGGCACCGACTGTACTGAGGGTTTGGCACGATGGCGTATGAAAAAAGAGTGCCTGGGCGACAAACTACTTCCCGAGCCCTGTTTGTTATTAATGAACAGCCTACAAGATAAATGCACAGTGAGGGGGAAAAGGTCCGATGGTCAGGACTTCCATGTGTGCCTCCTCACTCTCTAAATCTTCCCAAACATCCCTCATTCACCTGATAGTTTATTGACAGTGGGAAATATTTATTCTGCAGGCTGTAAACCGAGGTTGGCTATGGTAATGCACCATGCCTTATTGTGAAAAACATCCTTTAGCAACACCAATCCCTCAGTTAGAATGATCTCTGAAAGGCTTTAGAAAAGAGGCAGTGTTGTTATGCAGTGGGCTACTGAGAAATGCAGAATATGTTAGGAAAAGAATCCTTCAGTGAGGAGTAAATAGAGTAGCAATGTGTGGCAGCAACTGTGTACAACGGCCATAAAACATCTCCTGCGCATTTATCCTTCTTTAGTTGTGTAAAAATTATTTTCACATCCTCTTGGGGTTGGTACAGTTCCGCAGCATGCTGTACAAGGTGAACTAAAGTTGAAGTGTAGGCTCTTTGAATAAAAATTCTCACTAAATCCAATTATTACGACAAGCTGTGGACCCTAAAGCAGACAGGCAGGTAGTTAAAAGGCTCCTTAATGGCAAGGTTATTACTGGTAACAAAGTGCTCTCTCTCTCTCTCTCTCTCTCTCTCTCTCTCTCATATATATATATATATATATATATATATATATATGTATATATATATATATATATATGTATATATATATATATATATATATATATATATATATATATATATATATATATATATATATATGTGTGTATATATATATATATATATATATATATATATATATATATATATATATGTGTGTGTATGTATATATCACCTTCTGCCAGTGGTCATGTGTAGACAGCCTAAGGTTGTCTGAGTGTGTTTGTGTCCTAAGCACGGCCAAGGAGAGGAAGAAATGATCGAGTTGTAATAATTTACCAGTTGCACATAAGGAGCAGTAATGCGTGGGTGAAATCTGTTCAAATGTCATCTTGATCATGATGCAATCCAATCACTGAACAGATGAGGAACTTACCTACAAAGATTGTTTTTTCAAGACCTGTGAGAAGTTCCTCGACTGTACAGTCCATCAAGACATTACTTAAAAAAACAGTAAATATAGTAAGCACAGCAACATATATGAATATACTTTTTTTTTCAATACAAAGAGTGTAGTTCAAAAGTAATATGCAGTAGTGACACAACTATTTCTTTCAGCCTTTGGGAGGTAGTGGAACCCTATCAAGGGCAGGAACAAGATTAGGCTTTAATAACACGACTTACTCCCACTTGACTCTGAAGCTTTACAAATGAACTGGTTTCGTTCACCTAAAACATATAGCATCTAACATGTACCCGGGGCAAAAATCCAGCTACAAATTTCATTCACACCTGGCCATTATCTTGGGTCCTGGAGGGATAAAGAGCTAATTAGAAAGAGTACAGGGGTCCTTATGAAGTCCAGAAAGGTTGCAGCAGTTTGCTTTGTAATCACCCACATCCAGAGTGTACATGCTCTCAGGGATATGCCTTAATATCAAACCAATTTTGAAATGATTTACCTGCAAGGGAAGTAAACAATTTTGCAGCAGCTTTTATCGACTGGGCAAAAATTGCTTATTGTGCAAGAAGAAATGTAACTTGAGTCAACACCATTAAAAAGACTGTGCAGGACGTATTTCCCTGCCCCCTCTATTGTTATCATTACTCCTCATTCAAGAAATCCTCTGTGCCTGATATTACCAATAATAATTCAGCGAAGAGAATCCATATTGCTATGTAGCTTATGATTAAAAAGCTGGTCTACACTGTAGCATTTCACTGCAATTTCTCCTTCTATGTTTCTCTGTTTCTGTCTCTGAAATCAATCATCCGTAAGCATAACAACAAGAAAGTTGGCTGTCTTATCATTCTGACCCTCCTGGTGTCTGAAACACCTGCAGATAAACCGCCAGGTCTCTCTTGTCTCTCAACAGTGAATGGTAAAATTGCAATGGGAGTGAATGACCTTTTAATCCAGGTGGTTCCAAGTTTATTATGACACTGGCTTGCAGCAACAAACCTCTTTCACATAATGTAAGAGAAAATGTAATAGTCTTCTGAAGAACCAAGCTCAACTGCAGGGTCTTCTTATATGGTGAAAATATACACTTTAAAAGGAGGGTGGGTTTTACCATTTCTGAACAGAATGAACGTAAAAGGAAAAGATTCAGGCATTTGCGTGGCTATGCCAACAAGTATGTTATGTATGGAGTTCAACATCATTAACATCTGAGATCTCCAGACCTCCTGTGAGGTTTGGGCAGATAATCAAAAGACAACAGTCGCTACTGAAATCCAACTGGTTTCCTTTTTGAGAAATGTGGAAAAATTAATTTGTGCCTTAAACGTAGTAAAGTATCTTAAGAATGGGCAATTTTCAGAATATTCATTCATGCTTCATTCCTGAAGACAATGTTTGTGCTCCTTAATGACCATTTACAAAGGAAATGTTAACATACTGTACCAGTTTGATAAAAATGACCACTGAGTGACCATTTTCTAAAATTCTCCCTGGGTTGTAGGGATCTTTAAATAGCCAGCACTTATAAATAAAGCTTTGAATTTTAAGGTTTGTGAAGAAACTAAATTCATGTATGCTAGAGCTGAACTTCTGATTTGTTCAGGGGATGTAAACTATGATGGCATCAAGCCACCAGAAAACAACGGTAGATTTGAATGATACTGCATACCCCAGAATGCGTTCAATAACAACCTCCACACCCTTACTTTCTGCCTGGCTACATAAAGAACACACTACTTCCTGCATTGGCACTGATTGTTGACATTGACTGTAAATCCATCCATCCATCCATTGCCAACCCCTTATCCTGTGTACAGGGTCGTGAGGGGGCTGGAGCCAAACCCAGCTGGCAACGGGTGAGAAGTGGGGTACAACCTGGACACGTCACCAGCACTCATTGGACTCAATTGGCCTTCATCCACTCATTCATGCATGTATTGGTCCCCACAAGAAGAATTTACAAGATGCCTAAATTTGCAGTAATTTTTTCAAGAAATCTGCACACAATTTACTATCATGAATGTTTTTGCAGTAGACTAAAAAAAAAAAGCTGCAAAGTTACTGATGATTTCAAAGTGTAAGATATTCAGATGAAAGTAAAAAGAATTATATGGATCGCTTAGGATTTAATCCCCTGTTCATTTATTTCTGTAGTTGCTAGTCAGAGCTTTTAGTTATTCAAGAAGTCAACTGCATTTTTAGAAATTTGAATCTATAAAATAACCTTAGTGGTTCCTACCTTTCTGTGTAGTGCAGCCAAAATGCTCCATAGTAGTCAAATGGTCCGTTTTTGGTATTAAATTGGAGATTATTTAGTTACAGTAACTTTAAAAATCATTAGCTTAAGCCCCTGCCTGGTGTGGAGGCAGCATTGTCTGACAAATGTTAAAGTCTATGCTGCAATCATTTTAATAAATTGGCTTTGGTTGTAAAGTGTCTGTGAATCTTATTATTCATTGGACTACAATTATTATATTAGAATTTATATTATTTTATTATTATATTATTTGTAAAAACTGCAATGATTTATAAAAAATAGATAATAGTTAGAATGTTTTGCAGAAAAGAAAAGTGGGAAAAAATCCATTTTGATTAAATACTATATGATTTATAGACAAAGAATACAGTTTTGATGTCCTGCAGCCCCTTGTGTATTATCTGTTTTCATAACTTGAACTCACTGTTATCACTTGCGTGAAGGTATCCAGCAAAAAGCTAATATTATTTCTTCAGTTACATTGATTGTATTTTCCAAAAGTCTGAGCAAAGAGGCCACAGCAGTTGAATTGGAAATGATGCGAAACTTTGGCCATTAGTGTCCTGCAAGCCAATCATAGATAGTCACACAGCTGAACAATGTGGACAACACAACCACAAATTGCTCAATTCTGATCAGGGGTGAGCCTCAGTAACTCCTCTTTTGATAAATTCAAGCTGCATCAACAGAAACCTTTTCCTGATGGGGCCGGACAATAGCTCATCACACATAAATAGTATTTGCACACAGTCGAAATTAGGAAGCCAAAGTCATCCTATACATTCAACGATATGAAAATTATATTTCCATTTAAATTCAGGTTGGTCTTTTGAGTCACCAGGACATAAATAACTGCCAGTACGCAACTTGCTGTGCGTTTTTTTTTTTTTACCACATCCACAGGCAGAGTTATGGTTATTGTACCTTATCATGGTTCACTGTGTCCTTGTGATCCCCTGTGAAAGACAGGTGATGACATTCCAGTCCTCTGAAACTACTGAATGTGTGTGAATCCAGTGACCCATACAAGGGTCAGAGCCATAATGTTCACACATTGAAGACCTGGTGGGATTCCTCCTGGATTAAATCATAACTACACAGATAAAGCTCTATATGTAGAGCTAATGTGCAGGACTTGTCAGCCAGGTTACACTATCTCTGCACTGCATAATGATGTGTGAGCATCTTGGGCTCTCTGCCGGCTCTTAATACTGCAGAATGGAGACTCGCCCAATGCGAAGGAAAGTAATAAATTACTCTGGCAAGATTTGAGTTCTGCATAAGTCAGGGGGAGCCACCACAGGGGAAACAGATTGTAGATTGTTTTGTGTGTAGAGAAGAAATGGGGAGACTGGTTGTGGTGTTTAGATTAATGCATCCGCCTGCTTTACAAAATGGCTTTGAGCTATAACATAAATATGAGATAAATTATATTCAATATTGTATGTAGGACTTTAGGATTAAGCAGTGATTTGCTTATTTTGTCAGTAGGTGAAAATATGACTTACTGTATGATATTCAGGGAGTACAGAGGCAAGCTCTTTGACACTCAGATGTGGCAAACACAGACAGTTGTTTATGATCATTACCTTGCACACTGATGGAAGGAAGTGCCGTGTTGCTCAAACCAGCCGTAAAGAAACAGAAAGAACTGCCATTTGCAGGAAAATTTTAGTAAATAAATAAGTGTTATATCACAAGAAAGGACATTTATTCTTTCCTTTGCCTTAAATATGTATCCATATATAATGCCAATATACATATATTATGAAGATATATTATAACAAAGTTATTGCACATTTTAATTAATTTAATTAATTTAATTGTGAAATAAAAGCCACATCACACCACAAAATGTCAATACTAATACCCTTAATATTATTTATCAATTAATATTAATCAATCAACTAGTCAAATCAACTGGTTCATCTAACTGAAATTCAGAATATATATCCGGCATATGACACTGTTATAGTTATATTGCTTTTTTGTCAAAGAGAAAATCTAATCAATACAGACACATTTATAGATGTAAATGCTCAATGGCTACTGAAAGCTTTATAGCAACACTGGGAATTTACTGAGCTGTATCACTGCCCTCAACTGTGTATTTTGTTAGAGCTATTAAATCTGTTAGGAATAATACAGCCATTCTACATCAGTTATTGTATCATACTGTACTGTCTTGCATTTTATTGTAAGGTGTTTTTATTTCTATTTTTCCTTTGAAGTAACTTGCCCTGAAGTGAACCCAAATCCAAGCAATGCCCCTGGTAAAACATTCAAAAATGTTAAGTAGTTGACCTTCTCACAATCGTGTTATCCAGGATTTCAGTTATAGATAAGACTTAATTGTGCATGCAGAAACCTCAAAATATAATGATTGTGGACCACACAGCAGACACTGAGGGTAAAATTAATTGACTTTGGTTTACAGTTTGAATTCTCTGAAGTAGGGCAGACCCCGAATTGTTAAAGATTCAATAATGCGATAGAGGGAGCCTGATTCGACTCACAATGTCACACTCGAATCTTTGCAAAGGTGTTATGAAACGAGGATCATACCACAGCTATATCGGGGTGCTCAACGTCTGATTTTACATAGAACTACTAGTTTTCACCCAATAAGTTAAAATACAGGCTCTTCTGATATACATATCAACATATATCGCTGTTAATAAACATGTGAAAAGAAAGAAACTTTTAATAAATCTTTTTAAAGCGCCTGAATTAATCCAAAATTGTAACAGCGCCAGTGCACATGTGTGGTGTAGCGGGTGTGTATGTGTGTGAGAAGAGGGAGAGAGATGAGAGAGCAGCATCAGCACCTCCGGTGTTGTACAGAGGTGTGCATGAAGTTTGCGAGACGTTAGACTCAATTATTACCACTGATGAACCAAACAATATTATTTTGTTTGTATTTGGAATAGACCTGAAAATAACTGTGACGTGCATGCAATCTTCTACGAGTTGGCGGACACTCACAACTCTGCACAAGACCGGTGAATGACAAGTGAACAGAGCAGAGAGAAAACAGTCAACAATAAGCCTCAGTTTAGCTGGAAATGTACAGCGGTGACTAGTGAATTGAGACTGCAGCTCTGCAGCTTGTCAAGATTAACACACACACACACACACACACACACACACACACACATTTGACTATGAGTTGACTTGGCAAGACTTGGCAATTCTGATTCCACTATGAAAATCCTTCATCGAGGACAGCCCTACTCTGAAGCACAGAGGGCTTAACACAACACATACCAGGTGGTGCAGGTAAGTATTTGGCACCATGGCAGAGCTCTGGTAGAAATGTCAATATTTGTAATAGAATATCTTTGCATATCTCTATGCCCAGAATGGATAGGTGGATCCAATGAAAATGGATATCAAATGAAAGGCATAAAACCTTGCTTGTACCTGCTGATCCACAGATGAATTATGTTTCCGTCATACCTTCCAATGCTTGATGAACTTTACCTGACCAAACAATAATATATAAACAAGAATCTTATTGTAGAGTCACAATGTTGGTGTAGGGAGGGGGTCAAGGTGAATTAATGGGTCAACATAATGTCAGACTTACACACAAGTCGACACTTGTTTCTTTAAACCACAATTGTTCCCTCACTGCAATCAAGTGGTTATTGTTGTAACTTAATCTTCACAGTATAACATCAAATTAATTAAACTTCAGAGGTATCAATCTATCCAGTTAGGTGGCCACATACAGTTGTTCTCTCCTCATCTTCCCTAACTGATTATTCTTTAGTTTTGTGTTTTACTAGGGTCCTTTTCACTTCTAGTAGCATGAGACGGTACCAGCAGCCCATCCAGACTGCACAGGTAGTTCAGCTTCTCTAGGATGGCACATCCATACGTGCTGTCAGAAGAAGGTTTTATGATCAAATCCTCAGAGTCACTGTCAGACCTTACACTGGTGCAGTGGGCCCTGGGGTCCTCCTGGAGCAGTTCTCATGTGGCCAGAGTATGTAGACAGTTCCTGGATGACATAGGCACTGATGTCATTGACTAACCCTCATGTTCCCCAAAAAATCAATCCAATTGAGTACCTCGTGGATGTTATTTAATGTGCATCTGATGCCACACTAAGTAGCGACACAAGCTGTCCAAGAGCTCAGGAGATCCCCCACGATACCATCCTCCATCTAATCAGGAGCATGCCTAGACGTCGTAGGGTGTGCATCGTTATTTTAAGCCAAACCATGATGTTTTTCTATACCTAACCAAGTACTTTTGGTGCCTAAACATAACAAATTAGTGACGTTTCACAATTTTTAGGAATATAAACAATGTTTCATTCAACAATGTTAACTATCTGCTACAGTCATGTGTGAGCTCTCCCAGCTTCTAAGTTGATTGCTCTTCATTCTCCCTCTTTGCTAAGGCAACGTCTGTAAGTTTTTTTTTTTATCGTGTAACGTTATCACCTATTTTGAGTTTTTAAGAATATTGTGATGCTAAGACGCTAATTAGTTTACACTAGGCTAAGTTAGCTTTATGTTTCATTGCTCCTAGCTCGATTGTGCTTCATTTTATAAGCTTCATAGCTACGTTAGCTAAGCGGTGCTGCTTACCTTGATACTGTGTGTTTAGCTTCCTTAATGATATGAACATCTCATTGTACTGTTACAGTTTCACAAGATTCCCAGTAAACTTCATGGAAGTGAATCACCTGTGTTCTGGAGTTTTTTAGGAGTGTTTAAACTGAATGGAAATGTAGCCCATGACAATGACGCTACCCAGGCCATTAAGTTGAGAGTGAGAATGTGTTTGTCCAGCTTGACTTTTGAGCCAATATGGACAGGGAGTCTTAGAGGTGTTCAGAATAACGTACAGTGTAAAAATGTAAAGTTTCAGTTACAACTAAGCTAACTGGATCTGCTTATGAAGGCCATGTGATAAGGTCAAAAGCTCTGGAACAAGCAAGTATGGTATATAAACTTTGGGTTAACATTGTTTGGTAATATTTAGACTACTCTGTCAGTGTAGTTGCTACTACATCTCTTAAAGCACTTTGTTGAACTTGTTTTAATTACTAAAACTGAATGGCATGATAGTAATGGGGCAGTAATTCTCTGCGCTTCACTTTTCATGATGGTATATGCTTAAATAGTGTTAAAAGTAAGTAAGTAACAATTTCTTCATGTGTTATACAGTCTACAGTAGGGAGAAAAGAATTCAAATTCTACTTAAGTAGCATAAAGGCATGATTGATACATCATTTGGCATCCAATATTACTTATCATCAAAGCAGCGACCTGAGTTCACCTCAGGTCTATGTTTGCAGTACAGAAGCTCTCAAATGAAATGTGGGCCTAATTACATTTTATCTGATGCCCCGCAGCAGGCCCTGCCCTCTGAGAAATTAATATCTGAGTGTCCACTGCACCCAGTCTCAATTACATTTCTTTTCAAATGCATCAGCTGCCATCCTTCTTGTTAATGTGCAATGCGGGAATGAAAATGTATACAGTTATTTGTCATGCCCCAAAGACCGAGTGAGGGGCTCGGCTGCATGAGTATGCATTTCAAAAAGCAATACCAACACAGAAAAACAAGTTTCCTCTCTTACACGTATGACTCTTACTCGATGCCTTCCTAAACCTTCAGTGTGGATGTGTTGACAATGAAGCGGAATGAGAAGAAGAATGGTAGTCAGAGAACAAGCGGTCGGTGTGTTCACACAATATTTACTTGCCATTTCCTGTTGTGAGGGGTTGAATTGAAGTTTGTCACTATAGCCAGATTTTTGAAAAGACACGTACCGTGCTGAGTATTGTTGCTTTCCTGCTGCAGTTGTGTTACATATCTGTCCCACTGCCTTCACTTCTTCAAGTCAAGCTGAGAATCACTCTTCTGCTGAGGATGTGTGGTTTTCTCGCAACATACATTAACTAAACACCACAACTGATGGTAGTAGGGGGACTTGTTGACTTGATGATGAGTCACACACCTGTCAATGATGACCCCTAGTTGCCCCTATGGAAAGGAGGGTGATAATTATATCTCCATGGTCACCTGAAACAATGTTTGTGCAAATATTAAGACTAGCTGCTCGTGTGTGGGGCAGAGAAAAGCAATTGCAGTAATACACAGCAAAGAAAATTAGAAATGTATGATATTCATGTGTATGAGCTCAGAGTGTGTGTATGTGTGTGTGCCTATAATAGAATGCAATGAATACAAAATAGTGGTGCACTCTGCAAACTCATATTTGAAAAGATCTGCATAGCATCAACAGGGGAGGGGGAAAAAAACTGAATTCTCATATTATTAAGCATACATTTGGCAAACAGTAATGTTTCATAAAGCACCAGATATAGTAGCACACCGAGTAGGAGAAGTTTAATTTTACTCCATGTGGTCATCAATGCATAATAATACATAATACATATTTGTTACAGTATAACAGTGACAGTAAAGTGCACAAATGTCTGGAAAACCTCCTTTAAATACATAAAAATGTATACTTTTTATAATTTTCAAATGCGTACTATAGAATTTTCAATTTGGGGTTGTATGGTGTTTCATAGATGACTGATTTGAAACTTATTAAACAACCATAATATGAACGCAGACCGGATGTTCACTGAGATGGATTACAAAATTCAAGTTTCAAGTCTGGTAACTGATTTTCATACAGCACCAAAATGAACATGGCTGTCTGAAACTTGTTCATAAATCTAAATTCAGCATAGTTTTCAAAATGGGTAGCTGTGATCTAATGTATAATATGGTTTGATCTTTTAGAGACTTTGCTGGCAAATCTGTCATATACACTGTACGTTGCTGATGTAAATAACACTCTTTATGAGGTTGCACCCACATACTGTTGGTCGGCAGGACTGTCTGACAACTTTAAAGTTATGAAACTGCATCCCTTTTCTGCCAGCCTCCGCAGCAAAAACACTTCTGTCCTCCCTGTGGTCATGATAACTTGCCAAGAAAAGAAATATACATATACAGTACGCATAAATATAATACAACAAATATGACAAAATATCAGGTTGGGTGGTGCACGGAATGCTGTAATTATATTGTGTAAAAAAAAGTACAGTCCAAACTAGGTACTAAATGGTATGACACTGACTGTGATGGAGGGACAGGAGCAGTCACCCCACCTGGATTTGAAACCAATTCTACAGGGACCAAACATGGAACTTGACCGCGACACCAAAGAGCCAGGCTCAGTGGTATGGCAGTCACAGTACATGCTCCACCATAGTGACGTTAGTCCATCACATTGACATAGAAGGTTGCACAATACAACAATACCTTAACATATGTGTCTCTATATAGCAACCCTTTGCTATAATACTGTGACAACATAATGTCTGCTGCTATGAGAAAAAACATGATCACAACACAAAAAGTGTGTGGTCCAAACAGCTTGCTTTTGTGTTTACATGGTGGTGAAGGACAGTAACGCTGTAGCAGAATTGGAAGGATTAAAGAAATAACCCATACAATCTTTGGGCCACTGCTTAATCCGCTCAAGTAAATACCTGACACTCAATTTCAGCAAGACCGTCCAGAGCTGTTATGATGGCTGTTGTCAGCACTGGGGGTTAACTACATCTGCTGAAGGACATTCGAGGGTGATGTGGCGGCCATGGCCTCTTCTGTGTCCTTCACCTTCACACCAGTCTACCACTGCCAATGGAATGCTGTAAATCACAGATAAAGGCTGTAAATAAGGCTGATATCCATTGTGGCAAGACTGACAATGGATACATTATGAAGACGCTGTATAGTGCATCATTTACCCTCTTAAAAAAGACCGGAAATTGTTATTCATAAACAGAAAGAACCGAGGAGTAGTTGCTGCAAATATGGTAATTGTTTAAGACTGTCTTGTGCCTTAGTTTGTTTGTTTGTAATATTTGGCCACCATTCAGTGTCTGCTGTGGCACAGTTGCCCTTAATTACTTGTCAAAGCATGAGGCACCCGCAAGTGTTTCTCTGTCTCATTTATTACGTAGCAATCAGAACTTCACACTCCCTCTGTGCTATTTCAAACCACAATTCACATGCATTCAGAGATGAAAAAAGAAGGTATCTAAAAGGGTAGAAAATATCTTGAGTGGAAGCTTATAGCATGACATAAAAACACTTCCTACTCACCCACTGTGCTTCTCCAGAGACTTTTAAATCCTGCATTCTAACAGAGAAGCAAAGCCACAAGCTTTGGGGAAGAGAGAGCTTTATAAACTAAGAGTGCAGGAGCAATGCAGGCTCGTATTACTCTTCACAGTTGCTGCATTTATCCCCTAATTCCTGATTATTCTGCAGTGAGCTGCTAGGTGTGCTCAATTTACAACAGAATAGAAGACAGATTTCATCCCTGGGGGCACAGCTGCTGAATGCATTTCCTCTTCTTCTTCTTTTCTATTTTTTAATTAGAGCTTAAAAGTTTAACTGCTCAACCATTTGGGGCAGTGGTGGTGATTATCATGAGTATGGTATTTTAATAAAAGATCATTTTGCATTTTTAGCTGCAGGATCCCAGTGACGGGAGTTTTTGAGCGCTAGCCCTTTAGGCAGTGTAAAAACTCACACATTTAGAGGAATTGCCCTTTATAGAAACAGCTATTTTATATAACGGTGAAGCAATTATACTGAAGCCTTGCCTCAAATGGCTAAACTTACTAATTAGTATATGCTATTTGTACAAAAGCAAATATACCTAATTTTTAGTTTGAATGATCTAGAATTTAGTATCCACATTTCCAGTGACATTTTCTAACAGGAGGGTTTTGGTTTGGCATTTTTATCCACTTCGATTTTAAGTTTAGACCTATCTTGCAATTTTGAATATGGACTTTGTATGCACTCTACAGTTACTGCAGCCTATTTGCAAGGTTAATGTACAGTTAATGTGAAGCTAGTGGCTGGTGTAATCATGCTGCATTTATATTTTGATCAGCTTCTCTATGAGTCCATTATCGTACATATATTTGTCATAATGATAGTTTAGGATGACACATCGAAATTTTGTTTTACTAAGAAGGTCAGGTTATAATGCAGCAAAATTATTCACTCATTTTGAATATCAGACAATAAAAACTTAAATACCTTCACTAAGGACTATAAGGCTATATAAAATTATACTCAAAACCATCCTGGATACAGATGAAGCTGTCACTAAAGTTTCTTATTCTTCCATCAGGAAGAATTTCTTCTGAGGAGTTTTATCTCTAACAGCACAAAGCAGCTTCATCTTTTAAGCTCTTGTTAGAAAAGCTTGTTTTTTTGCCAGATAAACAGTGAAGAAGAGCAATGTGTGGAGGGATGGACAGGTAGGTTGGGCATCAGTGGTGAAGACAATTAGTTATGCTTTATTGGCAACGACTAATTCTTCATTCCTGTAACTGAAGAAGTAATGGTAGATCAATAGGCTTCACCAGGCCGCCCTGTTCTGGCATGCACTGACAAAAGACGAAGCAGCACAAATAGATCTTTTATCAGCGACAGGGCTTAGTGTGTTTACAACACATCCCTTATCTTTCCAACTCCCATCTGTCCTACTGCAGGAATCCAATTATGTTCCCAATATTAACCCCTTTAGAGAATTAACCCTACACGCCACTACTCTTTGAACAAATACAAGTGGGTGAGGAACCTGCTGCCAGTGTTAAATGAGGAAATAAATAATGGATGCTGGCTTTGCCCCTCTCCCTCTGTGCGCCACTGATCCTACCCACCTGGAGGGCCTCTAAATAAGATCCTACGCTAGCTGAGCACAACACAGCAGTTCATTGATCCCCACCCTGTGGTAAGGCCTCTTCCCTCAGGTGGGCATATGAAGGTTGAAGAGAAAGGGCATAAAAATCTCACAGGAGACAGACACTGAAATACACATACGTGCAGACGGTGGATGTCTGAATAACTCACCTACCCTCTAGGAAGCATAGTACAGATCAAAAGCAGCTTGGATGTACATGTGTGTGTTAGGCTGGTGGTATACTCAAAAGGAAATCAAATGTGGCGTGTTCTCAAGAAATTATTGCTATTTGAATCTATGCAATTCATATGGTTTGTTTGTTTAATGGAGCTACAGCAGATGGAGCAGCTTGTGAGTCACAGTGTGGTGGTAAAACTGGAAACACACAGCCCACAGAACACATGTACATCACACAGTACGCAGGCAATCACATGACATCACTGACCAGTTCTAATTGAAAGTATATTCAGAGGCAGTAAATTAAGCTGTAGAAATGTTTTAACATGTTTAGCAGTGCACAATGCAGCAAAATTGCAGGTTAAGACCAAATGAAGCTTACCAAATCACAGGCAGCTACATCAGTTAAATGGTAAGAACTTTGGACAAGTGACTAAATGAAAAAAAAAAAAAAAACTAAAATTAGACACAGACATCAGGTGAAGACCAGACCAAAGGTTAAAGTCCTCAACCAGTAGTCAGTGGACTGCTGGAAAAAGGCTGAGGTCATTGCTGTTTGTTATAATATTCTAACATAAAGTATGTCAAATATATGGCAGAGTGAAAAGTGTGCCAAACAAACCCACCCTTATGAAAATCCATCTGTCCAGCCATCCATTATCTATAACCACTTATCCGTACAGGATCTTGGGGAGCTGGAGCCAATCCCAGCTGACATTGGACAAGAGGCAGAGTACACCCTGGACAGGTCGCCAGTCATCACAGGGCTGGCATATAGAGACAAACAACCATAAACACTCACAATCACACCTAAGGTCAGTTTAGAATCACCAATTACTCTAACTGCACGTCTTTGGGCAGTGAGAGGAAGCCAGAGCACACAGGGAAAACATGCACAATTCCACACAGAAAGGCCCAAGACCTTCCTCCTGTGAGGACACAGTGATATCCCCTGGTCTACCATACCGCCAACTTATGAAAATGAATTACAGTATTAATACATTATGCTAAAATATTGTATAGTGTCTTATCGTTTGTAGTGTTGTATTGTTTTTTTCCCCACCAGCTATGGTATCACTATAGATTTTTTTGTAGTTCTATTTCATTGGCTGTAGAAGCCCTATAAAAGTATATTAGTAATAATATATATTTAGATCTTTGAAGTATCCCTATATTATTTTTTGAGACATACGCGTCCCACACCTCTGGTGTATTATAATCCGAAAGGATGCAGAAGTTTACCATTGATGCACAATATTTTTTCCATGATAATGCTAAGGTTACATTGTGAACAACAAATCCTGAAACTGAAATCACAGAGCTCCTACACAAAAGCACACAGCAAATTCCAATAAAATCCTAACTTTACCCATCTCTAAACAACACTACAATTTGTCAAAATAAAACATTTTAATGTGTATTGTTATTGTTGGAGAAAAGGTAACTTGTGCAGTATGTGTGAACTTCATGTAACCTATTAACCACAGCCTGTTTTCACAAACAGTTCAACGGCACAAGTTCCCTGGATACATTCAAATGTGTAATGTCAATATTATATTTCTTCCTGTAGCAGAGCAAATCTCAAGAGTGTGTGTGCTAGAAATATATTCAAAACCTTCCGGTGTAGATTCCCCTTCTGTCTCCAGTGGCTTTATAGCATGAAAAATTTAACCAAACTGGCTGATCACAACCAACCCACAGATTATGCACCCACTGCAGAATTACTGAAATCATAGACACGTAAAGGTGCATCTCAAAAAATTTTAATATTTGGAAAAAGTTAAGACTTTCCGTAATTTAAGTCAGAAAGTCAAAAATATTTCATGCCTTTTGTTGTTTTAATCTTGATGATTATAGTCTAGACCTCAGAAATCAAAAATCCATATATCCATATATTAGAGTAGAGAATAAAGATATAATACAGAATTCTTGACCTTCTTAAAAGTTGAAAACTTCTGAAAAAATTCAATTTATGCACTCAATATCTTGTTGAGTCTCCTTTTGCACAAATTACTGCATCACGGTGCCGTGGAGGCAATCAGCCTGTGGCACTGCTGTGGTGTTATGGAAGACCAGGTTGATAAGATAGCGGCCTTCAGCGTGTCTGTATTAGTGGGTCTGGTGTCTCTCATTTGAGCCCGTTCTCATCTCAGGGCGTCATATACCGACGATTTGAGAAAGAGTGACAAAGCGTAAGTATTTTACGCGAAAGGTACCCTTTAGCGTCTCATGGAGACGTATGAGACGCTCCGGGGCGTCCGGTTCGGACCGGAAGTGCTAGCTAGCTAGCGGTAGCTAGCTAGGTAGCTACGTTCGTGATAAAGGTGTTGACAGCCCCCCCGAAGCCCCTACCCTAACCACAACCATCCGAAATGTTAGTGCCTAAACCCAAGTCACTGAATGTATGCATGTCGACCTCCTACAGCTGCGCACATGTGCTAACAGGTAGGGTTAGCCTCCCTTGTATTGCTTTAACGTAGGAAACGGGAGCGTTTCATACGGACGCGGAAGGGTACCTTTAGCGTAAAATCCTTACGCTTTGTCACTCCGGATGAAAGCGTCAGATATGACGCATTGAGATGAGAATGTGTTAATTTTCCTCTTGACAATACCCTATTGATTCTCTATGGGGTGGGGTTCAGGTCAGGCGAGTAGTAATACCATGGTCAGCAAACCAGTTACTAGTCATTCTGGCACTGTGGGCAAGTGTAAAGTCCTGCTGGAAAAGGAAATCAGCATCTCTGTAAAGCTTGTCACCAGATAGAAGCATAAAGTGCTCTAAAATCTCCTGGTAGAAGGCTGCATTGACTCTGGGTATATGCTTACTTCTTTCTTACAGTTCAGACGCTTTGCTGCTTTCTCTTGCATCTGCTTGCATTCTTTTGCTGAAACTTTTTTTCCTGCTATAAATTATGAGTAGCGTGGATACTTTTAAATAACTTGGACTGGCATTTATTCAGATAAAGTAGGCTATTGCCATATTTTAAACACTACACGAGTGCGGCCTATCAATGGCACCAGCCTGTACTGCAGTGATTGGGCTTGTTGCTAATGCTAATTAGCAATGTCCCCCTTCTCCATGGATGAATTCCACAAACTTCCTCAGAAAATTGCAGTGCTGGAGACTAAGATCCACAAGCTAGAAGTGAATTTAAAAGTGAATGGACTATGTGGGAATGACACTGTTATACCATGAACCCAAAACAGTGCATGCTAACACACGTCTAATTAACACCATTAAAACTACCAGTGCACTGGGAATAAATCTAAAAGTAGTATTCCTCCCTCTCTTAGTGCAAAGCCTAGGAGGAAATTGTTTCCCCAAGAAATGGTAGGGCGAGTAACAGTCAGACCCCCGCGCCCTGAGATTCGTTATGCAACTGGCGGGCCTGCATGATCATCCAGGCAGAGCGCCTCTTCAGCCCTGTTCTTAGTAGGACACAGCCGTGGACAGCTGCGAAAGGAAGAGTTAGCAATAGACCTTGCCAACAAGCGAGCGTGCAACAGTAGAGCAGGATTTTCACCACTATCGCAGGACCCTGGATCTCCGTCTGATGACCTTGATAACATCCCATCCTCACCAAAGGACTAAGGACTCAGAGTATATCAGAAAGTAAAAGGCTGCAGGGAAAGCTAACGACTGGGCCTCAATCTCTGATTGTGGGTGACTCTGCTGTAAACGATGTAAAAAGCATGTGCAGTAAGAACACCAAAAAACTCTGCTTTCCGAAGGATATGGTCTCTGACTTGGCAGAAAGAATACTGCATATCGTGGCTGAACATCCTACTGTCGAAAACATCATACTGCACATAGGGACCAATGATGTTGTGAAGCAACAGTCTGAAGTGTTGAAAGAGGAATTTAATAATCTGTTGAACACAGTCATCTCTCTGAATGCAAAGGTGTTTATCAGTGGCCCTCTACCGCCAATCCAAAGAGGAGTTGAGAGATTTAGCAGATAGCTGGCATTGAACTGTCCATTCAGTGCATTTCATTGAAAATTTAAACTTTTTCTGGGACCACATACATGTTTTTAAGGCAGATGGACAAGTCAGGAGTAAAATTGTTCAACTCCAACCTGTTTTACTTTCTGCATCATTCATCTGTTCCCTCTGCCAAGGACAAGAGACAAGAGGAATCAAAGAAAGAAGAAAACTCAACACAACATGCCACAAACCTTGAAGGAGAGCCACCACAGCTCCCAAGAGAACTCTAATCATGGGAGATGCTAGTGCCAAGAGGAAGTGTCTCCACCTCCCTCACTGAAAACAGTGAGGATTCACCATCTTTGACCCCCTAATCCCCATCCAGGTAACCCTAATCTCCAGACACCCCCCCGTCCCTGTTGGAGTTCACTGACCACATGAAAGAGCTGGTTAGTGCTGGGACCAAACTTACTCCCCACCCCTTCCCTCGCTCTACTTCCATTTTCTCTCCCCTGAACACCCCTTACTGTGCACCTCCACCACTGCCCTCAGCCAGGTTTGACAAATGTGTCACATATACAGTGCCCGACCCGTCCTCCCAATGTGCAATGGCGAACAAACCCTGCAAACTCCGACTGATATGTACTGGATCCAGGCTACAAGGAAAATGGTACTCCTGTCTCTTCCCAGCGCCCAGTGTGCTTCTCAATTTCTATCTTAATAGGTAACAGAAAAACAACGGTGGATGTGTTAAGAAACAGGAAGCGCTCAACATATCCTGCAAATTTAACTTTACTTTCTCGTCAGCCACAGCCTGTCAAAAAAAGTGGGCCAGATAATGTTTTTAATACACTAAAATTAGCTTTGTTAAACGTTGGGTCTTTAGCAGGAAATACATTTTTAATCAATGATTTTATAATTACTCACAATCTTAATTTCATGTTTTTAACTGAAACTTGGTTAGACCAAGATAATAGTGCAGCTGTCCTTATTGAGTCTACCCCTCAGTTTTGTGAGCGAAGCTAGAGTGCAGAAGAGAGGAGGTGGAGTTGCCATTTTGTTTAATGACTCCCTCCAATGCAAAACATTCCTCATGGAAATTTTGCTTCTATTGAATATGTGGCTCTTCAGTTGAATTTCTCTTCACAAGTTATTTTTCTAAATATTTACAGCCCCCCTAACTACTGTGCAACTTTTTTTATGACCTTGGTGAACTATCTATAATCTGTATTGACTTTGACTGTGTAGTTATTGTTGGTGATTTTAACATCCATGTTGACAAACCCCAGGACAGAGGGACTGAAGAAGTGTGTTGGACTGACTCAGCACGTGATGGAGTCCACACACAATAAGGGGCGCATGTTGGACTTAGTCATCTCCAAGGGTCTGAACATTTCCAAGGTTGTGGTGACTGATGTTGCTCTCTCTGATCACTCCTGTGTTTTCTTTGAGAGTGTTATCTCTGTGCACACGAATGTTAAAACAGAGGTAATCACAAAACGGCATATCACTGAAAACACCAGTGAAAAATTCTCATGGGTCTCAGTCAATGAGCTTATTGATAATTCCAATTCTAAAGTTGCAAATGTTATTGATCAAAATTTTGAGATGCACCTGAACAGAGAAATGTGTGAGGAGAACGTGTTGACAAGAAGGAAATTGACATATGCTCTCCAAATCTACACTAAATGGCTACTTCTACATAAAACAGAAGCTTGAGAACCAGTTTCATCCTTTTCATTTTATATTCTGTCTGAATAATTGTAATAAACAGTTAGCAAGTCATAAGTTGTTGTCATAATTCATGTGTTTGTAGGGCCTTATGAGGCCATTGTTAGCACTGCATGAAAAAACACAGTCACTAAATACATTGTGCTGGCACAGCAGTATTTCCGACACTTCAGCAAAGCAACCTAGGATTCTGCATCAAAGAAGTTAAAGAACTTTGCTTAACTTTTGCAGAAACACAAGGTAACATCATGTGGCACTGGGCAATCAAATATGTGCAAACAACAAATTCCTAGTAGCACAGTTCTACTGTGCACCTGCCAATCATCCCGAATGAAATAAAAATGACTGTCACCATAAACAGCTTCATTTACTTTAACACCCCCTATTAACCATATATGGGAAAAAACTTCCCTTTAGAAGGCTGCGGTGTCACACATGTCACTGACAACATGGAGTGAGAAAAAAAGGCCAAGAAGAACAGGATTAATGCAGCATAATGGTAATATGTTACTTTGCTTCAGTCGCACTGTATATATGCACAGCACAGTCATTGTCTGTTCAGTATATGAAAGACATAATGTACCCAGTACAGTTGGCGGGAGCAGATAGGTGGACACCTCAAATGATGAATTCACACACACCTGTATGGAGGCAGCCAGTCTGTCTAATGCTGAATATCAAACAGTATGGGATTTTTTGTTAAAATCTTATCACAGTTGCTTGTCTCACAGGTTGACTGTCCCATAGGGAAACTTGCGCTACACCAGATGGCAAATCCACCCCCGACTCTGTCTCCATTTTCTTTGACAGGAGGAAAGTATAAAAGCACATCTGATAGGAAGAAAAATTAAATAAAATGTGCAGCGGAAGTTACAGTTTGAGTCACACTTGATTAATGTACCCTTTTTTGCTAAAAGTCTTTTAGCTAAGTTACAACTTTGCAGAAGTCACAATCTCAGCAATTATTAGAAATCACTGAACATCTACAGGCCCTTTTACTCCCATGTGACTAGAATTTATAATATATAATTATATAATATGTAATATGTATAATTAATTAATAATATATAATTTTTATGATTCTGGGAGCATGTTTGTCCTTTGAGGGAGGACACAATTCTGTCAAAACTTGACCTTAAGTGTTGGCCCTTGTCTTGCTAGACGAGAGTCAATGACAGGGAGTTGGTGATGTTCTGGAGCACGCTCAAGCCTACAGAGGTATACATTCATCAAAACACACTCACACACCATTACTTCTATACCCTCCAAGCAATGGTTGGGTTGCATAGACTCAGACTCTAATTTAATGTAATTTCATTTATCACTTTGAATTAGATTTCATGTTTCTATTTAATAATTTAAATCCTCTGGAAAGCACTCTTAGCTTCATCTCAGTATCAAGGCAGATGACCGGAGGTAATGGCCATAATACTTTGTAGTGTGGCACAAGCGGTACATGGAAACGAGAGAATATGTCACAGTCCAGGATGACTGAAGTGTTGAGTCTAGTGTTGAGTCTTTATTCTGTTTATAAGTGCAATTCGCTTAGTGTTCTCTCATTGCTATTGGTAATCCTCATAAACAACCCTAATCCACACAAAGTCTCTCTCAGCAATAAAGTAATTTCAACTCACCGATTCAAATTTACTTTACATTTCATCACTGCTGCTGTTTTCATAAAATAGAAAATAGAAGTTAGTGTAGTTACTGGAACTTTGTAGCACAGAACAATCAGGGACTCAGTGAACTAGCTGCTCTATGTATTTAATACAAAGGCTGAGATGTGTGATATTAAGTTGCTTAGTTAGATTAAATTGTGATTAAGTTGTCTTAGATGTGTTTAGTTTTTGTGCAAAGTTTTGCCAGCAATGTTCTCTTTTTTGAGAATCACCCTTATCACGTTCACTTAGTTTCACACTCTCAAACTTGGAAGCTGCCCTGTACAAGTAGAGTCTGATCTATTGGCCATTGAACAGTTGGGGGCTAAGGGCCTTGCTCAAGGGCACCACATTGGTGGGCAAGCACTGCTCTTTCACTTTCCCCTTTCCTGCTGTTCATGGAATTGATCCAGTGACCTTCCCAAGCCTGCCTCTCTAATATTTGGCCACCATTGCCCAATTAGTTCAAATGAAGCTGTGTGAATACCATGCACAGTGATTAAACTTCTTATTATATTCCTGTCTATCACATCTAGCACTTCTGTTTGTTAATACATATCAATCTGTCAAATTACTAAACTGACAGAATGGATTACATTTAAGTGAACCTCAGCTGTGTGAACCTAAACAGATTTATGGTCTAATGTGTGGCAATATATATAATTGTATAATGTGGACAATGAGACAAATTTATAGATATGCCAATAATTTACCAGGTTCAAGGACAACAGAAACACAAATACTGTATTATACTCTGTTTCTGTTGGTAAATGTTGAGAAGTGAGTGAGAAGATTGTATAGATAGTTTGTGGTGCTCTTTAATATTAAGCACCACTTAGTCATGCTAAGATGAGTGCTTTGGAATACAAAATGCAAATAAGGAGAAGATTAGTCTGTGTTTATGGATGGCATTTAATTTTAATTGGTTCATTATTTCAGGAAATTACATTTTTAAACTCTCCTGACTGCCACAGCTGTGTGCGGTGCTGCGTCGTGGGGAATGAAGGCTACAGGTCAAGATCATCCCTATCTGCAAACCAGACTCCTGTGTACAAAAGTATCACTCTGTGTGAATTTGGATGATCTCTCCCTTTCCGTTGTTATAATTGATGATGATAAGTAATTGAGCCACTGAAGGGAATGCATTGGCGTGTATCTGCAGCTTCTTTAGTGACAAAATTATTGAGCTGAAGCTACTGTTGGAATGTGGTTACAGACACAATTCAAACACTCATAAAACCATAACTTTCAGGCGGTACAGTTTTTGCTCATGGATTCCCCTTTCCCTCAGCTAATCAAGCTATGGTCTCACCACTTGTCAATCACCTTGACAACCCATGAAACTGAACCACAGGTGTTGAAGCACACAGACCCAGTCTACAATAAAAGCTATCATGTAAGGCATTAATGTTTTTTGTTTTTCTACTGTTTCCTTCTTTTGTTGTTAGTGATGTTACTTCTCTTGTTCCTGCTAACCTTACATAACAGGATCTAAGTTGGTTGCGCTTCAGAAATGTTTGTCAATTGTCCTATCAGTGCATTCAGTCCATCTGACAAACCAAACATGCTTCCATTTTAATTAATTCTAATTTTGAACATGCCCACTCGAATTCAGTGTCCCCAAACTCCCCATGTCCCTGTGTCCTCAACCTCCAGGATGCATGTAAAATTTATCCGGAGGTGGGAGTTAGAGACCCTGTGGGGCCTCAGACAGACATTCCCAGTTAATTCCCAACTACATGTTATGGTTTTTAAGGCCTGTCTAGACCTGCAACCTCCCCCACCATCGGATCCACGTCACCACCAGGTGATCAGTGGACAGCTCTGCTCCTTTCTTCACCCAAGTGTCCAAAACATACGCATGCAAATCTGAAACATGCTGTTTATTAGGGCAAATCCATGACTATCACAGCAATTGAATATAAAAGCACCACTCAAGTTCAGATCAAGTATGTCTTGGAAGTTGAAATTTTTACCGGTTTGAAGATCATACATGGAAATAAAAGACTATATTGAAAAAAAATATCTCACACATGGTGTCATGTTCAATATTGCAAATTCAGCCCTTGTTTGTAACCTTTGTTCCTTTTAAACCCCTGTTTTGCTTCGATGTCTTCATCTTCAGTCTAGGGGTATGATACAGAAATGCCAGACAATATATATTTAAATATATTCAGAGGCGTTGTGTTATGATGAGTAACCTTTATTTTACTTCTTTGCATATCATGCCCCCAATAAAGCAGAAATGTCCAAGTCCAGAACAACAATGGTCTTCAAGTCGAATGAACAGCCCTCCTGGGATCATTTGCTGTCATCAGCAACAAGGGCAAAATTAACACTGGAATGCTGCTGTGAAACAGCATCTGTCCCACAGTGTGCTGTGTAGAGCCACTGCTGTCTATAAAATAGCAGTATGCCTCATAGATGACTGGTTTTCATCAAGATAAGGCTTGATTTGGAGATAAAGTGCCCTTCCTTATCAACCATGACAGTTCTCGCTTGTTCTATCACACACAAAGTGTAGATGCATGCCGCGCTGTTCACAGGACTCCCCACTGGCATCAATAGCAGCAGGATTTTTGAACGAGATTTCACTGGTCTCAGGCTTGTGAGCAGCAATCCCTGTTGCAAAGCTGCCTTATCTGACAAGTGTGTGAGAGTGTGTATGTGGGTGTATTTGTTACTGTGTATGTGTTACTGCTTATGCATTTGTGTGTAAAAGGAGTGTCTGTTCATCACTCCGGATGACTACACAGAGACTAGTTATCTGAAATCAAGAGCATGAGGGCATTAGAGTACCCTCCACCACTATACTCCTCCCTCTGTCACCCCTTCCATCTATCCATCCATCTTTCCAGCCATCCATCTATCCACCACTAGCACTCCATCACCCCCCTTCACTTCCCCCTTATCCTTCATCCACAGCACAGAGCTCAGACTCCTGGGGAGATTATGTCTGCCTGTCAGCCTCTCTGTTCTGATAGGTTAGAGCAGAGTTTTTATTTTTTCATCCCCTTTGCACACGTAAAAGCTGACATGATTGGCACTCATCTCAAGTTCTGATTGTTGTGCTGTGTGCAGATTTGTGGGGGAGTCACTTCTTAGATTTTGATACAGAGGCAAAGCTCCGCTGACAGCCAGAACGACGAAGGTGCGGCAAGCAGTCAGCCTCTTTATCGGTAAATGCAGGCATTCTCTTGTCTCCAAAATTTCTCCTCCTGGGATGTGTCTTGTATTGCTGAGTCATAATGGAAAACGGTTCTGTGCTGCCATATCTGAACTCAAACGAAATCTCACTAAAGAACCCTGTTCCTCTAGGAATGCAAAGAAAACAGAACATCTATTTTAATTTAATTGATTTGGTTGTTACTTACTTAATTTGCACAGGAAGATTCATGAAATGAGTGGCCAAGGCAAGATTTGAATCAGGGCCAAAGGTGGGCATGAGTAATTGTACAAGTTAAAATTTCAACCATTACCGCATACACTTTACAGTCAGGGACATCTCCTTCTTCATTACCGCTGTGCTGCTAGACTTCAAAGCTATCCCATTACTTTTTCCTGATGGCCAACTTCCATTAAAATTTTTACCCAAACAGAATTACTTCATTATTGCTGTCTAATGTACAAACGCAATACAATTATAATTCAACAAAATCCCTGCAAAGTTCAATTCAAGACAATATCCAAGCTTTGTTGTTTACTACTCATTTGTGAGTTGTAACAACAGCCTCTAGCTAGTTTGCTGTTTACTCAGGAAATATTCAATTAATGAACCAACAAAAAAGTCATTTTTTCCCCCTATTACACCTTTGCCACAATGCTATGCATTTCTCAGCTACAGTAGGCTGATAGTAAGCTATGAATGAAATCACCTTAATATATCTTGTAAAAAAACCACACAGCATTTTTTGCAACTGTACATCATTTATATTCTTAAAACTTGGAACTTTCTTCACACCAACCTGCTGAAGTTCAACATTTAGGCTTGTCTTTCTTTGTAGCACCCACTGTTCTGACATCTGTCTCCTATGACTGACTACATAGCTTCCTTCTGTAGCAAGCAATCAAGGAGGTTACTTTGTTCCAAAATGGTGCCACTCACTTTTTAGTCATTCTCTGCAGCTAAAGCTGGGCATATACACAGCTGTCACAACTGTCATTTTTCTGTCGCTCCCACATTAAACAACCTTCTCTCCTGTGGGTTCTTGTCCAGCCAACGTAATGGTGGGCACACAAAATGATATGGCAGAGACGAGGAGTCACCGCACATTAAAGGATTTTCTATTTGGATTCAGTCATGAGGGATCTTGCAGCACAAATGTGAAACATACTTTGTTTTTCACCCTTATTGTGCCAAAAAAGAACTTGAGAGGGAAGAGCAGCTTGCAGCAGTTATTGTGTGTGAACTTGTTTGTGCAGCAACAGACAACATTGATGCTGGAAAGTTTGAAGAGATGCAAGGCAGTACAGGGTAAAGCCAAACAATGATTGCAATCAAAACATTAGCGAAGCAAGTCAGATGTTTGATGCTGATTAGAACTGAGTGAGCACTCATTGACATTTGCTCATCATTCTCAACTCATATCCTCAGTATGTGTTTCACATTAGAAGGTGCAAGGTAGATTTATTTATCATTTTACAAAACAGGGTTGTATAATTAGTTGAAGTTATAGTTCTCTTTATGCTGCTCAGAAAAAGCTAACACTAGATGGGTTGATAAATAACAAGTCTTAGAAATAAAACTATTTTACATGGTGGAGGTCTCGTGGCCTGAGGTAGGAAGCTGCTTTGAAATCTTGTGGTCTTACAGAAGATACTTCTGTATTTCATGCCAAACGGCAGCAGGCAAACTGGCATCTGTTTATGAGGAAGTCCAATATGCAGTTGCATGTTGTGGCACTGAAGCCTAGCCTTTGCTAAGTTTGCCAATCAGTTTCATGGGGACCTCTGCTGTGGATAATGACAGGGGCCAGTCCTCTGGATGTGGAGTAGACTTTACAGCTGACTCTTTGTTGAGAAAATCAAAGTGAGCCTAAAATGTGTTTAGCTCATCTTGTAATGTGGCCTCACACATTTGTACTTTTGTAGCCTGTGATGTTATAATCTCCTGCCACACATTTTTTGTGGTGTTGGTTTTGAGGTCTCTCTCCAGTCTCTGCTGATGACTCTGCTTCGCCTCCTAGATGACAGCTTTCAGTCTAGCTCTGGTGGTGTTGTGCGCTTGCTCTGAGGACAGAGCCCTCACCTCTCCATTCATTCATCCAGGCTTTCTGGTTGAGGAATGATTTTATTGACTTTCCGATCACCACGTCGTCAACACATTTGCTGATGTATGATGTCCCTGATAATGTGAAAATGTTCATTAAGACTGATGTGGTTCTCCTGGGTGGCGACATCTCTGAACATGTGCCAGTCTGTGCACTCAAAACAGTTCTGTGGAGCTGCTGTAGCCTCATTTGTCCACAATTTGACTATTTTATTTGACCCTTTTCATCAGCTGCAGAAGCAGACAGAAGACAGCAGAAGCAGCAAAATATGGTCTGCTAGACCAAAATTGGGAAGGCTTTGTAGATGCCAGAAATGTTTGTGTAAACATGGTAAAGGGTATTGATTCCCCTGGTGGGGATGTGGACACGCTGATGGAAATTTAAAAAAAAAACAGTTCTAAGACCTGTTTGAATAAAATCATCAGCTATTCATAGTTTTCAGTCACGTAACATGCGCGGTGACCTAGATGGCAAAAAAAACAGACCAAAATAGCGGCTCACACCGCGACTCCCCAGTAGAGACCCCACAAATTTTATTTTGATTTTTATTTGGATCACCTTTCAACTTAAGAAAAAGAAAGATATGAACACAAACTGCAAGTGTCGGACATATCCGACCCATATCACGTTACAGCATCTCCTGCCACATTTCTGTTGTTAAAAACCGCCAGATCCCTGCCGCCGCTCGGACTGCGGTAATGTTTACTTTTACCTGCTGGGGAGTCTCTCACCTAACACAGCCCAGGCTTGTCTCCTCTTCAATTAGTAAATCTGAAAGCGCTATAACTATCCAGCATTTTGGCAACGCAAAAAGTAACAAACTCAAAGTAATGACCCTTTCAGAAAGACTGCGACGACCGCACTGCTGCGCTGTGAAACCTATTATTTTCAATAGCTTGCGCCGCGGAACAGCAGTTTGTTGTGTCGAGCAAAGCGCAAACGCAGGACAGCGCACTGTTCGGCGACTTGGCAACCAAGCTGCGGTCAAAGTTCAAAATAGTTTTTCAAAAACTTTTGCGTTGAACCCCGCGGTCTTGCGCTGAGCCACGCGGCCAGCACAGCGCAAATTGCCTTCTATCTGAAAGGGCCACAACAGTGTATCCCTTGCATATTTGTTGGCTGGCAATGGAAATTAACATCTTTTTGCCCTCCAAGGGAGCGTTTTCATGGAGCGTGTCGTCAAATGAAAACTATGACACCCAATTGTTTTGTTGTGTGATTGCTGATGACCTTATACAGTAGTGAATTTTTTGCATTTGCATCTGGAGGAATATAAACAGCAACAACAAAAACACTGGTGTATTCTTTGGACAAATAATATGGCTGAAAATAAAATGAGCAACAAGTATCATTGATGTAAACACAGAGCCTGCCACCTCCGTTCAGCATGAAACATGCTCCGTCCATCGAGTGCAATAGAGTCTAATAAAGCTAGATTGATTGAATAGCTTGATCCAGGACTTCGTGGTGCATCCAGGTCTCAGTAGTGATGAGGGCACAGCAGTCTCTGAATTCTCTTTGCTGAGTTAACCTGAATCTTATTTCATCCATTTTATTTTCCTGCGACTGGACAAGGCCAGAGTAGACTGGGTGTTGGAATAGCCTTAGGTCTGACCTGAGTTAGCTTTTATCTCCGCTCGTTTTCCTCCGTTCTGCTCTAACCTTGCGGTGACGTTTGGTCCGGCTGGTCTGGTTATCTGGACGGGAGAATCCATTAGCAGTGATTGTCTCAAGGTCCACTGCACTCAGTCCGATCCCTGCACTTCCCTTTTCTGATATTGACAATTAACGTGAATGGAATTTTGTTTGTGCAGCTCAAAACACCTAAAAAACAAGATTTCAAAACTCAACAATAACATGTTTTTCAGTAGCATTGTCTTGGTTAATCTGAATAATCCAGAGACCTCACTTTCAAGACTTTTTCAGGGACTATTTATTTGAAAGAAAGTAGTTCCATCCAAAACCTTCTGTGTGTCTAGCTTCAAATGGGGACAAAGGGGGGAAAATTCATTTGAATGAGCTGACCCTTTAAGTCAGCCCCGATAACTCTACAGTATCAGTAATGAAGAAAGACCAAGACTGTTAAGTCATATCCAGCAGCAAAACCTTCTACTTCCCACACCCTTAATGGGCCATACGACTGATCCACATCTGCTAATTGGTGCTTGTGTGCTATAGGGCAATACTTCCTAATTGATCAGCATCAGATGTTTTAAAATAACAGATGACATTATTCAAAACATGTCAGTAGTTCACTAAGTTCACTGGCTCATTATATTATAGTGCTGGTGTTGAAAACAGCTCCATTTCTCCAGCCTGAGAAATCCATTTAGGCTTAGAGAACATGAAATAATAATATAGCTGCCAACAGTGCTGCTAGAGGACCATGAAGATCTTCATGAGCTATACATCTGGCTTAATTTACAAGTGCAACAAATGAGATATGAAGCTGGACCATTGGTACTTTCATTTATATTCTTACATTATGTTCTTTTTGTGCATGCAGTCTTTTGTGTCTTTTTACAGGGTAGCTATCTGCTTGTACGCTCGTCTCAGTGCATCCACCCTGCCATTGCAACTCTTACTGTTGAAAATCATTGTAATTTCTGCCATTAGGTGTCCTTTCCCACAAGCACCCTGATCCCTCTCTGGAATCTTCACTGTTGAAAATACCTGCAGTCTCAGCATGAGTCTATGAGTCACCCCCATCTTCTCAGGGAACAGAGAAAAGCACGGACAGGAATATGTCCAGCTCTCCAGGAGGATGTTAAAGTGGTGGAATATTTAGATACTGTTGCAAGAAGTGACGCAAACTGTGGTCAAACATATAGAATGTCTTGAACAATGCTTTAAAAAAATCAGTATATGGCAGCAACTCTGTGTGTTGCCATGTGTCAGACTTTGCACACTCTTTGTCTCAGCGTGAAACAATGCATCAAGGCAATCCTTAGTAGGAAAGTTCATAGTGGGAGATAGACAGACAGAGGAACAGAGTGAAACGGTGCGAGAAGCTTACTGGCAGTGATGGTGGTGCCAGATGGGAGAGGGAAGAGCTGCCCAGGAGAGGCGCCAGTAAGCACAGACAAGTGGTGCCAGCCCAACTGTGTCTAACAGGAGGTCCAGCTATTTAATCAAACCCAACACTGAAACCGCAACACTGCCAGATGCAATTCAAATCCTTATATAATGCAAACGCCAATTAGTTTTATATAGATGTCTCACCACACCCTCTGTCAAAGATGTTAGAATCATCATAGGATGGGAGACACGGGAGACGCGATGGATTTCAGAATCAGAAGATATTGGGTGAAGACGTAAGCAAAGAAATGTAAATTCACTCCAACAGTGCTATGTTTACACAGCAGGCACTTACATCATGTGAGAAGGTTCACACACACACACACACACACCGGTGAATCTAGTGAAGAGAGCTTTTGCTAACTAATAACAAGACTATTGCTCGTAATGTCAAAGAATCCCTTTGAGGTGGGTGATGGAATCATCTTGTGCTGCTCTGATGGTGATGAAGGAACAATCCAGCAGGGAAGGGAACAGCTAGTTTTAGCAAGAAATAACTGGAAATACCTTGATTAAATTCGGAGGTGTGAGATTTTCATCAGCATGATATGGCTCAGTGGGGGTGTTGGGGTAATAGTAGGTGCTGAGAGTCTCTCCTGTTGACAGAAAGGACACACTGCTTGTCAGCAAAGTCATCTTTTCCGTGCACAACATCTGCGCTGATTTTGTGCTGCACTGTAAGCAGGCCATTAATCTAAACCAGGACCACTCCTTATCTTGCAGAGCGACAGGCACCCTCACACTGTGTACAGAGAATGAAAAATAGATATCAGATTTTTTTTCTTCACTACATTTGTCTCTGTGTCAGTCTCTTTGGGCACTTTATTTTGTTATCAACCACTTCCTCTTTCTTGTTCTATAAGGTCATTTGAATTTGACTTGGTTTTGCGGCCATTTCTCTTAAGCAGTGCAACTCAGAAATATCTTTTCCCGAAATAGCACCATGCCTCTTGACCCTTTTTTTGGAGTGCTGCAGCCTCGGCGTTGGATCGATGCACAGCGGTGCTGATGCTGTGGCATTTCCACAAGGAGATGGATGTTGTGGGATCCATAAGGAAACATAGTGACATTTACATAAGGAAGAATGGATGCTGTTGGGCCAGGGAGGGAAAAAAAGAGGTGGGAGAGGAGCAGCGGCACAGCAGTTATCACCCCATCTTCACTGATGCTCCTTGACAGTCATTTTGCCCCTCCTGCTGTGGTACAGAGATGGTACATGAAATATTTTCTTTACAGCATCTGCAATTTCAGCCAGCAAAGGAACCGAGGTGATGACATATGTCAGCGCACTGCAACCAGCACTGGAGGGAGGTTAATGAATAGATTTAAATAAAGATTCAATTTTTTTCAGTCGATTGGAGCAGCAAGATGATTCAAACCTAAGCCTGCCTGCCGTCTTGTGCACAGTGGGTATTTATGAAAGAGGACAAGATGTGCAGAGGGACTCTGAGCGCAGCAGAACTCAAAGCTGAGCCAGCCAATCTTGAAGTTATTCAATCAAAAATGAGTACATTTCATATTATGAGTACCATATTCAATATGGGCCAAGGTGTGCTGCCCACAGAGAATGTTTCAAAGCTCAGGAAATGATTACTAAAATGTACTGTTATATGTCAGAGCGACCTGCTGTAGACTGCTCCAGAGAGTGGCCTTTTCTTGTCAAGGAAAAGTTTTGCTTTGAGTAAAAAAAAAAAAAGTACAAGTCTACAATTTGTCTTACCAACTGTTAGAAGTCATTATCCTCATTTTAGTGGTTAAAATTCCTCTAAATTAAATTTAAATGCACCAGTTACATAGTCTAGTCATAGTAGATTTCAATTGCACATCTAATGGCTTCATGGTTAATTAGAGTTTTCCAAATAGAATGTGCTCAGTCCAAAACTTTTCTCTAAAAAAAGTTCTGAGATGTAAAGGCAATGAGACTATAGAGGATTATAATGGATTTGGTGCATTCCACGCTTAAGGATTTTTCAAATTGCTTCATGGAAACCATTTGCTTAATTTTGTGCAGCTGTAACATTAGTTCAATATATTGAAGCTTCTCTCTTATTTACTGTTCTCAGATATCCTATTCTGTCATTTGCGGGAGTGACTACCGTGAAATCACTCAGATTGTATTGGATATAAATGGATCAAAATGGAGGTTCAGGTAAATTATTGACTGCTGGAGTTATTATCAAATATTGTTATTGAATTAATCTGTGTTGTGATGCAGTGTTGTCAACATGGGATTTAAGGAGTTCAGACCACCGAACAGATCGGTGAGATATATAAAATCTAGAATGTCTTATTACATGAACAGAGTATTGAATTGTATTGTGAAAGATTTGCCATTTCAGCTTGATTTTACGGCATGTTGAGAAATTTTGCACATGATTGGACATATTGTGTAGTATTGCCTACAAATATTAACTTAATTCGTATTATATTTTTGTCAGAAATAATCTGATTATGTTCATGCAAATGCTGTTATTTATACCGTATCACCAGAAAAAGATGAACTCAGAGATTTTTAATAGTAATAGTGTACTACATCACAGTATACAGAGAAGCTATAGCCCAGCAAAAGACCCGCTTGTGCATTCTACCATTCAATTCTAATTAGTTCACAGACTTATAATGTGCTTGTCTTTTCTGGCTGAGGTTTGAACACATTACTGAGTCCAGTTGGTTGTCTTTTATCATTGAATGGTCTCATCAGCTCAATATTCCACTAAGCTTCTAAAGCAGCACAGCAGGGAGATTTTTTTTTTTCAAATTGAAAAACCCTAATCTGTGCCAAAGAGAATTTCCATATCTGCTACTCTGTTGATTCAGAAACTGCTTGCCCTGTCTCTGAACTGACCAGTGAGCATAGGATTGTAACAGAGAGCTTCAGGTCAGGCAGGCGCCTGGCTATGACCACGCAGTCTGGCAATTTCGGCAGCGTTGGTGCATTAGTGGTGCCCGTGTTCACTGTTTACAACTGTGTGAGGCCCATCTGGTTAGTGCTTTAAGAAATCTAAATAATTTGTTGACTTACTCATTTAAATTTGTGTCTTCCACTGAAACATTTTTGCTTGGTTAAATATGAGCACACCAAGAACAAGCACAAGCACAGGAAATAATTACAGAGATTATGTTTCAGGTCTGAGCTTTTTCTTCTCACAGATTCATAAAATATTTCAAAACAAACTTCTCTACAGCTGAAAGACAAAGACATAAGATGTTCCTTTTAGCCACGACTGGATCTTATACATGTTGTCACATAAGTTGACATCTGAAATGCACAGATCGTGTCCCTGCCTTCATACTCCATAAATCACTGAACCAGTGTAACAAAGTGCAGGTCTACAGCACCTATGAACCAATATTGTGCTCAAAAGTGAACATCTGGATCTGGAAGCCTGCAAACTTGCCGGCGCTGAGAAAACACACACATATCACACCTTTATAACAGTGCTGAGACTGCAGTGAGGGGTATATTGAAAAGCTGTTTCTCTGCGTTGTGTGACACATAACATCTGCAAGTCATCCGACACATTGCAGAATTATATCTCTCTCTCTCCAGAGATGAGTTGTGCCCTCAAGACAAACTGCGGAGATGAATCTCCATAATTGTCTCCCTCCTTCACAGTTGGTATGAAAGTGGGGGCCCTGTTCTCAAGGCAACCAAAAGTAGCTGCATCTGTTTGGATAAATGAAGCAGCAGTTTTAAAACTCATATGCCTGGTTACCTGATAGACTTTACGTTTAAGAAAAAAAACAATGCAGCCTTCCTTTAAAATTAGATTGCAAACTACTCCCGCAGCACATTATTGAAGCAGGAGTTATTTGAGAAGTTATGAGTGTTTTGACACTTTTTACCCTTTCTGTGAAAACTCCATCTGTGAAAAATCCATTCTAAATGATATGAATTCAAGTTGATACTGCTGCCTTCATGCCAGAGGGGCTCAGTGTTTGATACTGGGCTTTTGGTAAAGTATCACTTTTTTTGTGATGGAAAGCCACTACCATGCCAATAGGAAAACTAACTTTAAGTAATGGCATAGAGTTTTTATTTTTAACCTCTAGTAGCACTATGATGCTAATTTTTTAATGAGGAGCTACTTGCTCACAAAACACTTAAATTTAACTTTTGTTTGTTTACAAGACAACTCCACAGGGTACCTTTAAAATAAACTGTCTGGGTGCATGTATGTATGCATAAGCACGGCAAAAGACAAACCTAATCTCCTAAAAATATATGTTTATATAGTATTTGAAAGAGCAAATACATTTTAAAAGAAACATCATTTCACAGGGATGTCGGTTTTATCTGTAAAGTTTTATCTGTCAGTATTTCATTTGTTTTCCCTGCCATATCTGCTCCTAGCAACTAAAGCATGGTACTTTTTTTAGGTGAGTCAAATGATTTGGTTGTGCTGGCTCTTGGTTGCTTTGGACACCCACTGTTCCATGACCTCCGACCTATGATTTCTCTATGGTAGTTAAAAATATTTCCTCCTAGACTGAAAATAACAAAACATTGACACTGTGGCACAGTCCAGGCAACATTTATTTTTCCTCCAAAATAATTTAGTGGTATATAAATATTATTTACGAGACAGGGTGGTAAGAATCACAGGTCCTGACTGCAAGATTACGTAATGCAGCAGACCACTGCAGACCAAACCAAGACGTTTATCATTGAGTTAGAAATTGTTTTAAATCCTGTTTGATGCTTGTGTTCTGCTGCCTGTGTGATAGCAACCTTGTCTCCAACAAATTACATCTAATGCAGCTAATTTGCAATAGCAATTTATGTATATTGGCAATGTTTTGCTGGATGTAGAGTAATGTTCCTACAGTGCAGTGAAAAAAGGTGTACAGGAGGAGGCCAGGGTGGATGGCTGGGTATAATAAACCATTGTTTCCTTCAAAGGCTATTTACTGATGTATGTTCATTGTCTACCATCAACAAATTAGCTTACTAAAACAATGTTTTCAACATTAAAAAGACAGTCTGCAAACAGTCGGCGAAATTGCATGATAAAATATGTATGACCTGGCTTCATTCTTTGGTTTCTCAGTTATATGGAGTCCTTATTGAGATGGAGCAAATCAATGTCTGAAGCTTAATAATATCCACTAATTTGTAATATGTAAGTGTGAACACTGACACCATCATCAGACAAAATTGCACATGGCAAGATGTTAACAGTGTGGTAGTAATCTCTCTGGGACACATGAACGGCTTTGAAATCATATGGAATCTTTGATATGAACTCTATGTTTGAGGGTCCTCACTCCAGAGCTGCTCTATCAGCAACTGTCAAGCCAGTATGATGAGCTCTTGGTGTGTGAGGGTAATTTGTGATGTCGCTCCAACGTCTTTTCATTCCTCATTGCACTTTAAACCTCTCTACACGTTGGCCCAGTGTGATGAAGTTTGGATTTCATTTCTCCCTGTCACTCTCATGGGGGAACCACATGTCCTGTGGCTGATAAAAAAAAATCTCTATTGAATATCAATTGATTGAAGATTGAATTGATGCATCAAAAATAATGCAAAAGTACACCCAGTTAGCAAATATTTGGAGAGGACATCAGGATCTTCTGTGATACTTAAAATGAAAAAAAACAACAACTAAATAATGACTAAATGGCTTTGAAAACATAATCATATTTTGTGTAAATGCACACTGCTTACAAGTCATGACAATACCAAATAAAAGGAATGTAAAATTTTGTAGTTGTTTATCTGGTTGCTATTGGTTTTCTTGACTCATCTAGTAGTCTAGCTACAGCACCTCTGTGGTTTTCAGCAGCAGTCCCATTTTACAGTTTTTCTATAGTAATTCTTGAAGCACTTCAGCATTTCTGAAACCAATAACACTTATAGCCAATACATTTACCAAGTGTGCCAAACTGAATCCACATTATCTGCTTAACACTCAGTTTGCAATTCAATAACACACCTCCAGGAAAACTGTAAACATGGGTCTTTATTTTGCCACACCATTCAGCCAATTGACATGATAATGTTAAAACACTTTTAGATAATTAAAACATCACATGTGATGTGGTTGAAATCTTATAGTCAAACACACAAAGGCGGTGAGATGAAACCTACATTCTCCCTGCTTTTTTTGTTGTGAGAGAAGAACATTTTGGTAACATTTTCTATGAAGGTCATCAGTATAATGACTTATACATATATTTATAAAATGATATGATAATGCTTCCATAAGACATTCCAACAATTGTCATAATCACATACAAACATGCATTAGGCGCCATAGTAAAGTGCATAAGTCATTATGACCTTTTGATTTAATGTGTTATAACTAATAGTAATACCAGTTTATACCACTGTGCGCCAAGAATCTCCGACCATGTGCCATAGTACATTATAACCATTGACTCGTTATAAATACACTAATTTACAATTATTCTTATAAAATGGGATAATAGCTTATAATATAATAATGTTTAATGTTATATAGCATGTCATTGTTTGTTTTAAGTAAAGTATTAAAATGTCCATTCCTGTAGAGGCGGACGTAATACTACATGAACTGATTATAAGAACTTATCACACGTATTTATTTGCTTTAAGTAAAATGACACACATTTTGCACTGGGAAAAAAAACAACTTTAATTTATGTTTCTTCACTTTATGAACAATCAGTATGAATTTTGAACATTTTGCAGTTTAGCACAACAACACAACTTACATCAGGGAAACTCATTCTATTTGTGTTGAGAGATCGCTCAAGAGAAGACCTGTTGCGGAAAATATAATATCATGTAAGAAGAGGCTCAGATGTTGACAGATGCATGGAGAGCCCATGGACATGCCCTAACAGATGCAGTGAACAATTGGAGACATTGTGGCGACCGCTCCACAAAACTTTTTAAATAACATTTGATGAGAGATGAGAATCTCTTAGTACCTCACAATTCAACTGAATACAATTCAGAGGGGGAGCCGCGTTCACACTGCCTTATTTTCAAAGCCGGAACGCTGGTTTTGTTTTACACGTTGTGGTCTTCTGTCACGCTGCCTGTTCCCGAAAGCCGGATTGTTATCTGAAAGCATACATGGTTGCGAGATTATGCTGCAAACCTTTGTTCAGAATGAATGAGGGAGTGCGGGATATTAGCAGATATTCTTTCGTTCGTTTATTGCGGGATCTCTGTATGACATCGGCTGTGCTTCTGGCTGTAGCGTTAAGAGCCTGTCTCGTGTTTCGTTTGGATTGGACTTTGGATTTGGCCCAGTTCTGTGGTGAAGCCTTAATTTTTTATGCATAGCCTCTGTGTAAGATAAGACAACCTGCATGTTTTTTTTTATTTTAGACACTTCTTTAGATTGTATAGCCCATTGGTTTCTCTCCACATCTTTGCGAGCAGCAGCAGCAGCAGTCTGCCTCATCCTGTCAGAAATGCCTTTTTACTGTTGTAGTAATAAAAAAGTTAAACTAACATTGTGATATGCTTAAACTATGGATTTTATTATGGGCAAATACCCCAAACATTTTTCTGAATTAACTAATTGAAGAAACAAAAAGAAAAATTTAACTACTTTTCCATTAAAAACAACACTGAACTATTTTAATCGCTGCAACAGTAGTAGTCTATAGGCTGTGTTATGGGTAGGAGGAATTCAAAACACTGCTCCAGTCGTGCTTGGGCTGAGAATTCTGATAAGCTGGAGGACAAGGGCCGGGCTGGGGCCTTAGCGTCTTGTGCCAGGGTCGGGCTAGGGCTTAGATATGAGGCCTGTGTACTCCGCTGCACCATGGAGAGCTGGAAAGAACAAACAAACAAACACACAACAAGGGAGAGTGAGACCAGGACAAGAATGAAGATCCAGATCCAAAACATTTAGAATGAGGCACCGGCAACCAGGGGAAAGAAAGAGGTCCCGCAACAGAGTCAGACTGTCTGAGATCATGTTTTTGGGTGAACTGAACCTTACATTTTTTATCAGTGTATTTCCACATCAACTTACGTTATGTCACAATAATGTTTTCCAGGCATCTTCTTTACTCTAGTCTGGCTAATATACTATTATTTGCTCAGCAATTGCCTGGCCTCCATAGGAATGTGCTATTTAGCCAAATTTGTTAGATAAAGTTTGCTTAGAAGGACAACACAAGAACACACCTTCCCACATACATTTGGTTTTGGTCGGGAAATGTGATTGCCAGTGACAACTGCTGTGACGTAGCAGCCTGCTAGCAGGTGCTTCGGGCTTCTTGCCCACTCTCAGAACTGGCCACAGAGGAATATCTGTCAGGCCTGGTTAGTGGCGTGGCTATCCAGCCCCGGCACTTTCAGTGTATTTGGGAGCTCAGCAGAAGAGGAGTGTGCATTTGTGCATGTGTGTGAGACAGAAATCAGTGTCAGGGAGATGAGGCTACAGACAATGAAACAGGAAAAACATGTAGTCACTAGGGGAGGACCACCTTCTCAGAGCCTCTGCTGTGCAGATGCATGTTGCAAATTATAGACTTGAATTGTCTTCTATTCCAAGGGAAAATGCATATCTCTCATGCTCTTCTATACCCTTACGACTTGGGTTTATGCAGAAAAGCCGCAGTGCTGTTGATCTCTCACTGAAGAGGAGCCTGTCTTTGGCATAATGCTTTTTCAAATGCTTAAGTGCTGCGTTGAGTATTCACACAGGAATACTGTGGCACTACAGATATATGTACAGAGAACTTAAATACAGTTCTGCCTGGATCAACAAACTAAGAAAAGCTTGCAAAATGTTAAAAAAACATGATGTAAGATGGGAAGTTTTCCAGGGAATCAGTGTGTTGGTTTATGGGATTTGAACAGTTTTTCTCTCGCTTATGTGGTTGACTATGCTGAAGATTATGCACGTCATCCAGGATATAGTACCATTTAAAAAGTCTTATATATGGTAGGAATGTCAGTGCTTCCGATGTTATTTTGTGAGGGACTTATTAATTTAATATACAACCCTCAAATTATCTAGGGAGCAATGAACAGCTGCCAGTGATGAATACCACCCTCACTATAATCTCACTCAAGAAAAACATGTACTTTTTTTTACATGGCAATTGAGCCGTCTCCATCTATTGATAAATACTTTGAGATTGGATTGAAAGCTCTGGGAAAAACTAAAAATGCAAATATGTACATTTGCATATATAAAATGTCTATAGAACTTCTTAGATAATGATATGATCTCTAATGTACTAATTTGTAATAATTTTGTTCATTTTGAAAGCAGACATCTTGATTGTAAGAAGTGTAGTAATAACACGTATGGCGTTAAGGTATTTAGTCCTTTAGTATTCACCTTCTGAGAGCAGTGAGCTTGGGTTTAACACAATTCCACTTGCCAAATTTTCCATGAACGGACATCCAAATGACCTCTTTAGCAGATGTCTTTCAAAGTGTAGTTATTGTAAAATGCATTTCTGAATGATTTGCTATTATGAATGTTAATGTTTCTCCTCATATCCCTCTCCTTTTCTCACTATTAGATGGTGTGATAGGGTTAAATAGAGGACGCCTCTTTAATGCTAGATGTAGAATCTCACCAAATGAATCAATCCATGAAACACCTACACATGTCCAGACTGCCTCACTCCTGGCACAAAGTTGTTATTAAAAGTTGGCTCTTTTTTATCATATATTTTACATTTAGTTTGGCTGCTCTACATTGTGCTGCATTATTCTTGTCAACCAGCGATGATCACTCCCGAATGGCAATTTGGCGGTGGGCTTTCCAATATGGAGTGATGAGTGATGAGTCGTGTGTAAATTGTCCCGCATTGGATCAGACTTATTGATTTCTGAGTGTTGGCACTTAGGTCTTTTGAGCTCTGTGCTTCTGCGTCAGAATGATTACTTTTTCATCATCTCATTGATATTTCATCATTATTGTACTACTCCTTCCTTCCCTCCATACTACCCCTGCCAACTGCCCTTCTAAAAAGAAATTATGTTATGGATGTCTATCATTTCCCTCTTATGAGACTGTCCATGTGCCAGGGCTCCTTTAGAAAACAGAGATGTTATATTCATGCTGTAGTTGGCAGTTCCATCTTTTCACTTGGAGCTGTTTCTGTGTGCTCTGTGGGTTGTTTTTGAGATATTGTACTTCACCCATTCACCATTCAACAACACTTTCACTTGTTTGTGCTGCACCTTCCATACCTGCTTGTGTGTGTTTGCTGCCATAGGGTCTACTTACACAGAATAATGACAATGCTTGTCACACATTCCTTTGCTAAGGTAAATAAGATGCATCGCAATCATTATTTAAATGCAAATTATGGGTTGGAAAGGCTTAATCCACATTTTAAAAGAATACCTACATTAATTCTAGTCCTGCCTGTGAATTTATTGTGGCGGTTTTTTCAATGAGTGCAACAATATGCATAATGATAATAATTACACCACACAGAAAGTTATTTTGAAAAAGACATCAGGCAGAGGGGAAAAAGAGTAAAGTGTATAAAAACTGCTTGTACTACTGTCTTTAGAGTGAAGCTGGGAGTAGCTCATCCCCTCTGGAGATGTGATAGGAGGCATGTTGACTTGACAGAGTGTTTGATATGTCAGTGGGGGTAGGGAGCTTGCTGAACTGTACCGCAACGTCACGTGACATTGTGACATCAGATAAGTGTCGAGTCAAAAACGTTAAAGCTTAACAAGGCAGTAGTTGTATGTAAAAATCCACCTCTTTTAACAGCCTTGACTTTGACAAGGGTTTCATTAGCCTTGGAACCAGACAATTCTGCTCTAACATATTTCATTTCCTCTGGGAGATACTTCTGGCCCCCATCCTGGATTCCGATTGGGCCAGTCACATCCGTTTGTCTAATATGGGGTGGGTTTGATATGATGGGCCTTTCTAATTTCTCTATTATGTGCCTCCACAATCTTCGGCCTATGACCTGGTAATCGATCTCATCATGCTATCTTGAAGGACATCTCAGTCCTAAAAATACACCTTGAAAAGCAAGCTTTGAGGAATTGAGGTTTGTCGGAGGAGCTATAAGCGAGGACACACCGGTGTATCTGGCGGACGTCTTTGACAGCTTTGACGTTTAAAAAAGGTGTAACATGCAGCTGGAATACACAACGCATGGCGGGAACAGCACTCCACAGTGTTCTTTTGTATTCATAAGTTGTATTAGTTATTTAAGATGATCAAATGTGCAATTAAACTTTCTGCCCTATACCATTTGTGTAGCGCCTTTTAGGCGCTGTTCAATCCGCATTCCTTAATGACATTTCACTTTGATATTACTGATGTTTTTATTGTTGAATGTGATGTGTGGATGGGCAGGCTGGTTCATAAAAATGAACATTGTGAATACTGGCTGGGTAAAATAGGGCGAAGCCTGTCCCTATTAAGAGAGATGCTGTGTGCATTTACGCATGAGGCACAGCAGCATAACTTAATATTTCAATTTCCCAACAGGATCGGTAAAGATCTACCGTTCATACCGTCGAAACAGTTTAGAGTAAAGTTGCCGTCCTCCTGATCAATCCTAAGGTCCATCAAAACATCAATACATGGATTATAGAAGCTAAAGGCTTAATTCTGTTTCCTCTGGAGAGTCATTTTAAGTTTATTACTGCGTAATTTTAGTTTTTTTCCCACAATGTTTGCCGCAACCTTACTGCATGCATGGAACTGGGGGGGGTTCAGAGCTGAGCTGCACATGACACCAGTGATGGGAGTGCAAACTGCTGCTGAAGTCAAATCATTAGGCTGTAATATTAATCAGAGCATTCAGCACTGATATGATGTTTTTCATGTTGTAATAATAGTGCCCATTATGTAGTCTGCACATGTCATTCCAAAAGTATAGTCCTGTGATGACAGCTGTAATTGGGGCCGTAGGCTCTAGGCTATTTGAGATATATTTTACTGTGTCATTTCTTAAAGAGACTGATGATGAAACGCTCACCTCATCAGGTTGAGGGCTAAAATTACCTTCTGTTTACAGGCAAAAGGCACACCATCAAAAAAAAGTTACTGGATTTCTGTAATAGCGCATGATAGTGTAGGCTACTGTAATTTGTGACTGTTGTAGCAACACTTGCTACAATGTTTATTGTTACCTTTCATGTCATAACAGAACATGACAGACATGTTTTTGGATCGTGAAGATATGATCTGCAGCCTTTATGTATTAGTGCCGACAGCTGGTCTGCTCATCTGACAGAGTCACAGCGACAGGCTGTAACAAAACAATGGACAGATGATGCAGCTGTGAAATATGTCATATTTAACTGACATCACTTTAAAAAAATGACAGCTCTGAGGCAAAGACATTTCATTTCATTAAATATCTGTTGCCTCAACTCCTCTCTCCTCGTGTCTCCTCCTCGACTCCTCCGCTATCATCTCGGGTAAGAAGGCCTAAGACGTGATGTGAGGAGTCAAGGAGGCAGTGAGGTAAAAACTGAGAAATGAGAAAGGCCTGATGACTGACAGAGCAGCGCCATTGAGGGATTTTCATCAACACCCAAGATGGTAGCAGCTGATGTGAAACTGTTTTTGTTGAATCCGCTATGCCCGGCTATGTGTCAGAACATGCAATTACCATTAATGAACCTGTTGCACAAGTAAAATTATTGCGTACGGCATGATAATGGTGGAGACGTAACTGAGGACAAATTACCAGATTTCTCTTCAACTGGAGCAAACAAGTGCAGCATCTAGAGAAAGCTGAGCTCATAAATGCTACATACTTTGGCACAGTGGTACCTAAAACTCTGGCCCAGACAGGCATCATAGTGAAGCAGCTGTGGGTCATGAAGTAAAGTGGGTGGTCCATTGGTAATTCGATCCTGGCGCCTATGGGTACACATCGAAGTGTCCTTGAGCAAAGCACTGAACCTCAAATTGTTCCCTCCTGCCGCTGTCAGTGTGTGTGAGAGAGAGTGTGTGTGAATGGGAAGCATTGTGATGTGCTTTGTCCTGCTTAGGTGGAAAAGAACAGTCCATTTACCACTGCAGGAACAGAGTACTGGTGGAAAATGTGTCGGGGAACCAACGTTCTGATCTGTTCAGGGAACAAGAATGCTTTTAGGCTAGCAATGTGATCAGGCAGGCAAGATACATTCTGATAGAAAATCAACATAGTAAGTATAAAACACATACAAAGATGGATATAGTTTACAGAAGAAAAGAAGTCTGAACAGCACATAAAGCAAGTTAGTTTTAGTCAAACCAGGACATTATGATGAAGCCAATCTTGCTCTGTCAATGTAGTGGAAGAACTTTTTGTCTTTGGTGCCTAAAAATCATTTAAAAAGTGGATGAAATCATGTAGTGTAGGTTCTTAATGCAGTTTTAAATAAATAAAATAACATTTAACTTGGCTCATTTTGGTACCAGATTCCACAAAATTGATAAAGGTTGGTTAAAATATAATTTACATGAAATATAATTTACATGGAGTGGCGGCATAAATTCTTTCCTCCTTTAGAGAGAAACCAAGACTGTTTTAGCATAAATGAGCATGCAGTGTCAAGTTTATTGACGTCACATTATAGGATTTCTGGCTATTCAAGTTCACAAAATTAAAAAGTCTCCTCTTGCTGCCATGTGTGAAATTAACTTGTACAGCATTAATCAAAATATATGAGCTTTTGTGCAGTTGCACACACTCGCTTAGATGCATTAATACTTTACATTAAGACTCACTTTTATGCATGCACAAAAACATATAAAAAGGTGCATATAAAAACATACACAACGCTAGCATATGCATTTCCAATAGCATGTAGAAACAAGGACTAACATAGTCCAAGAATAACATCATATGCTGCTGATGTATGCTAAGGGAATGAGTGTGTTTTTCCTACCACCCTCCCTCTTTGTCTCTCTACTGAGAAAGACCACAGGACTCTTGCGCTGTCCTAACAGCATCCGGTCTAAACAAGGTGAGTGGAGTGGCCACTATGCCAAATGGACACATAAAAAAGAGACATTAATGGACTGAAGAGCAGCATAAATCTACCAGCCATGACTTCGACTCCAATGCCTGTGTGAGCAAGACAATGTAGGAGAGGACGAAGACGCCCCAGGTGAGCCATATATCTCTGGCGTGTAATTATACTGACTATAAGTGTCAATAACACACATCCCACATGGAAACAAGAAGAAAATACAATTGTTTCTCCATTTTAGTGGTGCAAGGAAATATGCTCTGTGTGCTATCTTATTATTATTAATATTATTTGTCATGACATTTCTGCATTATTAAATAGTGAAGGCAGGCACTTGCTCTAATATCTGTTGTATTTCAGTATCATGTATAATAATCCACTTTAGACTTTATAATTTTTTTAGTGTATACATCTCAAACATGCTAATGCTGGTGCTGCATATGTTGTGCCCTTAAACAAGCGGAAAAGTAGCGGGAGAAGGATGACGAAAGAAACACACACACAGCTCTCGCTTTCACTCGTCTGTATTGAATGACATTTTGAACAATGTATATACAAACCATTCATCATTTCAATATGCACACACTCAGGAACACAGTCACCATGCATATGTTCTGAATGTATTCTATATGATCTATTTTGCTGAATTTCCAAATGAAAAGTAAATTAGGTTTTAACCAGAGTTATCACATGCTATTTTAATTCTCTGACAAACATGCTAACACATGATTTTCCCCAAATTCTTTTAGGAAACATAAGTGCGATCTGGATGTGGTTAAATTTAGAGTACTAAACCACTTTGGTTATATACTTTTGGTTTTGTAGCCAATGCAACAGTCTTTCTTGAACCTTAAGAAAGTGTTTTGAGTTGCTAAAACATAACAATAAAGATGTTAACTATGATTTAGATGAAATATAGAGAAAATAAATATTTGACATTTTAATGCTCTACGGGGAATAGTAACTGGAGAAGGATGAAGAAACAAACAAACGTAGCTTTCGCATTCGCTCATTTGTATTGAATGAGTAAGAGAACGGCAATCCCCCCTACTGGAGTCCCCGGGCATTACCAACACATCAGTGAACAATTAACCTACACTAGCCCGTTCTCTACCCAGAGCATCAAATATAGACAATTTGAGAAATGGTGACAAAGCGTAGTTATTTGACGCAAAAGGAACACATTGGCATCCGTAGGAGACACCATTCGTGCGTGTGTATGAGTCGCCTCTCAAAATGAGTTATGAACTATACTGTCATATACCACTTGTCACACTTGTGTCTGGGGGATTTTGTGTTATCTCCTAACACACAAAACACAATAAAATTATGATATCTTCCCAAAACTGCATCCTAAGAAGCCATGTAGTAGCACATGTAGCCACAATGTGAATGTTAACAGATTTCCTGGTAAAAAAAAAAATATGGGGTTGGATCATTTCAGGCACTATTAGGAAAGTCTTTATGACTACTCATCTACCCAGGAAAGTGCCCAACAGGTGCCCAACAGACCCATTTGTACTGCAGGAAAATGACTGTTGAGGAGGTGCTTGATGAAATGTCCCTAGTTGTTTTGCAGAGCAGTGGACAGCAAAATGATTCCCATTTTATGTATATTCAAAATGACATCCAACATTTTGGGAGTGAATCATTCAGGCTCTTATATGACAGGTGGAACACATTAAGAACAAATGATGGTACTTCTTAATCAAATACAGGTAACACAAGTACTTTGTTGACAAAATGAGTTCTGACTGGACTATGAGAGACTGAAAGATATAAATCTGTAGCACTTTAACATAAATTAAAGACTGGTTTGGTGCTCTCCACTGGCAATTGTTATAACACAATGGGGTGCAATCATGTGCTGTGGACCAAGGGTTTCCTTCCAAACAATCATGACACCAGGTGATTTCACTGATTAGTTGCTCCCGTGTTCTTTGAAGATGCAGTAAGTTAATCAGTGAAAAATAACAACAGATGATGTGCTTGCTTAGAAGAAAACCTTTCAGAGTCTTGGCTGTGCAAGGCATTTCTGAAAAAGGAAAAGAAAAAAGCTACAAATGCCACATTGACTACTAAATTATGATTTGTATTACAGTACAAAGCATCAAAATATTTAAATAAAATTGGCTTAATTTAGTCTGTCTTTTCTAAAAGAAGTCCACAGACCACAATAAGAGCATATTTATGGGCAAAGGAATTCAGCAAGCTTATGCAAATAATGGCCATTTTCCCTTTAGCTGGGCCAGTTTTTAGGAGCAATGCCATATACATTTGCTAAAGCAAATGCAAAACAGGCAATTGAAGAGTTAGCTAAGATGCTTAATCTATATCACGATCAGGCAGCAGTATGTAGTGTGTCTAACACTATGGTAAAGGTTAAAGCTATTGTGTTGGCTATATCACTGCAGTTTAATTGGAGGGAGACAGTTTTAAAAGCATTCATACCTTTGGGGAAAAACACATCTACGTGGCATAGTTGAATTTTCCATCCCAACTAGACAACAGCTTTTCCAGAGGAAATTATGGCACGTTGATATAAATTAGTGTGATTGAGTGTCCCACTGCTTCCCTCTGATGTCACAAAACCCTTCATACTTTTCATTACCATAACTGGACCATATCTGCGTTTTTGCTTGTTTAATTCAGCACATGTTATGTCAATAGAGAGAGATCAATTGTAGGTGTGTAACATTATTGTTAAGGTTAGCAACAGAAAGACATTAGCACTTAAAACTTGATCGATGTGAAGCATCTTCATTAAGCTTAGGCGCATGAAGATGTAATATTCCCCAGAGTCTCTATGCTGGTGGCGGTGGAATAAAGCCTGCAGGTGGTTAATGGAACTATTGATATGCTGAATCTCCTTGATCAATCTGGAAGTCATGGAATTGCTGGGGAGGTTGCACGGTAGTAAGTCTGAAAGCATAGTGTCATTTATACTGGGGACACCACTTTTTGAAAGTATTTGTTAAATGGTTCTGATAAATTACTTGCAACAAGAAATGTTAAATAACAAATGAGAATGCTTTGAAAAAGGTTTATTTGCACAAGAAACATGCAATGCAATGTAATTATCTAAGAAACAAATGTGCATTGTCCAAGAAAGCTAAATAAAACAAGTTGTTGATTACTACATTATATTACATTATATTTTTATATTTTGTATTGTCACCTTACACCTGAATTTTGTGTTTCCCTTTATATATATAAAAGACATTTCAACCATAAATTGGTCTGGAAAATGTTTCCAGAATGCAGGAAATTAATTGTTTAATGCTCAAAACCTTATGGGGGAGGACCCCAGACCCCCCAAATCATATATCACAGTAGTGAATATTTATTCTAATATTGTCTTATTTTGTTCATGTTTCAGGAGCAAGTGTATCACTGCACCCCCGTTCTGAGCCCTTAAATGTCTCCACCACTTTTCAGCACAAAGTGACGGCCTTGTCTGAGAGGCAAGGTATTTAAAGCAGCAGTGAAAAGTGCTAAAACATTAGTTAGTAAATAGTGCAAAAACATTTCAAGAAACCCTCCTAAAATAGCAGTGTTGGACTGTATTAACGGACTTTAGTGTTTTAGAGGACATCTGACAGGCTTAGAGAGAGGATAGAGGGTTTTTTTTAAAATATAAAATGACTGAGCTCGACAAGTTTCACAGCCATTGACAGCCACATGGTGGAGAATAAGAATGAAAAACACATGTCAACTTCATTGCAGCACATTTGCATTGAAGTCATAAGCTGCCATGATGAGCTGCACCTGGTGCTACAGGTGTAATGAAAGCGACTGGCTCCTGTGTAAATGAGAGGGAGTAATTTTTTTGTTTACTTGACAGATTCGTTTGAACCATAAGAGAGGTTAAACTCTATGGAAGTAAATGAATGTGTGAATGTAAATGAATGACTGAATGAACAGGAGTGAAAGATGCATAGTGTGCTTCCTGAACTATTATACTGTTAAAAAAATCAATTTGCCCACAGTTTCTTTGTAACCCTGAAAACACAAAACATTTCAAATAAGTAGCTTTATCTATTTTGCTTTTATGCACATTATTGACTTTTCGAAATAACCTATTTTGTCATCCAAAGAATATGATTCAACCTTGGTATGCAGAATCTCTAAGCAACCATACTGTATACACAGGCTATCAATATATGTTGGTATGCCTTTTACACTGTGAACTGTAACTTGAGTTGTGAATGCAACTTTACTTCCCCATTTCGCTGCACCCAAGAGGAGGCCTAATCACATTTAAGTAAAAACACCAAAACCTTTCAAAGTGCATGGTGCAAAAAACACACTCAGCTATTTTCTTTCTTAATCAAAATGCCACAAGAAACAAATGGTTCTCAATAACTTGTTGATCTAGAGGTCCTACACTGTTGGACCTTATCAAATGCTGCTTGTGGCTCAATTTTATTTTTCTTCCTCTGTTTCCTTTTACTTAACCTTCATTAAATTGTAATTGTTCTTGCATAGAATGTTGTGACCTTTTGATACACTGCAGCTCAAACATTTTGTGAGTAACAAAAATGTGAGTGTGTGTGTGTGTGTGTGTGTGTGTGTGTGTGTGTGTTTAAATGGACATAGAACAAGGGTGTTTAGCTATATTTAAATCTTTTATTAACGCCCCTGTGATTAACATCATGGCATGGCTATCAACAAGAACAGAAAGCTGGCTTTTTGACCTACCTCCGTTATGTACACAATTTCTAAACATGTATTGTGATGTCGTTAGTGTTTCCTGATAACTTTAAAAACATAATACTTCATTTACATGCATTATCCCGCTGATATAGATTGTACATTATGTCGGTTGCAAAATGTGTTCTGAAACAACTTTGAAAACTGTGTAATATGAGAAAAGAAATCTGAACTGAACTAGAATTTGCACCACTGTATAGAGAGCTTTGGGAATCTCAGCCAGTGTTGTGGTATAACGAAAATCAGTTCTCCCACATAGGCCGAATAGATATTCTTCACTGTTTGCTTAAAGTTTAATCATTAAGATTTTATTATCTGCTCCCATCTTGTGTCTGAAAAGAGCTCACATCTTAAGAGCATCTTAAACATGTAGGAGTTACAGTAAGTCTGTGGGGGAGTATACAGCTAATATTCTTTACTTATGCGGAACTATCAGAAGCACTTAAAGTAACAATGACAGCTGACAGAGAGTTTGACAAAGTTGACGAGAGAGGAGATTGACAGTAGTTGTTGAGCTGCAGTTTTGACTAAAACCTCATAAGCGAATCGACACTTCCCCTCAGTGATTTATTCTGTCTGAAATGATGCAGGAAATTACTTCATCAGAGCCCCATGTTAAATGCTTGTTTGTTGAAAGGGGCTGGTGCTTTGAATTGCAGCCATGATTGGAGGTTTGTGGTACCAGGTAAATATCAGTTTGAATCATATTTCCATTTACAGTAAAAACCAAATGTACTTTTCAAACATATATTTACTATACTTCTCCACCAGTCATATATCACTCTATTTATCTTTCATAAAAAGTTACTTAACCTTTCACTGATTTTTATTTTTATGTTGATGATGTTTAGGTTATTTACATAGTGTTTGTTGTCTTAGACAGCCGCGCAAATTGTCTCTGCAAATGCTTACTCACTTTGATTTCACTTTCAGTTCCTTTTGTGTCCATAAAATACTGATGCTGCTGCTGTTCATGTAAAACATCTCTTATCATAAACCAAATGACCAGAACCACAGAACAGGTTTCTTAAAAGACAACATGTATATGTTAATACATGGATTTTCCCAAATACTTTAAGGAAACTTAAGTGCCATTTGGATGTGGTTAAATTTAGGGTACTGAACAACTTTGGCTATATAATTTTGGTTTTGTAACCAATGCAACAGTCTTTCTTGAACCTTAAAGTGTTTTGAGTTTCTTAAACTAAACAATAAAGATGTTAATTATGATTTAGATGAAATGTAGATACAAATAAATACATGTTGACAGTGAAACTTTAGGCAGCCTTATGTTAAAAAAAATACTTTTGCTTTTTCACATTTAGAGTACCATAAATTAATAGGTTTTAGAGAACAGTGTTGAACCTTTTATATTTAAAAGTCATTGTTTTATTGCTCAGGTATAGTGCCCATACCTGTGGCAATCATACATACTGTTTATGACATTTGGATAAAAAAACTGTTGTCAAAGCATATACAGTACACAAAAAGTAAAGAATAAAGAAAAGTAAAGAATACATACAATAAATTCATACAAAGCAGTGATGTGTTGGGGGAGTAGTGAAATATTGTGCTGCTAATAACACATTGAGGAATAATGAATATCAGAGGGAAGTTAATTAAAGATTATTTACACATACACCCAAAGCTAACCTAAAGAAGTAAATGCTTTTTGAAACAGTCGGTAGACTCAGGTGATATAATGGGAGAGGGAGATTGTTCCAGAATATGGAAGCTAAGACAGCAAAACAGGTTTCGGTTGGATGACCTAAGAGACTGCTGGTTAGTGTAAGGGCTTAGTAACTTAGAATACAGGCATTGGCATTGCCTTGTCAGTGAATGTTTTAAAAATCATTCCTGAGCTTCACTGGCAGCCAATGCAGGAAAGCTAAAATAGGAGTGATGTGTTATCTATGACCGGTCAAGCCTAGCTGCTACATTTGTAGAAGCTGTAGACGTGCCAGGGCCATTTGAGGAAGGCAAATAAAAAAGGGCATAAATTAAGGCATGAATGATGGTTATAAATCAAAATGTTTTGATTTTTGCAAAAATGTTTCTGAGTTGAAAAAAAAACACTTAACCAATATATTGACATGGTTTTGGAACTTTCACTGAGGGTCAAACATTATATATATTACTCTAAGATTGCTAATTTGAGGAGGCAAGTTGGCCAATATACTGGAAAATGCCTTTTAGAAGCATTTTCAGGGCCAGTGATGAGAAGCTCAATTCTTCTAGAATTAAGCTGAAGGAGGTTTTGTGACATACAGTCTTTAATAGCAGCTAACAGTTGTTGGAAGTGTCTAGGTTGTCAAAGTCCTCTGGTTTTACTGAAACATAAATTGCTTCCCAAGGGAAGCATGTAAAAAAAGAAACAGAATAGACCCTAGGATTGAACCCCAATGCGCCCCATGTTTCTTTTCCTGCTTATGTAATCACACCCAAAAGTGAATCCATTGTTTACTGACACACCCTGCAGAACACTTCTATTACTGCAGAAACCGGGAGTTGTTTAACCACTGAATATGAGCAAAAACAAGATTTTCAGATTATGCTAATTTGCTTTCAAAAGGAGAATGAAAAAAATACCCCACATACCGTGCTTTATGACAAGCAGTTAAATATTACCCTGCCAGTTCTGCTGCATTAAAGAGTTTCATCTAGAATAATTTGAATAAGCTCATCTCTTGGAAGAGAACGAAAGAGTGACATTTTTTTGGTTAAATCTGGGGGAAATTTCGTCTCCTTTTTTAAATATTATGGGCATTCTCTAAGAAAAGAAATGTCTGTCTATGACAAGCAGTGGTTACTCGGAGAAATTTCTGTCTTCACATCTTCTTATAATCCCATTTTATTCTGTGAATTTATTGCCCGGCTACTCAGTGACCCCCAGATGCAACCTCTAGCCAGCCGTTTTGCTCTTGCTCTGCTTTGCTTGACTCCTATTTTGTCCCTTTGAGCTATCAGTCACACATTCTACTGCATTAGAAAATAAATATAAATGCAATTTTTCTGGGGAGAGTGAGAGACGAACCTCCGTATGATTCTGATTTTGACTCCTATAAAGCTCACACACAATTTAGGATGTGTCTTAACTCAGTTGACATATTTTATAAGAATGGAGATATTATTGTTAGTCAGCACGCTTTCTGCCTGTTTTACTTTTTACTCACATGCTCCAATGACCCATACATGTCCTGACCATTTTCTGTGTCAGTGTCATGGTGAAAGGAGGACCCAGAGTCAATTCTCCATAGAAGATTCGCCTGCAATTTGCCAGCATGATCTTGTCCCAGCATGCACTGGGAAGGTGTAAAAGTCCTAGATGCGGTGGACAAGTCACCGGAGCCTCTAGATTGAACCCAGGCTCCATGTGTGAAAAGGACACTCTATCGTTTTTTCTCCCTCTGCAATTTTTATGTAGTGAACTGATTGCCTGACCTCGAGGTGACCTTGGATTGTAACTCACCATTGTTATCTAAGGCTCTACCAGTCCTGTGAAACCCTTCATTCGTACTCCATTCAGCTGCCAGTCAATCAACCTCTTTCTTTTTTGAAGGATGAGGCACATTTGAACACATTTGTACACAATTGTATGTAGAGCCTATCCTTTTACTTAGCACTAACGCCCATTGCCACAGCCTCCTCTGTGAAAGCTGAAAACGCTTCTATTTTAGCGGCATGCACAGTTTATGTGCTTTGTTCTCTCCTTTGTTTTTGTTCTATTGCTATTGAAGGTGTTCATCGTCAAGGATGATTAATTGAATTAACAGGACTGTGACTGGTTTCTGACATCCTGATTGTAATTAAACAAAAACACATTATAGAGATGAAATAACTAGGAGAAAATAATGCCTATAATTATTGTTGGAAAAATTGTTCCTGTATCAGCACAGACTTAATGTCTGCAATGGTGTTAGGGGTATCCTAATTTATTTTTAAATATTCTAAACAGTTGTTGAGATTTTTTTGACATTTCAGGAAATGCTGGATGCATGATATGCCTGCGGACCTTTTTCTGTCATTCTAGATAGAATTAAAAATATTTCTGGCTAAAGGCAGCACTCATTGGAATTGCAAATGAGTTTTAGTTAGCCTCCCTGCTGGGTGCCAGCAATGTTGACACCACAGATGGCTTTAACTTTTGGTATTTTAATGGGCATGATATGAAAAATTGAGATGGCAGTTTTCCCATTTGAAAAAGTCCTTAGCAAACTCCCTACTCTTAGTTCAAAGATGGCCGGTGATGTGAACCCTGTTTTCAAAAGCCAACAAGATTAGCCTGCCAAGTGCAACCTAAACAGATCTACAATAGTACAGTGCATAGCTGAAAAGCCAGAGGCTTTATCTTTTTTGGAGGGCACAAGAACTGATCACCTGCACTGTTGAATCAGATGCTTGTCCTTTTGATGGGGACTCCTGCCTTTCCCAATGTGGGAGGCAGGAATCCCTGTCTGATGAGGAGGCTGCAGCGTGTGCAGTTTAGAGTTTTAGTGGCCATGCAGAGTCTGCTGACACACTCCTGGAAGAAACAAAAAATAAGCCCTCTAGCAAGCCACACTAAACTGTCACCAACACTGTGTGAGACCTAATGTGAATCTCTGACTTCACATTTTTATTAAAATTTAGATCTGTGTTAACATGAATGTAAGCAGCACTGAGAATGTGGCTCTAGAGGCAATAGATTTGATTTCTCTGTCTAAATTGCATTGAATAAAGAAAGGTTCTCCATAGGAAATGGTCTTCATATGCAAACACTTTAAAACTACGCTGAAACCTTTTTTGTCTCTCTGTAAGCATATCCCAGTTCAAAAAGCACAATAAAATATTTTATATTAATAATTAATAATACTTAATTTAGGGTCATTTTGTTTATGCTTTAGTATCATATGGCACTAATATAATTGAATTTTTTGTCCAGCATTATTGTAAAAACAGATGTTAATGTGTTTGGGAGTGATATCGGGGATATTCTTTTTTCTAAATAGTCATATTTTTGTGATGTGTAATACATTTTTAAAACGTCTCTGCCTTTTTACCTGAAAGCATTTTCTCCTTGAAATTAATGAAATTTTTTTTAACGTTCTAAAAAAAAAAAAATCTCTTCCAGGGTTAAACAGTAAAATAGGATCCATTTCGTGTTAAACTTTATTGAATATTCCATTGTCAGACATCCTCATCAATGTAGAGCTATAATCCATCATTGTCAAGTGAACAATGCATGCATTAATTTGGAGGAAAATATTCCCTTTTCCTTGCACCCGCAGGCAATAATTCTAACAACTGTCAGCAAGTTCTAAGATGCCGTAAGTAGAATTCAGATCAATCCCCTCTGTAGGAGAGAAGCAATGCACATTGAACACTGGTACAAAACTGAAAAGCTTGTATCATGCCCATACTTCACTGTGCAGATAGGGTAAAACAGAGACTTTAATAATTTACAAACTTACTCTCAAACACCATAACCTTGACTAAAAGCTATACTGAAAATTTAGCCTTTAGAAAATAGAGTAGTTATGATAAAGCTGTTTTTTATTAGCAGCCTTGAAACCACATTAATCTTTTTATGGGCCACTTTGAGGCAGAAGTCCAAAACAAGCCGACAGATATACAACCCTGACAAATTATCACCTTATAAAGTTGATATAGCTAATGTGTTAGCAAAGAATAGCCTACTTACGCATTCAGCAGACACACTACATGAGGTAATGAGGTTAATGAGTGTGCTGAGACTGAACCATGCAGTAAATGTCCCATAAAACCGAAAGAATGGGCTAAAAGAGGCTAAAGCTGCACTTCTATCAATGTGTTTTGTATTCATGAGCAGTATGAACATGTATGAGATGGCGTTTACATACAATAATGAAGTGTTTATTAATGTTAACTTCTGTGGGACCCTTAAGTAGAGGCAGGTGTATAAAAAGAAAAGAAAATACAGTTGTAATATTATATAGTAATTGGAGGAGTTGTAATAATTACACAAAATGTACTTATGGCTGATTACAACTACATTGTGTTATAAACCATTTATTAAATGATGAATTTTTAATAAATGGTTTATAACCCAATGTAGATCTTTAAAAAAATATTAAATAAGAGGACTTAAAGTGTCATGAATACTATAGGTTATATGAATACTGTAACTCCGTTCTTGACGGTTGCTTCAGTGTGCCCAATGGGAAAGGGAAAACCATTTGTGTGTGCATGTACCATATGTGTTGCTGTGTGCGTGCTCTCGTGCATGTCAGCACATTTGTTGATATAAAGCGAATACGTGATGTGTAAGGGCAAAGCTGCACTCCATTTATCAAAACCTGCTCCGTTCTCTGGTGTCACTTCACCCTCTGACTGCTTGAACGAGGCAAATAATGGGGAGGAAAGCAGATCAGCTCCCTGTTTTGAAAAGGAATCACCTTTTTAATTTACCATAAGATGTCTCTCAGCACACAGAAAGATTTCCTCTGACGTTTTTCTGCTTAATTTGCACTCTGCTCTGTTTTTGTCAAGCTCATCAGTTTTTGCCCATGTCAAAAGCTCTACTTTTCTAATGGATTTTCAGCTAACAGATTTTCTATTTACGATAAGAGGATGCTTTTAGTCTTTAAAAGCCCAACTGAATGTTGATGGGAGCAGCTGTATTCCAAACATGTCTAGCAGAGTATTTTTGCATCGTCTTTGCCCTCATTTTGTTTTTTTTTTTTTTTTATGATTTGCTTGTTAGTGGACCGTGATAGAACATATAAGATTTAGTTATAAAGAGACTAAAGGCTTTTTATTAATTTACTAAATAAAATAATTATGACTGCATGTTGAGCATCTGTAACTCAATGTTGTAAACAGTTTTATACAGTACCCAGCAATGAATGATATGGACTTCATTTCCTGCTCTGGCATCGCTGCATGGGCAATAGAGTAGCTACATGAGGTGGCACGTTGTGAATATAGTTTTATATGTTGCTTAATGTAGTCCATCATTCCCACAAAATGCATGAACACTCTGTGGATAACTGATTTGCCTATACTGATTCAAAGTATTTGAAACGGTACTGACACTGGGGCTGTGCTAGGTTTTGTGGTTAAAAAATAAAGCTGTTGACCGTTAAACCTAAAAAAATAAGCTCAGAGATGTTAAGTTCTTTTTTTCAAACCTCATCTGTTACCTGCACCCATTGTTCTGGAAGCAAGTCTCGTTCATTTTCTGCCTGGTCAATGTTTGGTGAAACTCTCTTGATTAAATCATTGATACAGATGGGCAACTGCATAAAAATGTTGATGATATCCAATCAGCTTCATATTTTCTCACATATGCCTCTAATGGCAAGTGGAAGTTACGGAAAAAGTGATACATGACTTTGTATGACTTTGGGAACTATTACTATTAAACTATGTTTTTTCCCAAGTGCAATAACGTGTTTTGAATTCCGATTCTGATAAGCCCCATTTGCTTCTTCCCCATAGCAATGGCAGCCTTGGTTCATGGGTTTTGTAGGATTCAGAGCTGTCGACCATGCCAAATTGGTGATAAAAAAAACACGAGTTCTCAACATGAGTTAAGTATATTTAAACTTGCAGCCGTAACATACTTACAGGATCATTACATTAGTCAGGAGACTCTCGTGTTTAAATACTGAGTTCAATTGAGGACATAATTTAAAAGAAAAAAAAAAGTGAATTGGCAATTCAGAGTGTTTGGAAAAATAATTCCAGAACTGGTGGCTCCTCCCACTGCATAAAAGATCCCTTTTGTAAATATTTTTCCATTGCTTGGATTTTTGTATCCAAAATCAACAATTAAAATGGGTTTGAAGCAGCCCATTAATATGAGGGCGGACTGCTGCAGCTACTGTATTTGAGTCAAATATGAGAGCAATCAAAAAGAACTACCTCCTCATCAATAAACCACAGCGATCCCATCCATCTCCCCAGTGCTATGATGGATAGACACAGACCAGTCTAATTAAAGGATGAATTATGGAATGGACTCAATTCATCACTATTCTGTCATGCTATTAAATTCACAGTCGGTCCCATGTTTCTGTATCTGGGTTGCACTGCTTTTGGGCATCTATCAATCATATATCAAGGAAAAATTTGTTCCAGCAGGGGATCGTATGTAGTTTTTTTTGGGACACGCTTCTGGTCCAACAATTCTCTGCTTTCGGTACTTGTGCTGAAACAGGTATTGTGCTTTATGATCCCCAGTGTACATAATACTGAACCTTCTCAGCTGCATATGGTAGCCGATATGGCTTTAGAACAAACATGATTGGAGAGACTATTGAATGCTCTTACAGCCAAACCTCCACATACACACACACTCACACACAAAAATGCACACACACACTGGTACAAAGACATACAGAGCCATGCATCTATGCACATAAATAGACACACTTGCACACACAGGACTCTGCACAAAGTGTGGCGCCACTCCAAGGGCTAGGATATTATTGATTGGGTTAGGTATGATGCAGACACACACACACACTGCGTATCACACAAAGCAGTGGCAATATGATTTTAAATAAGTGCCTCTTAGCAAGGACTTACCTCTGCATTTTGAAGGTTTTGTGAACATTCAGATTAAGGTCAGTAAACATTTTCTGTCCAAAGAAAGAGAAAGTAAAAGAGGGCAGGAGAAGGAGAAAACTGGCAACGATGACTATAACATAACCAAGGACAAAGGTATTGTGGATCTCTTCAGTGTCCATGCCTTCATCACAGGACATAGCAATGTGGGAAAACAATGAGCACCTGTCAAAAGACAGGCTAAGAAGCCAATCAGATTGCAGTCTGTGAATACAAAACAAGCACTGAGGTTGATGTGGGGTCACGTCCAATGCAGTATAACTCAACACTTTAAAAACATTTTTGTGTACATGTTTTTGAGTTTGTGTCTGTGAATGTGTGAGTGTTCATCTCCGTGTAAAGTGGGAAATCTATTAAACGCATTAGAAAGAGAAAGACGGAGCGAGAGAAAGAATATTAGAGAAATGCCCTTGCTCCATGCAGTTCTATTAGCCAGACTGTTAAAGGAGTGATGTGCAGTAGAATGGACCACTGCAACCTTTTTCCTCACAAAATTATGCAAAGTCCAAAATGGCTTGAATTTCAATGTTTTGAGAGATACTAACATGACTTTTAAACAAGCTCATTGAAACAGAAGCCTGCTTTACCTGATAACACATGAATTTATGATTATGATTTTTGATTATGATCTCTGGGAAAAGGTTGGACTTTTTTCTCAGGTCCAAATCAAACTGATTGTTTACTTTGGTGTCTTTTATTGCAGTTACAGTGATGAAATCTTATAAGTGAACTATGACCTGCAGTCAGTGAGCAAACACCCACAAATAGAAACACAGATCAATTATGCTTCCAGAAGGGCATTAATTATTAGCAATGTTTTCCTATAAAGAGTTTATCCTGGTCTCACTTGCATCAATAACAACATGATGCATCAACAATTTACCTCATGGGGATTTATCAGAGCCCAAAAAAAAGGGTAAAATCTATCACAGCAAATGAGAACAAGACAGTAAAGTTAGTTTGGTTGGCTGAGCCAGCACTATGTTGATTGCAGCAAACATAACAGTGCAGGACAAATTGCTCATTGCAGACTGCAATGTTAAGTCAACTTCTGTTGGAAAAAATAATGACTTCAAGTTCATATATCATATTTTAACACTAACAAAGATATGTTCTCCAAGAACCATGGCGTAGCAATAAGGTGAATGAATCAAGTAGCAAAAAAACAGTCTGCTAAAATAGTTTTCATGGGTATTCATGTTTGCACTATATGTTGTTAATGTTAGACCCAAACTAAGTGCATTATTACAATCAAGCAAAAATAAGTAGAAGTTCAATTTATTCCTTCTGGGTGGGAATGAGTTGGGGTGGTGGTGACAAATAGTGACAAAAATAAAGATGTGTGATCAATATCAACAAACAATGTATTTCCTGCTGTTTAAAATATTAATTTTAGGTTATTTGTCTGTAAACCTGAATGAATAATGCAAAAACACATTGATGATGACGAAAATAACAGCCACGAGATGCAAATCTATTACAATTATTATTGTAAAAAGCAGACGTTTCCATGTATGCCCATTCACACAAACGCAAACGCATACACAAATACACAATCACCTTCATAAATAAACTGCATGAACCAGAACTTTTTTGTGTAGTTCAGCAGTTCAGCCATATACTGTAGCATCAGTAAAACTCTCACGGGCCTCATCCTCAGGCTTTATGCTGTGATATTTAGCCTTTAAGGAATGCACAGGGCTGCGAAGCACTGGATCATTTGAGTGTAACAGAACAGATAGTGGTATTTGCAATGGATTTGCCGAGGTGAGTCAGAGGTCACACCACATGTGGGTCTTTTCTGTTCACCAGTGAGTCTAACCTTTGCTGTGCTCCATTAGCAGCACAGACTGTCTCTTGGGGTAGAACAGCTGGACTGATTTCCTATCTCTTTGCTGTTTGAAGCTAGGGGGCAAATGAACTGGATGATTTTGTTGACATTCCACTTTTCCACAGAAATTTTTTTGGTGCATGCTTGTGACTGCACATGTGTGTTTTTTCTCAATATGTCAGGCAGGCTTGTAACTGGAGGGTTGCCAGTTGAAATCCCTGGACTGCTTTCGGAAAATGTGGCAGGGGAATGCAAATGAGACACCTAGCGTTGATGTGCCCTTGAGCAATGTGGTTGTACCGGTCAGCTCCCAATGGCCAACTGCAGTCAGTTTAGTCAAGTTGGGCATCAGTTGCAAAATGAAAAATGCATGGTTTGACTTTCCTTGGATAATACATCTTATAACAAAATGTATTTAATGTGCACATGAGATTCTGAGGTCAGTTTCACAATTTTACCAAAGAGAACCTTTTTTATACCTTTTAGTCAATTTTTGCTTCGATCTGTCAATCTCACAGTCAAAAAAAGGTTTTACATAGGACTGCAGTTTTCTCCCAGTAAGTTAATATACAGCCTATTACAATAAACATTTCAACATTTAATGCTGTAAATGACCATGTAAAAATAATACTTCCAATAAATGTTTTTAAACTGCGTAAATGAATCCAAAGTTGTAACCCTAACCCCGGGTCGTCAGTGCGCATGTGTAGGCGTGGCGTGTGTGTGTGTTGTGGCAGAACACTTGCTGAAGAGACAGAGCCCCAGCTTCACTGGTGTTGTGCTGACTTGTCTGCACCACGGGGGACTTTCGGGTAATTTATCACCATTGATGAACCACACAAAGAATATCATATCGTTTTTAAATAACCAGCTACTTGAAATAGACCCACGAAGAACCGCAACGTGCATGCAGTTGTAGACAGCACGGAATGCACGCAAAACTCTGCACAAGAAGTCTTCAAAAAGCCTCAGTTTAACTGGAAATTTACAGTGTAAGTTGAATGAATAGCGACTGCAGCTCTGCAGCTTCCTAAGATTACCTCTCATGTGTGTTTTTGTGCGCGGCTTGCAATCGCCACGCACAAAAACACACATGATTCGACTATCAGTCGACTATTTACAGGACTTGATGATTCTGATTCGACTCTGTAAATCCTTAGTCGGGGACAGCCCTACTTTTTATATTGATATTCAGAATATTGAATGGAAATATTAATGAAAATATTAAATGTTGCTTATATTTTGCTTATAACTTCCCTTAACAAAATTATTATTCTGCCTTTTCAGTGATGTTGCAAAAATGAGTGTTTAGGGTTACAGTCGTGCATTTAAAGGGACCCTAAGATTACTGACTTATTCAGAAAATTGGGGAATCAATACTTATCATCGCATGGTGTGAATATCTTTTTAAAAGGTGAGATTTTGTACTGGAAAGATGTGTCCAGTAATTTCTACTTGTTATGTCAAAATTTCAGAATGAACTTTTTATTGAAAGCTTCAGTGAGTTCAAATTCTTGCTTGGAGGATCAGCTGCAAAGCTACACTGCAGTCCAAAGTGAGCTCCCCTCAGAAGCTTCTTAATCTTCCTCTCCTCATCTTCTTCTGCATATAATGACTTATCTCTTCATTGTTGGATGAAGGGAATAGAGAGAATTCAGGGTGAACAGGGTAGGGGTATTCTCTTGTGACAGCGTACTTATTGACAGGGCCATACAAAAAGCAGCTAAGATTTAGGAGGTGGCCGGTAAGGAGACGCTAGGAGCTAATGACGTGTATCCTTCACTATCTATCAGCTGTCTGGTGACAACTATCAATGGACAAAATCAATACAGATGTGGTCAAAGATTCAGCAGTGCTTGAATGGGAGTGCTCACCTCAATCTATCTGTGCCATTAACTCTTCTCTTTGTGCCCTTCTTTGGCTGATGGTCATTTCTGATTAGAAGAAGCTCTCCTCTCCTTTCTGGCTGTAGTTTCCTCCTGTGTTTAACCAGTGTGATCCAGTATAATGCAGCTGCAGTTGGCAAAGATTTATTTTAGCTGTCTGGCATTCATCAAGTCTCATATCAGGGAATTTCTACGAATGGGTGTGTGCCCTAACGCTGATTTCCCATGAATAGGTAACGAAAGCCATAGGTTTTCCCATCATGGGGATTATGTTAATGAGGACATGACTATAAAGCAGCCACAGTCTGATATTTATATTGCATATTGGAAAATAAATATGTGAACTGGTATTTTTTTCAAACAAAATACAGAATCCTCACATAAAGCACCAATCCAATTTTAAAAAACTCTAATCTGCTAATTGTTCTCAAGTTTTTATTTTATTTTATTATTCCTACAATTTACACAGAAGGCAACTGAGCCCGTCATTGCGTCCAATACCAACGCTTTCAGAAAAAGTGACAAAATGTAGTTATTTGACACTAAAGGGTACCTTCCTGTCTGTGTGAGAGGCACCGGGTGCATCTATATGAGACGCTCTGGGGCGTCCCGTACAGACCAGAAGTGCCAATTAGCTAGCGCTAGCTATCTATCTAGCTATGTTCGTGATAAAGGTGTTGACAGCCCCCCGAAGTCTCTACCCTTACCATAACCATCAGAAATGTTAGTACCTAAAAGCATAAACACATGCATAAAGCCCGGCTAACCATACAGCTGTGCACATCAGCTGTGCTAGGGTTAGCCTCCCTTGTATTGCTGCAATGTAGAAAAACGGGGGCATTTCATACAGACTCTGAAGGGTACCTTAGTGTAAAATACTTAGCTCTTGACCATGCGTCCATATGTAACGAGTTGAGGAGTAAGAATGGGTGGGTCAAATATGTTAGTACACACACATTAGTGTCACATACTCACACATACACATTATGGGCATGTAGCATTCTCTCCTTATGAGTTTTCATTGTCAGTTGAGTGTATTGTACTAAGTGGGTTGTCGGTGGATGTTTAGTCTTTGATTTCTTTTACTGGCATATTTTCATGTGCTGTGTTTACATGAACAGGTATTTTTACTTTTCTCTCATGAGGCAATCTAGCTTTTTTGTCTTGGAGAACAAAACACAAATAAATAGCTAATGCCACTTGGATCCAGTAAAACCTTTGAGGGTACTGAGGGAGAGTCCTCCCCAAATCTTAGAATTTTAAAGCCCCATCATCTCATTAATACTTTAAAAGAAATCACCAAGGTATTATAAATTACAGTGGGTGAGTATTTTCTTCTGGAGAGACTCAGCTGGGTGGTTGATGGCATTAACTGCAAAATTTCAAAGAAAAAAATACATCAAAGTTCTTTGCTGGCTCTTCAGTTCAAATGACGACTGTTGATGTGGCTCTCAAATTTGTCTGAACTATCAAAACCATCATCTTCTTGCTCTTGAACTGCATATAGCCAGAGGACATGAAGCTATTAGAGGGTTCCACCACGAGAACAAATGTCATCATTGGTTTAATCTCCTGCCGCAAGAGAGATGCATTCCTCAACATCACAATGCACAGGATTTATTTGATAACAGGTAGTAAGGAAACAACGAAACAGGGGAGTTGCATTTACAGCTGGAAAGAAATCATTTCCATCATCTGTTAAAATGAATACAAATGCAAGCTTCAGCCAAGCTTTCTTTTTATTACAAGTATATTGAAAAATCCACCCAGCTGAAAAAATATAGCAGGATGATGTTTGATTGAAGAGACAGTTTTTCTTCTTTTTTTTCTGCCCAACTTAAAAGGCGGTGAATGAATTCTCAACTCCTCTGTCTTCTGGCAGTGTTATCATATCCTGCTGAAATAAGACCATCTCACCAGCTCACACAGAGTGAATTGTGGATTGTATATAATTACTGATTCCTACTGGAATATTTCATATTGAGCAAGATAAATTAAATGATAAGAATCTCAGTCTTCTTAGTGCTTATTTCCTCCTCCAGTGCGTGTAAGACGAAAGCACTGACATTACATTTCTCACTTTTTATTTAATTTTGGGGGCATGAGAGCACACAGCATTTACTGGCTGGAAAACCAATTATCATGAGTTCTAAAGACATTTGCAGACAACAGGCCCTGTACACGTTTGTCAGAGTTATTTTTATCATTGTGATGTTTTTAATCTGAAATTTGGTGCAAAATCCAAGCAATTATTTACATGAAAACAAAATGTATTTGAACACCGATAAATACATTTTTATCATCTACTCCTACCCGCAACTCCACATTAAAATGTTGAATAGAAATGGCTATAGTAATTGTTCTTGTACTAAAAATTTATCATAAACTTGAGAGGGAATAGTGCATTTTCAATCACAAGTTGTATTTGGCTTCCTAATTCTAAGCACAACCTGAAGTCACTCTGTCATTTTCAGGCAGAGCAATGGCATAATTGCTTTGATATTTGAAATATCAAACTGTGGGTTTGTTATTTAGGGGTAATGACTCAAAAAATACAAGGGTGCTGTTTTTGGTTGTTGTTTTAGACTGTATGTCTGACTCCTCAAGTGATTTTCCTTTTCTCTGCTGTTTGTGACTTAAGGGAGAGGGAGGTGATGATTTAAATAAATAAAAGTAATTTACTAACACTTTCCAAATATACCTTCTTACTCATTTAGGTAAACAGGATGTATGGACAGATAGACAGACAGCAAGAGACTTCGCTTTAGTGACATTTCCTGATAACCTTAACATGTATATTCTCAGGTTTATGTTTCTATGGAAACATTGATTCCTGTGAGCTAAATGTCAGCTGTCTTGAAACTTAGCAAGGAATATTGACATCTGGTGTGGCTATTGGGATGTTAATGTTAGTCTGTCTGTCTGTCTGTCTGTCTGTCTGTATGGATCCACAGAATTTAAACATATTCTTGGTTCCTTGATAAATTGCTGACATACTGACCTTGGTGATCCATTGACTTTGATTCTAGCACCACCATGAGGTTGAAAACTTTTGTTATTGGATGGATGTCCATGAATTCCAACTTTGGCAATTCTGTACATCAATACTTTGGTTTATAACAAAATATCTGCAATACCTTTCTGATTGAAACTGGGAAATAATGGTATTAAAACACCTATTCCACTTTTCAAATCATTACCTACCATGTTTATAGGTTGATCCTCACCTGATGTTAGGTAACACTTAGTGAGTAAAGCTGTAATGATGACCTAGAATAGGGTGACCAGACATCCCAAAAATTTAGAGACAGTCCCAAAGCATAAGCAGTTGTACCGAATCCCGAATCCTGTCCTGTTGGAGTCTTAGACTAAACCTTTTTGATTAATAAATTCTTTTGGTGTTGTCCACAGATGAGCTCAGTTCCGGCTCTCCATTGGCTGCACCAAGGACTGTAGGCTATTGTGGACAATGTGGCAATAGCATTATTATAGCCACAAGTAACACAAGCGCATGCTCTTTTCCCCTTTTTGTTTTATAGTGTAAAGATAGGAAAAGCAATAGCAAAGTAGCATTCCTCTTCAAGTTCCACTAAGAATGGGCCAACAAAAAAATGGCCACAATTTGACAAGCAACAATTAAATTGACAAAGATGCACAGGTTGATGTTAGTTGACTTACAGAAATAACCACTATTAAATCAACATGTTATCTAGTATCTAGTATTAAATCAACTAGATAAAATTGGTGGGATGAATATGTTGCTAGCTACTGATTGGGTAGGATAAAAGAAATTGACTAACATGAACAGTATGTTGGTCTGAATGAATAAAGTGAAAAAAAAGCTCAGTTTGATTATCAGGGTAGATATACTGCCGTGTTACTCTTATCTTCCATTACCGCTGATCAGATGAAGAAGTCAAATGGTGAACAGTATCCAGGCAACCAGAAACCAAAATAGGACAATGCTCACCTGCTCAGGTACACTTACTCAGTTTTTAGAGAATTTACAGAGATTTGACGGATGTAGTGCAGTCAAAGACAAAACCTGCACCAATGCAAATGATCAGAATCGTAGAGAATAACCGGATTTCTCTCTTATTTTGGATGTAAATTTGTTTAACTTGACTGAAAACTACTTCTTGAATCCATCAACAAAGTTATGAGGGAGTGGCGACATTTGTGGCAGCCTGTTTACCATGCACCGCTGGCACAGTGCTCTGTCTGGCACTACCAGAAGTGATTAAAGGGCAGCTGTCAGGAGATGCGATTTTATCTCCCCCAAACAGGAGTAGAGCAGGGCTGACAGCAGCAACACTTACACCTCAGTTGGGATGGGCTCGACCAAGACAAATGGAATTATGTCTTTCTCCCATTTTGTCAAGCGCCTTATCTGTCTGAATCGATGCAGCTTTCTCCTACCCAGAGGGAGCAAGAGGAAATGTGAGTGCAGTCGCTGCAGGTAAACAGTAATTGGACTCTTTCCATTCTCCCTTTTAAGTCTGGAATAAAGTGAAACTTTTTCCTGACTGGAAGAAAATATGGCATAATAGCGGCAGAGATAACAGTGAGGCAGCTGAGTTTTAAGCTCTACATCAACAGTGTTACTGTATGCGCTTTTCACTCCGTCAATGACAAAATGTCACTTTGAATCTGGAATCTCTCTGTATTGATACAGTCGAGCTGTCTGTGTGTACTTGGAAACTAATATAATCACATAATCATACAATTCTCGCACAGTATCTGCTGTATATTAGAATGGTGGTCCGGTTGTCCAAGTGACTGCTTAACAAAATTAAACACAGAGATTAAGATGCAAAAGATGCTCAATTGATGCATGTTAATGAGAAGAAAGGGAGAAATGAAGGAGTTGCACAGCAAATATGTAAAGAAATATAGATGTGTTATTTACTTCTGAAATGTATTTATTAATTTAAAATATATATAAAACACAAAGCACTGTTGCAATATATAAAATACACTATTTTATCTTAACTCCACAATAAGTGCATACAACTATATTTCCATTTTTAGTGTCAAATCCAACCAAAATTTTCCTAACACAGATTACTCAATTTCTATAACCGTGAGGTTTTATTTTTGACCATGGAAGTAATAATTTGACCAAATAATCCTTATTTATCACCATTGTACTAACTTTTTTCCGAGCTTTCTATGACCACTGAGCCTGAGCCATGAAAACTAAAAAAATATCCACTGATAAAGACAATGAGGTAGGGTTGGCTCTTGAAAAAGCCAGTAAGTGGACCTTGAATAAGGAGAATTTTGTCAAAAGCAGATCTCTAAAACCCTAACTAATGTAATGATCTACTAACAAGTAAATCTAAAGCACATGTCAACATATCCTAAAACATTCATATATGACTAATTTCAAATAGGAAGATAATTGTCTTGTGTACAGATATATGTATATAATTTAGAAAACGTGAAGCACAAGAATAGAAAAGAATAGAATATAGCTTTATTGTCAATTTGCTCAGAACAATGAAAAACTGTTTTCTGGTCTTCAGCAATGTACGGCATAAACATGTCAACAACTCAATAAAAACAATTAAGCAAATAAAAATAAAAGCAAAATACACTATATACAAAGGCAAGTGTTAAGAATTAGAGAAAGTCACCAAAAAGTAAAATCTATTCATAAGACCAGAAGAGCAGACAATCTTCCCAGCCTTAATGGGCCCTTGTTTAGCGTTAACCTGACAACGTGGGATGTGGAATGTATAAACCTCAATTAGATCACAAAAATAATCCACCAGGATTTCCTACGTTTGACTTCTGTACAGTAGAAGGATGTCACAGTTGTGATATATAAGCAAACTGTGTAGGAGATATGGTTAGCAGCATTTATACCGCAACCTCTATTTTTATGCAAATTAAACTACAAAACCTGTAGAAAAGGCCCCCATTTCTTCATTCAGCTCAAAATGCCAAATTAAGCAACTCAAAACACCTTTTAAGGAAAGAAATATATGAAGGCATTGGTAATTAATCGTAGATGCTGGATGTACTTTTTGAATGTCAAATGCAAAAAAAGAAACATGCATAACTTCCTATTTCAATTATATAAGCAGAAGCACTTTTATTTACTGTATAATCATAGTGTTATCAGGCTCCAACCATGAACTCCTCTGCCATTTGGTTTGCCCTTTACATTTGCCAAAACTTCTTGCCTTTTTAAATACAGAGTAAAGATGAGCAACCCCAGTGTGTGTGTGTGTGTGTGTTTGTGTGTGTGTGTGTGTGTGTGTAAGCACACAAACAGGCACAAACACACAATTGCCCCACATACATTCACATTAGCTGCTGTTCAGCCTGCTTATGCAGAAAGCCTCCATTTCCAGGTGTAAATTTTTTTCATTACAAGGGTAATTGAAAGGGAGATGGGGACTACTTTTTTGCCTTTCTCCCAGTGATGAGTTCATGCATTTGAAGAGGAGCTTTGTCACCCGGGAATTAACACTCCATGCATGCACCCTCTCTGCTCTCCCAGACGGCCTTTACATCATCTGAGGTTGAGAGGGGGCTGGAAAGAGAGCAAGCTTCCTGCTCATAAAAGGACAAATAGGAAAAAAAGGCAAGAAGAAAAAGGAATCCTGTCACTGACTTGCATGTGTGTGCAACATGGAATAAATGTAATACTCTGTATATTGATAATCTTTACTCTTTGATTTATTCCATTTCAATAAGATTGGTGGTATTTAACTATAGAGCTATCTTGGGACAGCTAAGAGTGCCTCGAAGACAAAACCTCGACTGAATTTAACATCCTGTAGGCTGCAGTGTTTCTCCCACACATGTCAGCCATGGCAGACAGCCTGTATTAAAATAAATTAAATGAATAAATATCACATAGGACATTAAACTTGAGTTGTGTGAGTACATGTGTACTAATAATTTTACGGCTTTTTGTCTGCTTATATTGATGTGTATTTAAACAACATGGGTGAATATGTACAGTATGTGAGTGTATCCATATAGTAGGTGTCAAAGCCAGCTGCTTATTTATAATGGCACTGCTTATTAGTTGGCAGTAAGGGCTATTCTGGACTCTTTGGAACTCTAAAGGGGCAAAAACGTAAGAGCTTTTCACACAAGACACCTGTTGTGGCCGGCATGTGTAAGTGTGCATATATGTATGTGACAGTGCCAGTCCAAAAACTAGAGGCCTCTTGTGGCTACCGGGGGCGGAGCTACACTGTCAGCACAGTGGGGGCGGAGCTTCATTGTGGGGCCATCTGCTACAAAGTCATTAACCAAGTTTACATGACCCCAGACTCACTCCGAAAGTCCACAGACTCTTTCTGCTTCACTGCTGCCGGCGCAGACATTCTACTAAATCTTTTTGGTCCCGCCAAAAGCACTGCAGTCCGTCCAGGAAAAGTCCCATCGTCAGGCAGCACAGAGCAGATGAACCAGGCAGAAAGTCACACACAGAAACGGCAGAGAAACGGTCAATTTTTAAAATAAAATACCCGTTACAGACTTCAGATGGTATATCCACAATAAACATAGTTAAATCAGACAAAAAAATAAACTTTTTTACTGCCTAGCCTACTTAATCATAGTAGAAGCAGAAAAAGCAAGCACTAATCACCAAATCAACAAAATCTAAACATGTCGGCAAAGTCCGGCACATAAAACGCTCTTATTCTGAAATGCTCCCTGTGGTAGTTGCTAGATCAAGACGAGAAATGAAAGCTTTGAAGAATGTAGTAGAAGCACAAATAGGACAATTGAAAACATTTCATTAACGTGGGGCAGGCTATGCTGCGCTGCTGATATGTTGCTGAGAGGCTTCCAGTGGAAGTTGACGCCGTAAATAAACCGCTGCGCACATGCAGCCTACGCCCCTCCCTCAGAATTCACATGATGCGTGAGGGTGAAGGGAGTTTTGTAAAAATGTGCTAATAAGTGTTCCATTTGTTTGAAATACAAATGTTACTTTATGATTTATATTTATTAAAACGTGTCTCCTTGTGTGTTTGTTGGTAATTGTCATTCTTGTGGTGGTTAACTATTGAAACCATGAGTGGAGGGACTGTTTTATTTGATAAGAGCTGCAGAATTCTGCCTTCACGTGTACCATTATTATTAGTTCGTGTCTGGTATAATCAGCGTAACTTCACAATCCACGTCGTCGGCTCCCTATCGGTGTGGGCCCTGGGTTGGCGGCCCCCTGCACCCACGCTATCTCTGCTTATGGTGGCTACAAATCAAAGGAATCCCTCATTTCATGTTCATGAGTAAAAATCCTTATGTGTCAGATCATGTCCTTTTTTCATGAGGCCATTATAAATCTGGTGAAAATGTTTTAGTTCTTCAAACAGCTGCATAACAATACAGTATTGTCATCTAAACAATCAGATTCCCTTTTCACTTTTTGACAGAGTAATTAGCAACCATGATCTGACATGAATGTTCAGATTATGAAGCTCCTGAACTCAAAACTCTCCAAGTTCCCTATTATTGGGCAGAGGCATCAGTTGCAGCAAATTCAAAAGTTCAAATTCAGAAAAGTACACTAAATAGAGAGGCTTTATTTTTTTATTTTTCTATTGAATGCTTCTTTGCTTCCAGTGTGGACCCCTATATCAACTTTGCTAAGTCTAATCTGTTGATGCAGGGTGGTTTTACATTCATCTGGCATTGACATTATGCTAGTGAAAAGCAGGGAGCGCCTTGTGGATTTATCTTTGACTCCCACGCAGTTCTTGGCTTCTAATTTTCTGATAACAGCAGAACACGAGTTCTCCCCCTTAAAGACACAACTTGAAACTCGAATGTGCAATTACAGCAGAATGAAAGTCTGGGGCTCTTCTATAACATAAGACTACAATGGAAGTACTGAAAAAAATCCCACTAGTGTTTTGTCCAACTGCATTTCTTGTTACAGGATTGTGTTCGAAGGCAGTAGATGTGGTGTTGATTTTGGGAATTATTTTTCATCCACTGTTATGTGTGAGACTCTACCCTGAACCACAGTGGCTCAACCTCCAAATCCTCCAAAAGTGTGCTGCTAGAGTCACTTCCTGCGCGGACTAGACCTTATCTTAGAATACAGGCTGACAAAATCCAGACAGATTAGCCCTGACTAGGAGTTAAACGAGTCACCTTCAAAGCCTCAAAGACTATTATCTGTTACCACTGAGCCAAAAGGTCCTCGAGAGTGCAAGCTGTGTAGTCCACAATGTTGGAAAGAGATCCCAATTTAGATGCAATATTTTCTGCAATGAAAATGATGGATAGGTTACTGATAAAATTCAACAGACTAGGTTTTCAGAAAATGACAATGTTTAAAACCTGGATTTTATATACTGCCTGTATCTATTTTATTCAAAGTATCAACCTTTATCCTTGTTTCATACACTTAATCTTTGCTGTCCTGAAAAATAATGCTCTTTTCACAAACAACTATTTATGATATGAGCGGGTCCACAATTTTTGTGTGGCTTGCTCAGTGTTGTGTTCTTTGGTCATCAAAAATATGGTAAATATATCTAAATCGTGTATTGAGGAAAAGCATTGCTTCACAGAGTTCAAGTCCACACCCAACATCATAGATGGGCACTGTCTGCTGTGCTTGTGACCACACCCAGATGTAGTTTCATGTTCCACATATCGTCAAGTGTTGTACTGCATAGGATGTGTACATCCTAATCTGCATGACTGATGAATTGCAGTGCAAGATGGATTACTAGCCTGAATGTAGATAAACTTTAGAGTAATGTTCTTATCTGATTTAGAATCGTAACTCTTAAGTAAATTCTTAAAATATTATATTCCTAAGTAATCTACGAGAATTCCTAAAACACAAGAACATATTTCATGTCACTGGTGGTTGGCACAATTTAAATTTCTAATTTATTTTTAGGAAATAAAGTCACTGAGAGTCTGAAAAAGGTAGGCAGAGGACCAAATCTCTGTTTGGCATATGAAGGTGGGGGAGAACAACTTTCAAAATTAAAAAAAACGCTTTGGAATCATAGTATAAAACAAGAGCTGTTGACCATTTCTGTACCAAATGCAATAGGTTCTGATGGACAACAGTGGCTATATTTAATTGTTTTGATCGGAATTACTGGGACATCCCTACTTAATTCTGCACCCTTGATAAAACAACTCATATTAGTGTTTTCTGATCTGCCATCTTAAGGTTTCGTTAACGTTTAGAAAGATCCTGGGGGAAAAAGACCTCCATTGTTGACTGGTTGTAGGAGACAGGATGCAAACACTGGTTTCTATTGTCGAGGTCACACATTTTGTAAATGAAACTATTCATTCTGATGCCCCCCCCCCAGATGCTGTCCTCACCAGGAAAACGGCAATATAGGTTGCCTGTGCAGCATGTTTTTACAACCCGTGTTTACATTTGTTGTGCCAACCCCCGGACTTTCACTCAAGAGCATGGCGTTTGAGTCCCATGTGAAACCAAGTAAATGTTGAGTTAATTTGAGTTTTAACTTAATAGGTCATATTATGCTCATTTTCAGATTCATAATTATATTTAGGAGTTGTACCAGAATGGGATACTGCACATTGCTAAAAGCACATCTTTTCACCCAGTGTATGGTACTATCCGTTTTAGCTACAGAGTGAAGCATCTCACTTCTGTTCAATCTGTCTTAAGAGCTGCACATGTTTAGTACTTAGGTAAAGATTACTTGCCAGGCAGAGGCAGAATAGAGTGGTTGTGATGAGCAAGGTAGTGACAAACAAAGCCGTTTCACGCAGTAACTGTGGCTTTGGTTCTGCTGTATATCATCCCAAAACACAGGCAGAACAACCCGAACCAGCTTCTCAACATAGACTGGAGCAAGATGTTTCAGTGTGGGAAGTTATTAATTTGTAACAAATCTTTCATAGTAACATTTTAACTGTGCACTGGTACCTAATGTTAAGTAGGGAGGGTGGGGGTTAGGGGAGGCAGCAGGCAGATATCTTGTCACTGTGTGTGATGCAGCTCAGTATGTTTCTTCACCAGTGTTTTGGAGGGCATGCCACAATAGCTGCTAGGCTAGCATTGTGATATGTGTTAGTGACGCAGATTGTTATAGAAGTAAAGGCTGGACTACAACTGGACTGTTTTCTGGCAGCTCAGGAGCAGTGTTTTCTGTGGAGACAGGATTTGGTGTGGGATTTGGACTTTTTCACTTTGCAAACACAATGAAGGAAACGGAAAAAGCCAAAATGGATAACATGACCTTTTTAAATAGCGTTACTGACTTTTGTCATGTGACTCCTGTGTCTTGACTTGCAGAATTTTCTGATTTTAACCTAAAACACAACATTTTCCTAAACCTAAGCAAGTAGGGTTTTTTTTTGCCTAACCCTAAACTATGACCGTTTCGCTACAATAACCACGTGTTTATAACATAGGTCACATGACTTTCATGTCCGTACATGCCAATTTATTGGTCTTAGCAGGTTAAAATCTAGTATCCTAAAGCCGAAACAGTATGTTCATTGTCAATGTGCTAACACGTTCAAGATTAGTGCCACTATCCTTGTGATTCAGGGAGAGACCAGTATGACAAGACCACTACATTTTTAAGAGAGTTGGTAAAGAGCCTGCAAACCATGAATACATAAGTGAGATAATGTAACAGGATTTGATAGATTAGTAGGAAATAATATTATCCATTACTCAAGTCTATTAATACTTACTCTAAATACATTTTATCACTGTAGGTGTCTCAGTGCTTGGAAGTGTTACAAACGTTGTGTTAATGGGCATTTATTTGTCTTTGTAAAACGGAAAGCAAATACAACAGGGGATTTACAGAATGTGCAATAATTATCAGCTCCTCTACAAGCACTTTTCTATAACCAGTTAAGACAAAACATCCTGACCTGACTACTTTTTAATTTTTGTTTTTGGGGGAGGGGAGTTACTTGGGAACTGTGATATGCTATGCATATGCTACTCTAGAATGCTTTGAGAAGCCTGGGTACAGTAAAGTAAGATGAAAATTACTGCTTCCATGCTTTCTTATGAAAGTAAGAAATATGTCATGTAAATGAAAGACCAATGCTGTTTTAATTTAAAGGCTGGTTGTAAATCACAAAGCCATTGTCAGGAAAACTTAAACATACTGTAGGTTGTTCTGTGCATTCAAACAAACAACCATACTGTTGTTTCACTGCTGAGGACAGCTTGCTCTTAGGCCGCTGATAGATGTCAACTCATTTTAATTCTTTTAAAGCCTGCCACACTTGTTCTTATTTCTAAATGATGACCATCTCTCCAAAAATAATTGATTGCTTCAGTAATTGTGTTGTTAATTACACTAGACCAGAGGCGCCTCCTGCTCATTTTTACTCTATTTCCCCCGTAACCATGAGGAATTACAGAATTTAAGTTTTGACTGATGTTGGTTGCCATCAGCTCCTTAATCCTGCACCGTGCTTCTCAACTGTATCACACTGAATTACAAATTGCCAGTGTGCTAATGGAGACTCATGAATAATCCAAAAGAATGAGTGCTTGACAGTTAGCCCTCATGCACATAAACATGAGCCAGACCTCACATTTAATTTATGAACGTGTGAAATCCACATTTGAAAAATACCACAAGAAAAGTCCCTTATGTAGCGATCACCATTACTTGAAGCTTCCCCCCTGCTCTGGAACATTTTAATCACTGGTAAACATGTTGGAAGGAATGGGAAAATAATGAAGATTAAGTCAGGAAGAAATTGAGCAGGATTTAAATTAAGCTGCTGACACTCCTGCATTACGGTGGCATAGAACATTAATTATTACAATATAAAATGCCCTGAAGCCTGCTAAACACTTTATCTTTGTTGCCTGCAATGTTTCCATCTCAACATTGTTCAACGCTAATTTAGCAAAAAACCCAGAAGGCCGTTGAATGGTCTGCTCACTAAAGACTGCAAAATAATTCTCTATAACTCCTTGTGTTCAAATTATTTCCTTTTGTGTGTGTGTGTGTGTGTGTGTGTGTGTGCCACATACTCATTGATTGGATTCCTGGCTGTGTTTTTTAAATGACTTTTAATGAAAACCTTTATACAATTCATCATGATCACCTGATGTACAGAGGCACAGTAAAAGTTTTAAGGAGTATCATTACCAGTCATCTTGGCCTCATAATTTCATTAATTACAATCATGTGATTAAGTGTCTTTCAGGGCTACAAGAGGGCAGCCAAGACTTAATTTAGGCTTTTTCACTGGAAATGAATGGGCGACAGAGACTGGTTAGTGGAAGACTGCTTTTGCAAGGTTTCACACTCAAATGGGCTATATTTAATAGATGTGATGGCAGGTAAAATGTGAACCTCAGAAATATAGTCTTACTCAAAGGCACCTTTTTGCACTTATGCCAGTGGCTTCTCTAAGCCAATGGTCTTTAGGTGTCCATAAAAATATACTGAGCAGGTTAGTTTGTTAGTGCTACCTAAACTGAAATGAGCACTAGCAATTTTATATAGCATTTGCATAAAGTTGCGAGACTTGCGAGAGACAGCATTTTGACAACACAGATTTAAAACATTCTGCTATAAATCTATATAAAAAACATATTACCTTTTATTCTATACAAGTCTCGCTCCAAAAAGTTGGTTCCTATGCTTTCCATAATGCAACTGATTAGTGTCTTTTTGATATGTACCCTAACCGGAGTAAACTGTAAATGCCTGTATTTGTCTGATTTCACACCCCCAGTTTGTAATGCAGGCTTTCGACTAAAACATTTTTGTTTTCCAAGCCCAGGCCAAGATAACCCTGATGACGTCATTCAGTGTATTTTCTCATAATTGTCAAAGCTCCTTTCAGAGCCACAGAAGACATTTAACTGTATTCACAGGTTGGGTACCACTCCCCATGACTGCATTTATCTTGATGTGTGAAATTGGTGGAGTGCCCGGTTTAATTCGTGTCATTAGACCTTTTCAGGCCACTTACAGGAAGATTAAACATTTTATTTGACATGTTATTGCTTTAAAGACTAGTGATAGCTTATGTGTTAACAATCAGTTGCCTGATTGGCAACTGATTGTTAACTGATTGTTGGATTACTCTACTTAGCCACCTAACGGATTTCAATAGTCACTCTGCTTTTAGTTTTGTGGTCTCTATCAACTCGTGAAAACAATATCTGGCTCTTTAGCTCCCAGATGCTCTACATTCTTCACTAGCTAGTCACTCACTTTGTCTGCTGTTTGGTGCTCTACAGGTAACACATATTGGATTATTTCTTTGCTGCGAACAGTTTCCTGCTGCTGCAGAAAATTCAGTTGACCATTGAGCTAAAAGCAGCTAAAAAGATAAGTATAGCTGTAGAGTAGGTGAAAATTCTCTGTGGGTTCTTCAGAATGACACCTTTCACATTACAAATTGCTATTTGATCCACTGTTAAAATGAAAAGTATTAATTAGTATAGTTTAAATCCCAGTTTAGGTTTATGAGTGGGATATTGTTGCAAGATTAAACTAAAGAGTTTATATAACTGATTCTTTGAAATGGGAAGCATCAGGTGTAAGATTTCTGTCTCCTCATACAGGCATTTTCTCTGATTCTTTCTAAGTATTCTGAGAATCCAAAGTTCCTGACCCCAGGCATTACACTAAAAGCAAAACCATGTTTTTTAAAGTCATTTTCCTAACCCCACCACATAAATTTAATAATTTGCCCTCTTGGTTGACGTGCTTTCAGGCAGTCATGCGTGCCATATGACCCCTGGCAATAACTCCAAGAGGCCTGGAAAGGTGACCTCTGTGAATTGCATGCATATGACTAGGCATTGTCAGTAAGAGGCGATAATAGTATGCACAGTTGAATTTTCCATCATACCCAGAGGTATGTATGTGACAAATGGGATATGTTTCATATTGGGAAGGGAAAATGGCAACAGTTTAGGGACATGCAGTGTGCCCTCTTCAAAATACCTGACAAATCTCATTGAATTTAATTAGATTAATGTGTCACTCTCTAAACAACCACAAGAGTGACTTGTTGCTGATGGACGTTGCCCACTGCACACTTGATTAAAGCAGTTTATTGTTAAATTACTGTAATTAGACCTGACACCACATGGCTGTAACTCATTAGTGGGCCAACACAAAATAATTGCATACTAATGTGTGCCTTTTTCCAGTATGTTACACAAGATATTTTTCGAGATCAGACTGCGGCACATTCAGCTTTGTGCTTTTAATTGTCTTTGTGATTGGTATCATATTTAAGAATCAAAGAAACAATGTGGTATGGATTTCTTTAGCCGTGTTCTTGATGCTTGCTTTTTTTTTATCAAGAATGCCCTGCTTCACACTTGAGAGCTGTCAAGTTCTTCCACATGCCTTAATTGACCCTTTGCTAAGCCACGCCCCGAATATGCAGCTGGCCATCACAGCGCAGTATAGGACTCTCTCTAACTGAGGTCTGACACGTTCATGGCTTTGCTCCATTGACTCTAATGCAAAAGGAGTCATTTTCTAGCTTTCTTTTGCCATATTTTTCCAAATATGGTCAAAGTTCCTGGGGCACTTAATAGTTACAGTGGCTACCCAGAGGGGTTGAAAGGAGAAGTACGATTTATTCCAAAACCTGAAAAAATCCAGGAAAATCAAGGCTGTGGATTGTTTCTAATGTAATGTTAGTTAGCTAACGCTAGCTAACTTACTATTGAATGTAACATAATACAGTCCTACTGTTCTGCTTTTTAATGATTCTAATAGTGGATAGAGACCTACCCAGCTGTACAGAAGCAGTGTTGATCCTTAATATTGTTGGCCTCTTAGTCAATAATAATATGATGGTTCATTTTTTAGGCTTTAGCCTCTGTCTTAATTTTTTTTCACGTCAGTTTGACAGCCTGAATACAGCCTTAAAATGCACAATGCAACTGCAAAACTGTCTGCTTCTTTCTGAGTTCGCTTTTTCCAAAAATAACAATATTTCTCCAGGGATAGACAGTGGCAGTGACATGATAAAAGTCCGACAGATCCGACTGCTAGTTGGACTTGCAACAGTAACTAAGGGGGGGGCATGGCTTAGCGAAGGGTTAATTGCAAGCCAGTGAACAGCTTTCTTGTTTTGAATACATTTTAACCCAAGTATATGCTTCTCTCTTCTTTTTCTCTTAGTTGAAATAAATGCTGCTTGCTTGATGTATGATGAAAGATGGTAATCTAAAGTAAGAAATCTGTGACATGCTTACTAATTGAGAATTTTGTTTGCAACTGTTTATATATCAGAAATGTCACACAACAGCAATTCAATTTTATACATATTTGCTTGTAAAATCTATAGAAGAATGGATGAATTAGTATGAGAGGAGACTATGCTACTTACAAAAACCTAATCAAAAGAAAATCCAAGGGGAAATATATTACTGGCCTCCAGTGTTGGGAACGTTACTTGAAAAAAGTAATTAGTTATAGTTACTCACTACTTGTTCCAAAAAGTAACTGAGTTAGTAACTGAATTACTCTGTAATAAAAGTAATTCGTTACCAGGGAAAGTAACTATTTCCGTTACCTACTCTTAAAGAAAATCTCCGCTGCTTCATCGAATCTCTGTTTAGCTGGTGTGTGTGTGTGTGTGTGTGTGTGGCGCGTGTGCTGGCATGTGTGTAAAAACACTGGCTCTGATTGGCTACCAAGAAACATGACTCTGCCCTAGCCAACATAATCGCTGGTTGAAAGGCACCCGAGCTAGAGCGCAGCGTACCGGTCCACTTCAAGCACTGTTTACCTCGTTATTAACCCACCTCCTGACTAGCTGTATGAGCCAGCTGGTGCGTTCGGATTACACAGTTTATTACATAGTAACGCACCGCATTTAACGACCAGTAACGTTAACGGCGTTGTAACGACGGGAAAAGTAATTAGTTAGATTACCCCGTTACTGAAAAAATAACGCCGTTACGTAACGCCGTTCTTTTAAACGCCGTTATTCCAAACACTGCTGGCCTCACTGTTTTATTGACAAGGGATCTGAGTCTAAATGTTCTTGTAAGTATTTACCATTAGGCTGATCTTGTCCATGAAGACAGCATTAGAATGAAACTATTAGAGCTGGATTCTTTGTTAAGCATAACGTGTGCAGTGATTCTGCTAACGGTATGTACACAGAAAAGTGGTAGCAATTTCCTCCTGATCCTTCACTAAGGTTACAGTGTCCTTGGTGTGGTAATCCATTTAGCTATTAAAGAGTCCTTATCAGCGATGCATACTCGAGTGGTACATTGTGTATAGGACCAGAGTCAAAATGTGAGAGATTGGCCCTCTTTTCAACTGATATATTGCTGTATGAGCTTCATAAAGTCATCAGTACCAGCGACAAAAACAGTACAGCAGGGCAGAGTGCTTCTCTCTGAGGAATTGGACTAAGTGGCTTGACAAAAACTGGAATGAGTCAGTGACCATGACACAGGCTCCGTGGCTGTTAGGTATTGTTTTGCAATATCTCTGCAATTCCCTGTGAAGTTTCTATATAGTCTGACAGTTCAGTCAACATTAGTAACCTTCAACAACTCTTACTAAGCCAGGAGACTGAACTAAGAAATTTCAAATTCTGTAATCACTATACATCTTACTGTAGATTTGACCAATTCTACCTTCCATTTCTCAGTCCATTTTGTTATATGGAGGCGCATTTTCCTTTTTCTGCCACTACATCTAAATGTATACATGATGTTATACTGAAATATTTCTGCAGCAGGTAAAATAAAGTTTGATGAACTAAATGAGTTTGACAAACTGAACATCCTCAGAACTGAATCAAAATGGTTTCTCTCTACACTCACTCAGTGTTCAGCATCAGTCATTCAGAAAGAGATCCATCACAGAGGAGGCAGGAAAAAAAAACGTTTTCTTTGCCGGAAGTAGCCTCAACAAGCCAGAATGCAATGCCACCCACAAGACATCTGATTAAGATACATGGCTCATTTTGTGACAGGCAACTCTAGCTGATTTCCAGATTGCTCTTTTTCACCTAAATGCACAGTAAAACCTGCTTGTCAGCCCAGTCAAGATTTCTGAAAGACATTTTAGAAAGCATAAGGAATCAGCACCTGAGGTATAAGAGAGAGGAAATGGACAGCCCTGCAGCAAAAATGTAAATTTAACAGGGAGGGCATCTCTAACACTTTGGGATGGAAAATCTGTCCACAAGCAGTGGTGCTGTTATAAATTCTTGGCCCCCTGACAACAGCTCACTTGGGGTCCTGGAACACTAGGTATCTATAATCCTGCTCTGAGGCACTGAATCATTTGGGGTTTTCCTGCTATTCTGCACCCGTCTGCAAGATTGGTGTATAAAATAGTGTAACTTATATACAGGAGTGAGGTTTTCAGATGGATTTAATATTTAGGGAGCAATCCCATTTACCACGAACAACGTTGCTTGACTGTAGCAGTTAGTCATGTAGTTACTCAATAGTTAAGAGGTGGAAAACATATTACATTGCAAATCTACTATATATTCCCCAGGATTCTTGATTCCACAGCGACCTGAAATGTTACTGTATTGAACTCCCCAGGTGAATTTCCCAATGTGTCAAATCACGTTTATGTGAAAGAGATATTCACAAAGACTGGAAGCTGAGAGAAACAGCTAGCTGACCTTTGTCAGTGTGTCATATAATATTTTGGGTATTTTACTAGACAGGGTATTTTATTGATAATTGTTAACATACACATTAGATGAATTTACTGACCACCAACCAGCTGGGTAAGGTGAGTGCTTTTAATTGGCTCTAATCAGTCTTTTTTTGTCCCCACGGGACACACAGCACAGTCTGGTAACAACAACAACAACAACAAAAAGACATCTCTCATAGCCAGATTTGGTGGCATCAAGCTTTATTAAACACGCAGGGGGTAGAATGTAGAAGATACAGTCTACTGCAGGGGATACAGCAGACTGCATATTCTACCAGATTAACAGTCACTGTCAAGAAATGTGTCAAGGAAACAGTCTAGTTTGATACTTGAACATTTTCTTTTAAGTTTAGGGATCCACACCACATTCTCTGCTTCACAGTCTGGCAGTAACTGTGGTGGCACAAGGTGACACAGCAACCGCTGTAAAATGCATGTTATCACGTTTTTAAAGATGGTTCTCGCTGTGATTGGTCGGCTTCCTTTAACCTTACACTCCATTGTAAGCCAGCACGAGTTGGTAACGTCTAAATAAGCACCCTTCAGCTTTCTATTGTAGAGGTCATATTGTCTCTGGTTAAAGTCTGAGCGATTTTCATCATTTCTGCCAAGTCATGCCTGAGTCACTGCACATATTCATCAAAGTCCACCTACTGTTCATCAAGTAATGTGTAAAATGTGTCATGTTGACAAGTAGGGCTTCTACCAAACATCAGTTGGAGCAAAGCCAGTTGTCTCATGGCCTATGTGTCATTGTAGAAGAAGCTGAAGGACTTCAAGGAGCAACTTGTTATTTATTTGTTTAAATAGCTTTAAACAACCAGTTTTACATTCTGACCTTTAAAGGGGTATTATGTAGTTTTCAGCGGCCACTAGCAGTGCGATTTTTGAATTGCCACATTGCATGTGGTCATACATGCAATATAGGACGATAGTGTTAGGAGCTGTTTTGTGAGGATCCAAAAGTGGACTCAAGGCAGATTAGTTCTCAATATGACAGTTCATTGACAGGTTAGGGAATTTGCAAAGGTGAGTGGCGTGGGTCTGAGGTGGAGAGTAGGCTGGCTGGGGAAACCAAGAACCCTGAGCAGGGCTGACAAGCTGTGTCCTCACAAGATCTGGGAGGAAAAGGAGAAAACACAGGCTGTCAGCGAAGTCAAAGACTAGATCAATAATTCCTTCTTCAAAAAGTTAGAGTTGGCCTTAGCGCTAGTTACCACTGGTGGGTAAACGGACGATCTGGCGCTGACTGGAAGTTGAGCCGGGTCTTTATAGCAGGGGTTGATTATGGTGACGAGGCTCAGGTGTGGAGCTCCACTCATATCAGACATGCACACACGCATGAGACAAAAACTCACAGGAACAATAAGGGAAGGGACAGAGGAAAACCTGAGGGCAGAAGAGGTGGCACAGACAGGTCATCACAGGTAGTTCTTTTGCAACAGCACCATATATTGGATTGATGGTGATAATGCACAGCAACACAAAGGAGGTCAACCTTGTAGGGTTAACCGGTATGTTCAGCTGTAGGGTTAACCGGTCGACATGAATATAATCAATAACTTAGGTTTAGGCACACACCCTGTGATAGTTGGGGTAAGGGTAATTGGCTTTGGGGGGCTGTCAGGAGTAACATAGCTAGCTGGCGTTATCAAAGTAAACAACAGTCCTAGAAATGCAATTCCGTTCCTAGGATTTCGGTCCTGAAACTGCAGCCCCCAGCACTGCAGCTACATGCTACTCCATACGTGTGCTCGAACTCATGAGCAAACAAAATCCTCTCAAGAGCTTCACATAGCATGCTGGAAACTCAAATTGTCGTTAAACTAATCCATGCTGGTTACCGTTACGTTTGCTTCCTGCTGCTTTTCAATAACTATTTGTGTATCTTTCACTGGAGGCTCAGCAATGTGAGCACATCTAAATATATTGGGAGGTAACAAAAATTGTTAGTGAGCTAGACTGAACATTATAATAAAATTGTTACCACACTTACTGTAGTGAATGGGTCTTCCAGTGTGGCGTTGTCCTGCACATATATACTATATACGTATACTTTATACTAGTATTGATACCTGCTTCCACAAATTTCTTTGTGTGCGCTCCACAAACCCCCAACCAATAGAATGTCAGGTGTAGTGTTGACCAACGAAATGATCCCTGCCTCATTGCGGGCATGTTCACGTTACTTCTTAGTGCATCCCGTACGGGCAGTTACTCTTAACCGGGTTCAGCCACTCCCACCCTCCACAGCTTTCTTATATACTTCCTTAGCTTTCTTTACAACTTTTAGAAAAAAGGGACAGCTATTACATATACCAGTGCCCATACTTTTTACCACGTCTTGTATAATTAGCCTTACATCATGTACTTATTTTAACCTAAATCAAATTCTTTTACTAAACCTAACCAAACTGTGTCGGTTTCACATTGTTAACCACATATTTAACATCGAATTGTTATGGAAAAATTGACAATTAACCTATTTTGTCGTTTAGTTATGAGGATGTGTTGCCTCAGCAGCATCCTCACTATGAACTTACTGTCTGTACAGATGGAAGAGTCCCTCAGTATGCTAACTCCCCTATACACCCAAAAAGAACAATAAGAGGGGTGGGAAGTATATTAACATTTCATGCACAGCATGCATTTCAATTTTGTTTTTATAGACACAATCTGTGAAGAAAATCTAAACCTCTATTATGTACTTATGACTGCCAACAAGAAGCCACGAAAAAGACTAGAAAATGCAAAACAAGACTAGTAGCAGCAGAACTATAGTAGGTAGTTTGCTGAACACGAAAAGCATCCAGATAGCTGTGTATCCATAACATATTTATAAGTACAGGGATATTTCTCTCCTTTCTTTCCAGCATATACACCAGATAATCAGTAAACAAACACTCCTTAATCATCTTCATGCAGCAGAATTCAGGGTGTGAGAGAAAAATATAATGACAGTCATGGCACCTGCCGTAATGCCAATATCCTTTATAATTTACCTTGACCAGACTGTTTTGAGCAGAGAATCTGTTCCAGTCATGAAGTTGGGCCACCATGAAACAGTTTCAAATTAGTATTCATAGGGAGTTCACACATATTTTGCTTCCTAGGAAGTGATAATCACAAATTCAAGATGCATATTCTGTGTTTGTCCCTTTGACAGAAAACAATTGTCCTGCTGTGCCCCTGTGTTTGGAAAGCAGCAGTCTTGAGTATACAGGATTTGAACTCTCTCACTCTAAATCTCTTGTCTCTCCACACACATGCACACTACAATAATCTGTACAGTACATCACAACAGCAACCAATCCCTCCCTCAACAGATTCAGTGTGATAACAAAACTACTCGTCATGACTTCAAATGGCTAAAGATTACCAGCCAGCAAAGGAGCAAAACAAAGAAGAAGGAATGCAAGAAAGACAAACAAATGTAACACGACAGCAAACTTCAAACATGGGCGGCAATAAATCACAGCAAAGAGGATAGTCTAACTTCCTCTCCTCCTTTACAGGGAACTGCTGCTAAAAATGCTGGCGAGGCTATTCCCAGCAGGAGGAAACTTCTGGAGATTACTGTGTAATAAGCCTGAAACGGACTGCGGGTGAATTGAGACTGAGCGTTCACCCTTCTTCCAGGGTCATGGGACTCATTCTCTCAGGAACAGACTTGTCTACCAATCTCTGGTCAAATGTGTTAGTGGTGAAGTGGAAAAGAGGAAAGGGGAGAGAGGTAATTTATGGGCCTTCGGGCCATTGTTTGCCTGCCTCTACTCAACCAACCCATGCCGACTCATAATTGTTGGGTCGACATCAGATGCTGTTTTTAGAACTATTTTGAATTTTAAATATGTTTCACATCACCAAAATTTTCCCTGTGAAGACTGCAGAATTTAATAAGCCTGCTGTTTTTAAAAGTTCAGCTTTCTGACACGTCTTAGTTGTTAATGTGTTGACTAGATTCCATGGTATGTTTTGAGAAGATTTGTGATTTTGTTACATTAGATTTCGTTATACTGAAATGTTTTTTTAATATTATGACATCCCCATTGACAGTTTAGAAAAAAACAAGCATCCTAATAAAACACCATATACTGCAGCCTTCAAAATGACCACAGAATTAAACCAATACCATCAAGTTTCACAGTCATAGTAGCCTATTTCATAATGGGCTGTTGCATTTAATTACATGTACAAAGAGTTTTAGTGTAAACCCAGACCTCATTTACTCCTGGTATCTCTATATTGACATCTGATCACTGCCTTTGTATGTGAACCTGGTATTAAGCTTTCTTGTAATCTCAAATATGAACAGATCAGGTCATATGTGTATATGCAAAACTTGGCAGAGCAGGAGGAGTAAATAAACATGGCTAAACACAAGTCAAAGCAAGGGATGCTGCTCCATAGGTTGTACTTATGTTTCTTTTGTCAAAGAAGGGGTTGTGTTGTTGTTCTGTTTTGCTTTTTTTAGGCAGCGTGAGATAGCAGAACGAGAAAGAGTTATGTGACTTTTAAAAAAAATAAATCTAAAATAGGTGCAAATGCCATGTATACATTTGAATTGTAAGCCAGGCCATCTTCAGATGTGGTTTGACTGATCCAATAGAATACAGGTTGCATTAGGCCATTCAGTCGACCCCTCTGGAAATGAGTCCAGCAAAAACATACATTGGGCCAAGCAGCTCTAGCCTTTTAAATCTTTCCAAATAAACTTTTTTTCAGTTTCACATAAATAATAAAATGCCATTATCAGTCTGACACAAATGACACAAACCAGACTGTATCCATAAAGTAATGTACAATTGATTCTGTGCAATTGATTGAACCAGACTAAATCTGGATAGCATTTCACAGTAATGAGGAATGTTGTCAAAAGTTTTATTTCAGTTCAGTGCATGCTTAAATTTCTTTGCTTCTTTTGGTTGCAGTCGACTGGATGTTGCTCTTCAGTTATTCTCACTGCGCTTCATTACTTGTGCCAGCTTTTTGCGTCAGCAGTAACTTTATTTTCCCTGTCTCTCGGCCTGTCTCTGTTTAAATCTCTAGCTTTCACTACTCTCCCCTTTCACAGTATATATCATGTCAAACCAAACAATCCCCAGGAAGAGCTGGTTTGAGCATGCTCCTTGACAGATTCTCAGTTATAAGGTTTCCTGGTCACAGCGGTTGATATTATAGAGATTCTTCACGGGTTTAGGAACTAACTTTGCTTTCTGGCTCTTACTGTCTCAATCACAAGCTGCTGTCTTGAGTGTGGTGTAAATACGGTTTTGAAGTTTTCTGAGCACAGAACACTGTACATGTGCTCACAGACATGAGCACTGGAATAAGTGGCTTTATCCACTCAGCCTTTCTTCATGCAATCATGGTGCTGACTTCCATTAGAGAGCAGGCTGAGGGACTCATTGACATTTTGGCAAAGCTAACAGGCAAGTTGGAAATAGAAATTTAATTTGAGTACATCAAAGAGAGTGAGGTAATAAATTGAATAGAAAAAAACCTGATTTGTTATAGTGTGGCACACACTAACACTGATACATTTTGACAAGTAAAGCCTTCATTGGAGCTGATAATGGCTTTCTTGCCAAAAGAATTTGCTTAAATGTTTGTTTGAGAAGCATTGTTGTAAGAATGGTTGATATTGCTTTAAATGATCTTTATTGTAGATGAGTATGAATGATCATAAGAATTATTGGGATTTGTGTTTGTCAATATCAAGCTTATACATACACAGAAGAGTGCTTAAGTTATGTTCACTTGAAGTTCTGAAAGAGTATCTTGAAAATGGCATCAATCAATCTGTAGTAAAGCAACACACTTTAATATACTTTAATATATATATATAACATATATGGACTGTGATATATATATATATATATATATATATATATATATATATATATATATATATATATATATATATATATCACAGCCTGATTTCAAGTCTTAGCCCTGGTCCTTTCTGTAGGGAGTTTGCATGTCCTCCCTTTGTTGATGTGACTTTTCTCCCATGCAAGTTTTTACCTACCTTTAGTCAAGTGTCAGCTGCCATACGCTACTTGCCCCATAACACTGAACAAAATGAAGCTGGTACAGAAATTGGAAATATGTTGGACTGTACCTCAGCGCTTTCTACACAGTTACATTCAGTTTACTTTCTACTCATTTACAGAAAATTTCTCCTTAAGGTGAAGTTATATTTTTGTTTTTTTTGTTTTTATTGGTGAAAATAAAGATTTATGAAGGTGAAACTTTTACTGAAACTGCTACCATTGTTTCAGTGTACTGCACTGCATTTGTCAGTGATTGTTTGTCAGGGTATCACTAGTGGTTTGATGTCACTGGATTGACAGCAGCTCCAAAGCCCCTAAAAAAGCCGGTATTAGCTGCTCTACTGAGACCAGAGACTGCAGAATAACAGAAATTCAATTGGTGACAGAAAGTGATGATGACTAGAGAAATGGTAATGGTAAATCTACACTATTTCTATGTATATCACAAAAGTAACACTATTATTGCACATTATTTACAATCAGTAGCAGAAAGCAGATCGCAACCACTAATACCATAATAGTCAACTGAAATATTCTGTCTGGGCATCATAATTCAACTTTTATGGACATTTTATGGTGTTCACATATTGGGTCAGCAGTATAGGACCTGCAGTCCTTTTTATACTTAGCCTTCCAATTTTTGGACAGTGGAGCAGGAAAACCATTGCTATACCATTCACTCATTATTAATTTACACAATCTCAAATTATAGCTAGTGGAGAGTTGGTAATTTACCCTTATTGTAACTTTATCATTTAAAATGCAAAAAGCTTGTCAAAACAAAGCCAACAATGTGTGAATATCCAAATATTTACAAACTGCGCTGCATATAGTACAATTGAAATTATGCGAAAATAACTTGCATGTAAATGGCAAGAATGTCCAATGTTTCCACCTTATAATTACTGTGCAGCCCAAAGAGGATTCTTGCAATCACAATTATCAGTTTAATTATGTCTGATAGCTATCAGGCCCTGCGGCTTTATCAAAAGGACGTGCATTTAGAGGAGTGGTGGAGAACTGGCTTAATGAATTTCACATTTGTACTTGGAGCCAGTTATTAGCAGTGACATCCTACATTGAATAATCCTTTTTAACACTACTTTCAAATTAAGCTGAAGAGATCAGTGTTACACTGTACAATAACACAGGACGTATCTGATCGATAATCCACAGGTACTATAAGCTTTACATTGCATAGGTCTTTTTAAAACAGTTTGAGCAGAATTCATGCTTTCTATTGAAGTGTCTTGATATGCTGATATCTGATTGCTGGCTGCAGGGCATTTCAAGTCATCCTGTAACACCTCTTCCCCCCATTCACCACCTCCACCATCTCATCCATGCTTGCCATATGTTTTGCCCAGAAGCAAGAGTCAGAAAACAAAATGAAAGCAGATTTTGCAGCATCATCAGTATTGCTTACTCATCCCTGTTGCACCTCAAAAATACATTTTTTTAGTCAGCTCCTGACTGTAAAAAACAAATGCAATTTGTGTCAATCAAAAAATGTTTACCAATGGACTGAATCATATGTAAAATGTTGTAGGACCTTCTCTCCACCTCGCAGACATATTCATCAAGTTGGCAGTGGTTTTAGCGGGTTAGTTCATGTGCCAGGGACCTTCCTGAGCTGTTCATGCACTTTGTATAGCAGAACTTTATGTTGAATGTAATTCAGGGATTAAAGCAGATACAGCTAGATCTCTATGCTTGTAGCAATGTCTGTGTAGCTGCCAGGGCAGGGGAAGTACAGTACAGGCTCCAGGTTTAATTGAAGCCCATTGAAGGAGAGCAGAAAGCTGACGTCATCCAACAATAACTTTTAGCAACTGACCTTTTTTTACGTTCTGCTCTTTGCTGTGTTTTTCTTTGCATTCCTATATTTGCAAACCCACACAGTGCTGTGCTGTTCCAATTCGGGCTTCCATTTTGCAAACAAGATTCACTCCTCTACTCATCCACTCTCTCCATTAAATGCAGTGGCTTTGCCATCTTCACTTTTTTGGGGTGCACTCTGTCCAAAGAAGTCGACAATTCTCCCTTGGCTATCACCATAGTTACCAGGACACGAACATTTGGGAGATTATGTAATTTCTTCCAAAAAAAGCTATAAAAGCCAGTAAATTGAATGTCAGCCCTGAGCTAGAGAGGGCAGGATAGCATTATGCCATTAAATCATGGTCATTACTTAATTAACAACAGCTCCGAAGGGAAACATGACCTGTTGTATTTTCTTAATTCTTCTTATAGGGTTATATTATGAATAATTGAAGGGCTTTCTTTGAACACATAACGCATTTATATAACATATTTTCCCTGTTCTGGCATCAATTTGGTTCCTGACATAAACACATAAACATCTGTGGTCATGCACGAGTATGGGGGTACAGGGTCATTTGTAACACCCGCTGACAATCAGCTGATTACACCAACTACTTATGTATTAAAAAAGATGTCTGTTAAACACTCAACAACAAACAGTGCTAATTGAACCACCCAGCCTTACCTTTTTCATATTTCAGTTAATAGAATGTTTACTTAATCTTGTCATTTACAGGATATCTATAGTATTACACACCAGGCATTTGTACCTTTATTATGTTTGTTCACTACTACTACTACTACTACTACTACTACTACTACAACTACTACTACTGCTGTAATGGCTGTTTTCTGTTTTCCCATGTATTTTATTCTGGTATTTAATCATCTTAAATAGCGCAGTCAATTTGGATGGAACAATTTACACCAAAGTCAATCATGTTTTTAAAAGAATGACATGATGACGTGAATAATGTGATGGCTCATGACTCATGTGAAGTGGCACATATCCCTTTTTGAATGGAACATTTTTAATTTCGGAGGTTGTGGTAGCTGTCATTCAGACTAAACTAGACAGAGCGGTTACTATTGGGACATTAATTGCACATACAGTTAGTAATGTGCAAAACACACTGTCAATAAACTGTAAATGGAGATTAGTAGTAAAGACATCACGTCATCACAGAGAAAGACATCACAGTTAAAATAACAAGAGCACCCAACACATATATTAGAGGAGCAAATAAAGCAGTAGGGGAAAAAACTTTTCTCAGCTTTAAGCTCAATATACACATTTTATATGGTCAAGTTATGCTGTAGTTTAAATAAATACTCATACAAAATAAGATCAATGTACATTTGCCCCATATTAAGAAGCAGCATCTTGTACACTTCACACCACACACAGCTGCCTCAAAGTCTACACAAATCTAAAACGGTGTACTACAGTAAATTTAAACTACTTTTTAAAAAAAAAAAAATTAACATTTCCATGCTGAATAAATGTAAATTATACCTTTCATTGGTTATTTCCAAATTCATTAATTTCATTTTTAATTTATCATGGCCTCATTGCTTACAGATTCATTGAATTACCACTGAATGTGTCATATTTAGACACCTACTCAAAACAGTATAATCTTTGGTCAGTACTACTGAAGTACTGAAGCTGTTTTTGTGCCACAGTTCAACTGTCTTCTCAATTATCTGAATACATTCTCAGTCAAAAAAGAAAGCAAGATACTAGACTGCCCAAAACACAGAAAAGAGAAAGTGTCCCTCATATCTTGCACATTTAAATTACTGCAGTTGTAGGCTGAAATGAGTTGAGAAGAGTTATTATTCTGTTCAAGTACTTTAATAAAGTTCTAGACATGACTAAGTGTTTTGGCTCCATCACAGTGGCGTGTCAAGGGTTAGAAGTCAGAGAGTCAAGCCCCTAAAGTATTATTTAATGAGTTAATTGGCAGTAGACTGTGCTTAGTTTTCAACGCATACTTTTTTAGGTTTAATTAACTGCCAAGTCCTTACATCAATATGTTTTCTTCTTTTACTTATTTGTAACTACGTGCCAATACTTATCTCATCTACAAGCAGGCTTGAAGGATCAGTCACATTTATTATAAATCTGCTGCTCATTGGGAGGTAAAAGGTAGTTTGAGTTATTTTAACTCATACCTTAATTTCCATAGTGTTCTTATTGCAATAACATATTTTAAAATAATTAATTTCACATCATTGTAGAGCATCATTTTCCTCCACTTTGGCAGCAGCATTTCTCTCTTAAACACACCTAAAGAGGCAAAACCGAGGACTTCAAGTTATCATACTCCTGTAGTTTAACCTAAAAGAAAGTAAATGTTGTTTCAACACAATGCAGTAAGAATGCCAATGTTGTTAAAAGAGAAATTTAGCATGGCAGTTGTATGGCATCTCTGTGTAGTACTGATGGAATATAGAAGCTTAAAATTGAGATTATAGCCGCGTTTTCACCGCGGGACTATAAACCTTTGGAAAAACTCATTGAGTTTCCACTGCTGTGACCAAGGTCTAAATTAGTAATGTTATATTTGCAAATGATTCTTGCAGATATATAAATAAATAGCTCTGGAACCAAATGTATGTATAGCGGCTGTTCTTGGATCTGAAAACAATGAGAAGAACTCTTATACACTGTCTTGCTTATTGTTGAAATGTTTATTAAAACACAACATCAACCGGTATATCTGTTGAAGATCAGATAGAAAGAAACGTTACAAATTTCACGAGTAAGCATGACATTGTGCCAAATTTCTTCTAGTTCTAATGTTGCACCTTTGTTCTTATAAATCCAAAAGGCTTGCATTAAAATTTCTCAATTGAAAACGTGATCGATGTAATTAGGCAGGTAAGTGTAATAGGGCTGGTCAGGTGTTCTAAAACATTTAATACTTAAACCATTCTGCAAGTATATACTTTACACTGCTCAAAAAAATCAGAGAACACTGAAATCACACACTAGATCTTCAGTTCATATTCTTTACTGTACATTATATGATTTGTTGAGAAAAACATAACAATGGTCAGTGGAAACCAAAATCATTAGTTGTTTGTGGGCTGGTATCAAAATCACACCAAAAAGTTACAATGTGAGAGTTATCATGGCAACTCATTATGTGAATCAGTAGTATGTCTGGCCCCTACGCACCTGTATGCACACCCTACAATGTCTGGTTATGCTCCTAATAAGACTGCTGACAGTGTCCTGGGGGATCTCCTCACACACCTGGATCAAGGCATCAGTGAGCTCCTAGACTCTCTGTTGCACACAACTTGGTGGTGTTTGATGCACCCATACATAACATCCCAGAGAATTTCAATTAGATTCAGGTCATGGGTTTGTGAGGGTCAGTAAATGGCTTCAGCGCCTTCTTCATCAAGGAACTGTCTACACACTCTGGCCACATGAGGCCTATCATTGTCCTGCACCAGAAGGAATCCAGTGCCCACTGCATTAGTGTAAGGTCTGGCAAAGCTCTGAGGATTTAATCCCCGTACCTAACAGCAGCTGGGGACTGACTGTGAGACTGTGCTGGGAGACACAGCGAAGCCTCCTGAAACAGCACAGATACGCCATCCTGGAGGAGTTGGACTACCTGGGCCACCTGAATGGGCTGCAGGTACTGCCTTATCCTGCCACTAGTAACAAGCAAAACACACAACTAGAAAACAATCAGTCAGGAAGGATGAGGAGAGAGCAATTGCCTGTGGCCATCGCCTGCAAAAGCATTCCCTTGTTGAGGGTTGTCTTGCTGTCTCCACTGCACCTGTTAGCACTTCCATTTACGCCAAAAACAACCGTAACTGACGTGATGTTATAGTGTGATGATTAAGTTCAATGAAATTTTTAATTCAGTTTTATTTATATATATTTATATAGCACCAAATCACATCTTATAGCGCTTTTCATATAGAGTAGGTCTACACCATACGTTGTGAGAAACCCAACAATTCCCACCAAGAGCAAGCACTAGGCGACAGCGGTAAGAAAAAACTTCCTTTTAAGGGGCAGAAACCTCGAGCAGAACCATGGCTCAGGGTGGGCAGCAAGCTGCCTTGACTGGTTTGGGGTGAGCAAGAGAGAGAGAGAGAGAGACAGAGACAGAGAGCGAGAAAGAGCAAGACAGAGAGAGATATCCATAAAGATGGAGAGAGGGATGGGTGGGTGGGGGTTAGCAGCCTACATAACATCCACAGAGACGTACAGACAGCAAAGGTAATGTTGGTACAGACTGAATGAATAATGGTACAGATAATTATAGCAATGTTCCCTTAATTTTTTTCAGCAAAAAGGCATGTAATGCTTGTGTTTACGTTACCGTACTTTAATAACAATGCTCTGAGGAAGTACTGTCAATTTCACCATTATTAAATTACATTACATTTATTCATTTAGCTGACGCTTTTATCCAAAGCGACTTACAATTGCTATACATGTCAGAGGTCGCACGCCTCTGGAGCAATGATGGGTTAAGTGTCTTGCTCAGGGATACAATGGTGGATGGGTCACAGGGGATTGAACACCAAAGGCATGTTTTTATCCACTGCGCCATCACCACCCCACCGATTATACACCGATAAGCTCAGTACTTAAAAACATATGAGTGCATAGGTTAAAATAAGCAAGGTGAAGTGTTTAAAAACAAAATGCAGATGTAACAGTTTTTGTTGATAAAATGAAATGATACATGGTATAACCTAATTGGCCTAATCTTTGCAGGTCTTTGGACCGCAGTGGATACCGGACTGAAGGAATCTTTTAGTTTCTAATACACAGGGATGTAGCTTCTTTCGGCTCGAGCATAAAACGCTGTATGGAAAATATTATTTTATCAATATGTATCAGATAAACGTTATGAAAGTCTTCTATCAACATTCATTGCTAGTATGATCTCCAGTCAGTAGAACACCACAAAAGCATATCTCCTTGCAATGCGGGATCCTGCCGTGGGTAAAGCCCACGAGGCTTGACGATGTATGCCATTTCTATATTCCTTAAAACAGTTAAATAATCCTCTTGAAAAAAAGAATTTGCACAACAGCTGCAGTATCATTGATTTATTGTAATGCATTTAAGGGGAATATTCATATTTCAGTTAAATTTTTTGTCTATTAATTTTATTATTTATTTTACAGCCAACTCTCTGGAAATACTACTCCACCATATCACGTTTTATATTCCTTCGCCTATAACCAGAATATATTCAGGTAATAGAAGGTCTTATTAAAGCAGACAAGTTCATTTGTTTAAGTCATTTAGGGCACATAGGTCCCTAATGGCTAATGATTTATTACAGGAAAGAATTCAGCATTCAAGCATCCTTGGACCTAACCACCCTGCCAACTACAGAGATGTCATGTTACATAGGAAATTAGTGTCAGAGGAAGTTACTGTTTTGGACTTGTGAATTAATCACAAAGAAGACAGGGAAGGAGGAGTGGAAGTCTCTGTCACACTGCTCTCCTGCACTCAAGGTATGCCGTTTTCTGGAGAATATATCAAAGAGTGAATAAGGAAAGGTGGGGGCCATGGGAGCTGGCAGCCTGGAGAGGTGTGCTGTGGGAATGGCAGGTCTGGCGGGTTGAAGGGTGATTAAGAAGGGTGCTATGACAGAAAGGGAAAGAGGGAAGAAGATGGAGAAAAGGCATAGTTCTACATCATTCATCTCCAACTTTGGACTCATTGCAGCTGCTCTCTACAAGTCCTTTGAAATTCCACTTTGAAACAATAAGCTGAAAGTTGCCAGTGTCTCTTCAGAACGAATCTTTGATTACCATTACAAAAGGCGAAGAGAGGGGAGTAGTGAGACACAACGGCAATGAGAGAGCTTATGTCGTGTCCTGACTTGTCATACGTCATTGTAGCAGATGGGCTTTGCAGCTTTTATTGGCGCCCTTGTTCAGAGTATTGCTCTGGAATATTCATGTCTCCCTAAGTCATAGTTGGATTGGTTGTATTATTTTTCAAAGTCAAAAAGTCACAAGATCATTTGTGAGCTTGTAGGAGAGTCACTGGCTCGGTCAGCAGAGTGAGCGGAATACTGTAAGTCCTTGGCTTTGGTGTTTTATTAAACAGCATTATGTAGAATTTTTATCTTGAAAATAACCAATTCAAAATCATTTCCATGCTACTCTGACTTAGAATTATGGTGAATGACCATATTGAATCATAGTGAATCAGTCAGTTTAAGCTTTGTCTGGCAATATGTAGTTCTGAAATCCTTTATCAAGATAATAGCGTAATGCTTTACGGCATCAACAAAACTCTTTAACAAGCAAGCTATAAAAAGAAGCAATAAGCATCGAATGTACTTTGTAAGTTCTTTTGAAGAACCTAGCTCGGTATTCTCAGTGTGGATATCATGGCACAGGCTGCGAAGAGACTGAAGAAGATTGAGGAAGCGAGAAAAAGACAGAGAGTGATGAGCTAAAAAAGCTAAATGAATGCAGAACAGATGAATCTGCATCAGCTGGCCTTCTTGCTGTTGGACTAGTGACTAATAAGTTATTAGCTGGCTTGCTATGTCTTGTGTTGTTGCGCTTGCCTGATGTTTGGCTGTGTTAGCAAAGTTACTGACTTGCTAGTTTTGATTGTAATGTAATCATAACAAGTGCATGTGTATGGCTGTTTTTATTTACGAAAGCAGTGAATTACACCTACACTGATAGGTGTGCCAAATCGCACAAAAAACACATCTGACATAATGTTGCTTTAATATTTCAAAACAAGCAAGTCTTCATATAGCAAGCTTTATTTCATATTTTTGTTAAACATTTCATCAGTTCGTTACTATGAGCAGAACTTAAGGTTGACACTTGGAAGGTGTTTGAATTAGCTCCATCATTTCCACTGAGGCATGTAGGGAGATGATATCTTTTTAATTAATTTTGACTTTTTTTTGAGAGAACATCCCTTTAACTTTCTGTCTCACTCAGTCACTCACTCAGTCACTCAGTCACTCAGTCACTCAGTCACTCACTCACTCACTCACTCATTCACTCACTCACTCATCAGCTTCAACTTACATAAGTGTGCTCATGCAAAATTCAATTAATCATTTACTAGCAAAGTACAGTCACAGATGTGACACAGAAAATTTGAAAATCATTCGGCAGGAAGATTCTCACACGCAGGCACAGAGAAAACACATTGCCAGAAATCTCTCCCTTCCAAAAGGTGATGCTCTATGAAAATTTGATACGTGAAGCAGCAGGGCTTTTTAATGTGTAAATGACGCAATGACACTTACAGGCCTTCTTTGTTGCTGTCTCAGTGAAACCTGACCAGGGATTTGTAAATTAGGCAGCTATGAAAGTTGGATCTGAATTCAATGGCTCGTTAAAGGAATTGGTTAATTCAGGGGAAAAGCAGAGCTGATTGGACTGGGTTTAGTGGGACAGCTCTGAGAGCAAATTATCCTGTCACTCAACAGATATGCTCATATTCATGCTTGCTGGTACATAATATGCAAACAAATTTCTCTAATAGTATTCTACCTATGAGCAGCAGTTTATTCCAGGCGCTGGTTTGCCCCCTGCTGTGTGCTAGTTTGAGATGCCTCAAGAGCCTTTTCCACTGCCCAAATACCACTGTATACCCTTGTGCAAAGTCATACAATATTCCACAATAGTTAAATGACATGTTATTTGGAGAGGTACTTAAGGCCCCCCTTAATACTCAATGAAAAAATAAATAAATATTTGATATGCTTCTAATTAAATTTTGGGGGGAAATTGGGTTTAGGTGTTCTTTAAAGATATGATTTCCTCCATCTATGCGGCATGATGAATGAATGAATTATAACTTTATTCTATGTCAATGTGATCTCTCAATTATGGAATACAGCGCAATTAGAATAGCAGTGCAGGACTTCAGCAATGAGCAGCTAAATGGTAAATCAACACTGCCACCCTTAGGCCAAATGAGAATAGCACACAAACAACACCAAACTCCAGTACTGAATTGGTGATTCTTACATGCATTGCATTTTGAAACTGCACGGCTTTCCCCAAATTGCCTCTGCAGATGAAGTGACACAGCAGTTTTGCAGAAAGCTGAGATAACTGTAAAGATCATCTCAGCAAAGATCAACATATTGTAAGCTATTGTCCAACATTTCATAAATTTCAATGCTGTGAACCCAGTTTCAATTATTCACACTCATTAAACATAAGCAATTAACCAGTAATAACAACTACAGTAGTTCATTTAAGCGTACAAGAAAACCAATCAACATGATAAAACCAGCTGGGTTTTACAGGAAACAAGACTTTTTTTGCAGAGGTTTGTATTAAAACTATGCCAGTAATTATGAAATGAATTTATAAACAATTTTGGTTACATCATTATTACTGGATTAGAACATAGTAGACAGTGGTTAGTGAAGTTATCAACACTTGGATCCCTTTACTCCCAAGGATATATATAAAAAATGTAGAATGGAATCCAATACTGTGGGAAAGAAATATTGACTGGGTTGATTTAACAGTCAGAGAAAACATTTAGAGCACTGCACTCTATAATTTTGAGAGCTGAATGGATGAATGTCAGAGTCACTCCAAGTGTTAGAAGTGTTAGAATCAGGACAGTGTTAGGAAAGTCATGTGGTACCCTCTGTGGACTGACAGTTTTCATTATTCTCTCTCTCTCCCGCCCTCCATTACTCACTGTCTCTCAGCCTCCCTCCATCTCTCACTTTAACGCACGCACGCACACACATGTACACACACACACACAGAGTCCAAATACATAAACAGATTGTTGCAGCTGACCTGAGGGCAACTTGAGATGCTGAGAGTAATGACACCCAATGCCACATGATCAGCAAGGTGAGTGTGTGTGTGTCTTTGTGCGTGTGTGTGTACTGAGTGTAATATTCTACACAAGAAGCTACGTTTTTTTTTTAACTTGTATTTTGTTGATGCAATCACACATTTAAAGTTATTATCTGATGGACTGGGTTGTTTTTATATTTAGGTACTGTAGATACAGTAGAACCTTAATGTCCCATTGGGAAAATGGTTATTTTCAAATGATACCTGATTAGATGTAAATATATGTTGCTACAGAAAGAGAGAAATAATAACATAATGTTAGAGCACAGTAAAAAAAAACCTGTATATTTCAAAAACAAAAGCATAAACAATTCTGAAAATGGTCTACCTATTTATTGCTATAGGTGACATGCTGCTTTATTTTACTGCATAGTTATTATAATATAGGTGTAAATCAGGGTCACATTTTGGTGACATAAGGAAAAGCTATATAATATTATTGGCATGATTTTGGTATTCGGTTAACTTTGAGTCTGTGGACCACTATTATACATACTGCTTGTCTTGCCCCTGCCCTTGAACCTTTTGTGTTGAGAACACACCAGTAGCTTTTCACACTAGCACAGACTAGTCGATAACACAAGGGGCAGTGCTCTTGTGTGTGTGGTAAAGTAAAGTGGGTGTTTTTAAATGTCAGTGGCAGCTCTGATGAAACCTGACAGATGGTAAAGTAGATTCAGGAGTTTAACCCACAGCAATTAAAGGGGACACACAGTGGATCCCCAAGTCTGTAGCACTAGACTTTGTATCGTTATAACAGTTTTAAATGTGTTGAATATACTAATTCATAATTGTTGATTATTCATGCATGTATGCCTGTTGTTTCAGGATCTGTATGGTGTCTGGGTTGTTACCAATATTTTTTTTTCCATTTCCCTTTAAACTAATTAATCAAAAGGAATATCCTTTGAAATTAGATATAAGGGAAACTACTACTGAAAAAGAAAAGAAGTATTGTAATAACATGTTTGACATTGGAATAAAACCTGACTTTCTCTGGTCTTTTTGTTTGCTTTGACCCCCATTAAGTCTTTTGCTCCTGACTCCACCAGGCTCGACTACATTGTGTCGTCCTCCTCTACCGTCCTGGTCAATCCTCAGGAGAGTTGCAGGCTAACAGTGAGTGTATCAGTCCACGTCTTTGACTGCCCTCCACGCTACAAAGCTCCTTCACTGAATCTACCAGCAAAATCAATAGCTGCATATTCCCTATAGCATACAACTTTGACAGGTGTCCTTTCATACTCACTGTCATACAGGGCCTTTTCACGAATCCTGAACTATTCTGTGCCATTCTGGTTTAGCATTCTGCTCAGTGCACTGTGGACAGGATAATCCACCAATAGCACCACTCCTGAAGGTCAAACCTGTGTGAAATGTCTTTGCAATGGTCAGCTTAGAGTTTGACTTGGGACTTCAAAATTTAACCTTGGGTGATGCTACTGTATCTTCTTTTTTTTTGTGACAGAATGACACGATAAATATTAGATTGCTACCTATTAATCACATTATTTTGAACCCAGGACTATCCAAATTTAGCTTTAGTTTTAGAATGGTCCCATTAGTTTTGGGTATGCCAGGCAACGCCATGCTACCTCACACTGTGTAAACCAACCTTTCTATCACTCAGCCATCTGACTTGGGTCAGTTCCAGATCTTCTGGCTCATGGGGCCCACTGTCTCACACTTCTCCCTTCCGCGATATGTCATCTGCTGGCTCGGACAGGCTGGTAGTCAGGCTGCTTTTACTGGAGGGAGGCTTTGCTTTCTCGCACCTCCTTTGTCACTAACTATAGGCGACACCTTAGGTTACAACTTTAGCACTGCAGTGAGCCAGTCAGTAAAACACTGACTATAAATGAGAAATGTATAAAGAAAAGGACTTACAGTATATAGCAAGAAGTGCAGGGAGTTAGGTCTGTGTTACAGTCAGGATGTGTGCCAAAGTGAGTGTCATTCAGCACACTGAGGCCCCATACCAGTGTTTTGGCACTAAGGAGCCTTGTCCACTGAGAGGAGACATTGTTATCTATCAGCAGGTTTGTTTATTCATCATAATGTGACAATGCAGGTGACACTGTCAAGCACGCAGCTGAAATGCAGGGCATGGAGGTTGTGTGCAAGTGTGTTTAGAGCGATAGTTTTCATTGAAGCCACTCCGATAATGGACTACAGAATAAAGATGAGTACTCACATTCAAAAGCCCATTGAGAGGATGGACTCTTTTTCTCTCTCAGGTCTTTTGGCTATTAAGCAACATGTTTCAACCTTCAGTCAGCACATGCAGCCTTCAAATATATACAGTGTTTTTCTGATTGGAAAGACGAAGATTGAAAGGTATTTCTTTCTCTGAGAAGAAGCACTCCTAGTTTAATCACAGTCTTGGTGAATATCTGCCACTTTTCAAATACTTGGGCCTCTTCATGTGACCTGCTTGACTTTATTTTCAAGATTTTATACAGTGCGTGGTAGGAATAAAGGCCATCTGGAAATATATTGTGACACTGTGTCCAGTTGTGGCAGATTGATTTGCCTTGAAGAGGGAAAACAGAGGAGATCAATGGTTATTTTAGTGATAACAGATTCCGTGTTGGCTTCCCTTTAAAAATATGCAACCAGTGTCACCCTAATTAGCAGCCGTGACATCAAAATCTGTTTAATCTTGCATAAAACCTTTCACATCTTAGACCCCATGCAGAGAGGCTTTTATTACAAGTCCTAGAAGGTCGCAATGCACTCGTCCATTAATTACATTCCATATAAAAGATAATAATAAACACACTGGTGGGCTGGACCGATTGCACCTTATGCTCTGTTCAAGGGCAGTCCAACGTGAAGTCAACTTTAGATGGATGGAAATCCGCAGGCGAGCCAAGAGAGCCAGGGCTTGGCTTGTTGTTTTGTATTTTGGTAGCTTTACCATGACAATAAGAACAGATGAAAGGGAAGGGAGAATGGGGCAGAGGAACAATAGGAAATTTGTCTTTTTCTATCCACCTCCTTTGCATGTCAGGAGGAGTGAACACACAGCTAATGGCAGATTTTGTCTTTAATTACAGCGACTGTTTGAAAATATGACGCTCGTCTCACTGGCTGTTTTGTCAGATGCCATCGCACTCTGTCCTTGGTAATAATACAGAGGAGCCCAGCTTTGAAAATAACAGCTTTGGTTAGCTGATCTGCCAGTTGGCTAATTGTAAGTATGCCGCCAAAGACACAGCATGAGGCCTGTCGCATCATTGTCTTTTTTTATTATTGTGTGGGTTGTAAGTAGAAGCTGTGAGTCGTGTGTATGTGGTGTGACTGGCATGTTGCAAGTCGTTTTTTCAGCGTCAATAATAGACGGTGTGTGTGTACATTCAAGTGCGTGCACGTGTTTGTGTGTGCTCAGATGTATCCGAGCCTGTGTGCCCGTGTGATATGCTGTGCATGCAGAATGAGAACAAAGTGTGTACGTGTGGACAAGTGTCATCCCTTTTTGTCGACAAACACCTGTTTATTCTCTGTTAATTAATTGTTTAACATAGTTTCAATTTGTCAAGCAGTTTGCTCTTGCTGAAATTAGCTTGCTAGCTTGCTGACGGTAGCTAGTACACCCCCTAATCAGTGTCCAGATGAATTATACAGTAAGTCTTGATGTGGCCAGATGCTGCTCCACCATACATCCAGCAGAATATAAATAATAAATGACATCTGCTTCTTTGGCATGTTACCACACAGATGAGCAGAAAAGAAGCAAGTGGCACGTTACCACACAGATGAGCAGAAAAGAAGCAAGATTATTGTTACATGAGACTTTAAAGAAGACTCAATATAAAACCAGTGGAGATTTTAATACCAGTATACTAACAATCAACAATTAATTGAAGGTCTATTTATTTTTTTTCAGTGGGTTGCTTGCTTATTTTTTAGGTTCTCACATTCCTTTGCAATAGTGTTGACATATTATAACAACAATTTATCAATGCAGAAAAATAACAGTGAATACTGTGTTGTCCCAGAGAGGGGCACTGCAGCAATACATACAGCTCTGTGACTATCAAACCAGCAACCACCACAACCACATCAATATACAACACATGCACAAAATAAATGGCACTTTCTTCAATATGATGGATCCAGGCTTGAACACCAACAATAGCCAGATTGCAAAAACAGTCTGACACGAACACTGTATAACTGTCAATATTAAACAATGCACATTGAATTGAAATTACCGTCAGCTATGTCGATAAGGTCTAATAGGTTTTGGTCTGAGAATTTAAGTAGCACCCAATGACAAACACTACTCTTTAAGTGTGATTACTTTGAGTAAATACAAAGAGCACATTCTTTTAGTGTCTCATGAAAGTTGAATGCCAGAAGAGAATATTACAGCACAACACTTCACAGTTCTGCACAAAAGACTTTTTCTCCCCTACATTGTCTGACCACTCTCTATCTCATTATCAGGTATCACTGACTGCGTGATGGCTGTGTTGACAATGAACACCAGCCTCTCCAAGTCCATTTCTGAGTCCATTAGCAGTTGCATCCATCAGTCAGAGTTGGTTAGTCTTTTGTCTTGGCTGCAGCTGTTAAGATGTCGTCCTTTTAATGGCATTGTCCTCACCTCAGCTGTGAGCAGCATCAAAAACCATTTACGTTTAGTTAGTTTTTTTAATATTGCAACTTATTCATGTGATTCATCCAAAAGGAAAATGTTTTAATAACAACAGATGTGTTATTTTCTCTTTTTCTATATTTATGTTTTAGTGGCATACTGTGCAGCTTTGAAATACAAATATGTTCTGCTGCTACATCTTAACTGACAACAATGCTGGACTTCAGCGGTACAAAACATCCAAGGGATAATATGTGTTTCAAACATAAATACAGTAAATGCATTTTTTGTTATTCTTGCCAGATGGTTAATGTCTCAGAGATTCATTCCCATCAGTAATGAATGCTGAGCGTCCTATTAACGACAGCATTGTTGCCCAGGGGAATCCTGCCTACTGTAGTTTGCTTAGTGTTTTTAATCACCCTATCAAGAAAGAGACAACACTTTATGTAAGTGAGAGTGACATTAAAACAAGACATTCTCTGATGTGATTTTGAAACACAATTCCACGTCGCATGTATTCCTTAAAAGATGTAGCTGTTTTTGCTTGTTAACTTAAGATCAGATTTTTCTTCTTCTTTAACTAAAATGAATATGCCTAAATTCAAACTGTGTTTATCTGCTTGTTATAACATGAAACTGCTTTTCCATTTAAGATTCCCATAGGCCTTTCAGTTTGTAATGTGTTTACAGGGCTTTAAGGACACTAAATGATGTCAGCAGCTTTATAGTGTAAAGCTCTGTATAGACAGACAAGGCTGTATGTACTACATGGTCATATGTGAGTCTTAACTATAATGCAAACTAATACAAGACCACAAAATAGCAGTTCAAAGATTACTATAGTTTTAAATAAACACCTCATTAAAAAACACCTCTTTCAATTTGGACTGTATTAGATTGCAGAAATGTTCATGATATCTACTGAATATTTATTTATTATTTAAAATAATAGAATGTTTTTTCTTCAGGTTTTGATGGAGAACAAACTTTGTTGCCACTGCATTTGCCCACTCACAGCAGCATCCATATATCATTAAGCAGTTGAAAATGGCAGAAGATTTGGATGTGTGTATGTGCACAGCAGTTTGTGTGCATGAGTATTTGTGCAGCCATTTGTGTCTTGAACTTCCGAATGATTTAAGTTGTTGTTAAAACAACACTGAAGCTGTGTCCACACTAACAAGGATATTTATATATATAAAAATGCACAGACCTAGTTAGTATTGTTACGACCGGCCTAAGGGAAAACCTGAGTGTAGCAAAAAAAAAAAAAAAGCCTCCCCTTTTCCCACACTGAGGAAAGACCAGTGCAAATGATGCAGTCCAAAACAGAGATGCATTTATTCACCAATCTGGGAAAACACAGATTTTGGGGAGAGCATGGCCAAAGCAAAAAACAAATCAACTCGATGATTATATAATGTGATTGTCTGCTAACTTTACTAAACAAAACGAAGAACAAAAAATAAAATAGAGGCCACTTACCTACCACCGTAGCTATAAACAGGAGAAAATAGCTTTAAACTGAAAATGCTTCTCCCCTCTTAGGATTTCCTAGAACTCACTTTAGAGATTGACTCAGATTCTACATAAATCAGTAAAATTGTCTTCGGCCTACCTTCCATCCAAATCTTGTCTTATATTCTATACAAATCTTGGCTAAGCACAAGCAGAACTCAGCAGTCGCTAAACAGCTCAGCATGGAACAACACGGTCTGGTTGGGAGACAGGAAAAGGTAGGAGACCTCATGGCATCGGCAGGTGTCCTTTTAAAGTAGGTGCCATCAGTCTCATATCCAATCAGCAGTGCACCACCTGCAACTCACAAACTGGGAAAACACAGAACAGTACCACCCTAGGGCATGGAGGATGAAAAGCAGAGAAAATACACACAGTCATGCACACATCTAAACTATGACTCAGGGGGCCCTATTTTAATGATCTAAGCGCGTGATGTGAAGTGCATGGAACAGGTACATTTAGGACATGTTGGAATCCACTTTTGCTAGTTTAAAAAATGGTCGGTGCACCAGGCACATGGTTAAAAAGGTTTGGACTTAGACTTTTAATTAATCATGGATGTGTCTTGGGAGTAACATGCAATAAACCAGTCAGCTCCCAATCCCTTTAAAAGCCAAGTGCACTTACCACATTGCTATTGTTATGGTGGATTTGTCCATGTTTAAATAATTATGTGAATTGCCAGGATTGGACAATTAATTTGCCAATTTCATTCGCCATTTCTGCAATTCTGTAAATGTGAAATATAAAATATATAGATGTACACAATAATAAAGTTTCACATTGTTATCTTTTTATTTTTAATCTTTTGCATGTTTGTGTGCTTCCACTCATACCTGTGTATATAACAAGCAAGGGTATTACCCAGTACCAAATGGTGGAGGGCCCTTGAAAAGCCTGGAATGAAATGTTTGTTTTTGTTTGCAGTGTTTTATTTCTAAGCAGATAGTTTCACAACTAAAATAAACATTGGGTGGATAAATTGGTTAAGAGACTGAACTCTTTATATCTCCCCTCCCCCCAGAGATGGGGATTTGAGTTTGAGACTCGGAGTTGAGTCTGACTTAAGTGGCACACACAATAACTTTGGATGTGACTTGAGACTCGTCAAAAGACATCAGACTTGACTTGGACTCGAGTTGCAGGACTTGTGAACAGTGTTTAACTTTGGGAAACGTATGATAAGCTTGGTGTTATTCCTCTCCCTGTGATACCTATAACCTGCTTACGTAACACATAGTATCAGTGGCGCCATATGTTTGGAGAGGACAATAAACACCGGCAGCCACTGTGCCATTCATCATAACCTTTGGCTTTAGAACTTCATGCAACAAAGCCCAAATAAAAGAAGTGCTAAATGCAAAATTGGTTAGTAACCTGAGGTTAGTAAACATGTTTAGCTCAGTATTGGCCATGTAACGTTAGCTTGCTTCTTGCTTTGGCTGCAACCTACAAGAGGTTAACTCCTACTGTCAGTCGTTATGAAAAGATGAATGAAAGGGAAGGGAGAATCGGGCAACCAAACTTGTGGTGGTCGATTAACATAATTATTTACGTCCCGCTGGCTGCCATCATGTTTATTAGTGTTGGCTGCAAACAGCTTACAGGCTGCAAACAGGTTACAGGTTTATTGTTGATCATGTAATGTTACAGTTTTATTTAGTTAACATGACACGGTTTGAGAATCTGTGGAATGTGTTGACTTTCAGGAGTTTAGGCTGTCACTGATTGCCCAAGACAGGGAGGGGACCCACCGACGGCAAAACGGCAATAATGCACCTTCATACAACCACTAAGACCGGCACGCCCATGTGCGCACAGATGGGTGCAAGTGCATTTGCTATTTAAACAAGGTCGGCATTGGATGGGAAAATGACAACTGCATCAGTTGGAAACTAGAAAAGACATCTTTGTCGCATTTGATGCCACTCTGCGTCGCGTGCAAGATAGGGCCCATGGTCACAGTACTCAGATTAGATTCAACTTTGTCATTGCACAAAGTGCAGGTACTAAGACCACATAATTCAGTATACAGTATTACCAACAGCACTTAAGAAGACATATTTTGTCAAATGTGATCAATCAGTATAAATCAGGGATTTGATCGAGTGTCTCAATATAATAACCAAGAAAATACATGCATGTAATAAATAAATTATATTTTACTTGTTGCTCACGGTGTCAGTGAAAAGGCATGTAGCGTTTGTTTGATTATATTTATACACAAATGGGATGGCTGTATTATACAATTTATTTTGCCAAATGGAAGAATAAAATAAGATTTCACTTCCAGTATTTGCAACTTGAAAATACTAGTGTAGATGGAAACCTGTTCGACTTAAACAACATTTTTATTACATTAGTTCATTTAGCTGACGCTTTTATCCAAAGCAACTTACAATTGCCAAAGATGTCAGAGGTCTCATGCCTCTGGAGCAACTAGGGGTTAAGTGTCTCGCTCAGGGACACATTGGTGGTTGTGTCACAGTGGGGAGCTGAAACCGGGTCTCTCACACTGAAGGCACGCATCTCATCCACTGTTCCATCACCACCCCTTTTTGTCCTCCATTAGTGTGGCCACAGGTAGAAAGCCGTTTGTGAAAGTCATAAATCTTAACAGCTGACTGTGTAATTCTTGAGTCATTGGTATTGATCAAAAATCTTATGAATCCACGGAACATATATCATGATCTTTGTTAGGAGACAACAACAAATTTATTGCACTTTTAAGGTTGAGATGATAATAAAAAGCAATAATAAACAACACTCTTTTTAATAATAGACTTTAAATTAATTTTTTTCACATATATGATGCATCTTCTCAGCTTGGTAGTTTCTGGGAAAAGACATGTTTCAGAATACGAATCCATCAGTATAATAGATCTAATGGGGCAACAAACATGAGCGGTCAGATGGTCAAGAATGCTTTTAACAATTCCTCAGATGAGTCAAAGTTATTTGCAAGGAAAAAAAAGGCGAGCAATACAATTTGCCTACAACACAAACATCCATCACAGCTTACAGGCCGAAGGCACTTTCACACTACCCAATTTTCCGGGAATATTATGCCAGTATGCCGGCTTGCTGCGCTGTGTGAAAGGTAAGAGGCTGGAAAGAGGAGTCCGATTTGATCCGCCTCTGAGCTGGGAATGTTGGTAGCAACAAAGGCGCAATGATGTCTGCGTGAAAGGCCACAGCCGGCATGCCATTTTTATTTATCATTTTTGTGCTTCTACCTTCTCCCCTGCTCTCACTGCTCTTGTTTTGTTCTGTCAACTTCAGGCTGCATATCCACAAGGAGCATTTCAGAATAAGAGCATTTTGCCTGCCCGATTTTGCTGACATGTTTAGATTTGATTGATTTGGTAATCAGTGCTTGCTTTTGTGTTTCTACTATGATCAAGTAGGCTACGTAGGTGAATGGTTTCTTTTGTTTATTTTGACAGTGTTTATTTTTTTTATGATTGGGAATCTGTACAGGGTATTTTATTTTGAAAATTGACCGGATGAGCTCTGACAGCCACGACGTAGGTGGACTCGGTGGACTCGGTGGAGGCACCTGGAAAGCCGGAATGCTATGTGAAAGCAGACATGGTTGCGCGATTACCCCGCAATATTTTGTTCAGTATGAATGAACGAATACGGGATATTGGAAGGCATTATTTCCACGTTAATTGCAGAATCTCTGTGTGAAAGCAGCTGGACTTTCTAGTTGAAATTTGACCTACATTGGTGGCATACCTCCAAATTAAATGGTAGCTAATTTGTCACCAACTGTCACCTTGTGCATTGCACCAGTGGTTTCCATGAAATACTGTAGCCTTGGTGTAATTTGAGTAGAAAAGTTGGGAGTCTTGCAGTAGCTTGATTACCAGCAATTACACCTACGTTTAAACACACACACATTTACACAATGTGTATGTGATGTAATCCTCTAATGAGGTTACAAGGGACAATCTTGCATGAATTAGTTGTTGCAGTGAAAGGTTGAGGAGCACAGGGGTCAAATGTTAATTAGAAATTGTCTCAGTTCAAAGACAATAAAGATTGTAATTAATCCTGGATAGTACACATTCACAGTAATTTTCCACACTAATGTACGTGTGTGGTCCACAAACAGTGTCTCACACATTTCTCAAGAGCATAATTTTCAAAAATGATTCATCCTAAATTAATGTTAAAGTCAAAGGGGAAAAAACACTTAAGCATGACATCATCTATGAGTGCATCCAGGTTAGGCATGACCTACATGGGTAAGATCATGTTCATTTGTGTCATTAAAGGCAGAAATGCACCTTAAATGAATAATAAATTCAGTTCCAATTATAAAGTTCCAATTATAATAAGAAATCCAAGAATTAAACTTTATTTCTCTTGATTTATAGCACCAACGTTTTATCAAATAATGGCAGTTTTTGAAGCAAGTGTGAAGGGGTATAGTCCAATGTCAAACACTGAAAGAAATCCTATCGAAGCAGCTCTGAAAACTGTTTCAACACATATCAGAAAGAGAACAGCATCTAGGGATGACAATATTGATTTACGTTCTATATTAGCACAGTTTTTGGCAAAGAACTTTGTAACATTGTATAACTTTCAATAGCTTTTGTTCTTGCTGGCAAGCTTTTGTTCTTGCTGGTTTTGCTGGCACTAAATGGCCTTAACTTTAGACACCACAAAGCCAAAACTCTAAGAGATTGCTGTTCACTTCTGAATCTGCACCACTGACTGAATGAAACATTGAAATTATGGGGGAATCAAAGTTTGTCAGAGCTCTTAAAAATAAAATTCTTAAAACTCTTTAAATTTACTTTGAGAAAAAAGATCACATGGGTGATGTGATCATTTTCTCAAAAACTAAATTTTAGTGACCTTCAAAGTTACAGCTTCACAGTGTAAGAACATAATGGCTGTAATTATTACAAGGCAACCATCATTTAAAAATGACTAATGTGATCATTAGAGCTAACTATGCGTACAACGCTCTTCAAGGCAAGCCTACGCAGACGTCAACAACATCTCACAATGCAGAAACACGGCTAATTAATATATAGCACAATCAATAAGTATACAAGAACCAGCTTCATCCAGACCAACGTTAATTGAAAGGGGTTTCTGTGCTGGCCCTCTCAAGGTGACGGAGCATGTTGTGGTTAGATTAAATATTTATTGAGGGCTGTCATTACATTGCCATTATCATTTAGATCAGTTCATTAAACAACAAGATACACCAATGATGAGACAATTACGGTTGTTAAATAAAACAGGATGAAATAGACTGCTGGACCCACACACAGTCACTCCCCGTGCAGATGTGTGTTATGAACACATACACACAAATGATCTGCTCACTTTCGAGGCCACTGAGCTGGGTCCCAAGGTAAATGTTGAACAGTAGTACTTGCTTGGAAAACAATGACTCTGATAACCATTAACCCCTGCTGGGAAGTCCAGACAACATAATATCTGCACACTTTTATGTCAGACATTATAGATGTAGCCCAGAAAATGCTTGTGCAACAGGCCAAATCTTACATTCCGTGAAATATTCAACAGCCTTGGAAGATACCATCTTGACGACACACTGGTTTTGTATGATTCACATATGGTTGATTATTTACATATTCTTTTCACCCTAAAAATTGCTTTAGAATTCTATGTATGATTAATGCAGGTATGATGTGCCATTACAATTAGATTCTTTTTGACAGGTTTGTATTTAGCATCAGTTGTAGTTACATGAGTCGTGAGTGCATTTGCTTCTTTTTCTTTGCATTTATATATACTCATTTCTTTCTCCATACACAGCTACAATGTGTTTGAAAAAATGTATTTAAAACATCAGCATTAACCATCTGGTTTTGGTGTCTCTCAGTATCATTCAGGGGCACAGGCTACACTAAAGAGTAGCCTCAATAGAAGAGAACATATTTCAGCAAGATGGAATTGTGTTTTTATTCTGATGGAGCAAAAAAAGCTATCTTTGCTATCAAACATTGCTATCATGTTTACCTAGTATATTACACAGTGCATTTCCTACCCCTGTAAAACCCAGATGGTCCAGACATTATTCAAAGGCATTATGGGATATATAGATCAATTATGTTCACCATAGACACATGAGAGAAGTAAATTTCAAGACTTAAAGGATAATGCATACTTTCAGCGTGTCCGTTAGGGTCTGCGTAACAAATGTTGTCATCTGACGAGGTCCGCCCAGACCCCTGAGCCAAAGTACATATGCAGCCCAAGATTTGTGACTGTGTGGACTACGCATGAAGTTGCCATTTTCTTTCCTAATGTGCATGCTTCTTCTTTTTATTGATTTATATAGTGGTTGGCAAACAACATTAGTTGCAATTGGAACGGAGTGTGGATTGACCCTCAATTGAGTTGAATACACCACAAAGACAAGATATTTAATGTTCAAACTGATAAACTTTGTTTTTTGCAAATATTCACTCACTTTAAATTTGATGCCTGCAACATGTTCCAAAAAAGCTGGGACAGGGGCATGTTTACCAGTGTGCTACATCACCTTTCCTTTTAACAATACTCAATCAGTTTTTGGGAAATGAGGATACTAATTGTTAAAGTTTTGTAGGTGGAATTGTTTCTCATTGTAGCTTGGTGTACAACTTCAGTTGCTCAACATTCCGGGGTCTCCGCTCTTGCTTCATAATGCGCCACACATTTTCAATGGGAGACAGGTCTGGACTGCAGGCAGGCTAGTCTAGTACCAGCGCTCTTGTACTATGAAGGCACACTGTTGTAACACATGTAGAATGTGGCTTGGCATTGTCTTGGTGAAATAAACAGGGACGTCCCTGAAAAAGACGCTGCTTGGATGGCAGCATACAGTATGTTGCTCCAAAACCTGTATGTAACCCCATACAATCACAGATGCTGCCTTTTGACCTTTGCGTTCATAACAATCTGGATGGTCCTTTTTCTCTTTGGCCCAAAGGACATGACGTCCATAGTTTCCAAAAACAATTTGAAATGTGGACTCGTCAGACCACAGCACACTTTTCCACTTTGCGTCAGTCCATCTCAGACAAGCTCGGGCCCAGAGAAGCCGGTGGCGTTTCTGGGTGTTGTTAATATATGGCTTTCCCTTTACATGGTGGAGTTTTAACTTGCACTTGTTGATGTAGCTACAAAATGTGTTAACTGACAATGGTTTTCTGAAGTGTTCCTGAGCCCATGTGGTAATATCCTTTACACATTGGTGTTGTTTTTTATTGCAATGCCGCCTGAGGGATCGAAGGTCACGGGCATTCAATATTGCTTTTCGGCCTTGCCGCTTACGTGCAGAGATATCTCCCGATTCTCTGGATCTTTTGATGATGTGATGGACCGTAGATGATGAAATCCCTAAATTCCTTGCACTTGTACGTTGAGGAATGTTGCTCTTGAACTGTTGGGCTATTTGCTCACGCAGTTGTTTGCAAAGTGATGAACCTCGCCCCATCCTTGCTTGTGAATGACTGAGCCTTTCGGGGATGATCCTTTTATACCCAATCATGACACTCATCTATTTCCAATTAACCTTTTCACCTTTGAAATGTTCCAAACAGGTGTTTTTTTGAGCATTTCTCAACTTTCCCAGTCTTTTGTTGCCCCTCACCCAGCTTTCTTGGACCACGTGCAGGCATCAAATTCAAAATGAGTGAATATTTGCAAAAAATAATAAAGTTTATCAGTTTAAAAAACAAATATCTTGTCTTTGTAGTGTATTAAATTGAATATAAATTGAAAAGGATTTGCAAATGAATGTATTCTGTTTTTATTTAAGTTTTACACAATGTCCCAACTTCATTGGAATTGGGGTTATAGTATGAATGGAATTGCATGCGCATCCACACAAGTATGTCCAAGCCTTAAGGCTGGTGTTATTTTATCTTTTTATAATTATCAAGAATTCCCATGAAGTGAAAAGATCTTGATATCGTTTTTGCCCTCAAGCCATAGAACAACATTGTTATACAAAAACTATTAAAATCACATGAAAGAGACATGCTATGCATATACCTATATTGTAATAAACACAGCGACTTAATTAACATCTCTAAAACTCAATTGACGGTTTAAGTATCTTAAACAGAATTGTTGATAGTGATAAAACAATAGGTCAACCTTATCCTATAAACAAAAAGTAACTGCCAAATGCACATCACATATAGATGAATTACAACACTGTAAAAGTAGGGTAGTTTTCTTGTAAAGAAACACATACAGAATATACTGTTTTCTCCTTGAAACCCTCTGGCTTACTGGTAGATGTCTTGTTCCCTCTGCAGCTGTGCGTTTGATCTCTTGAAGTTATAAAAGGTGGCATTCGCTGGCACAGATTATTCACTGAAAAGATTCTTTAGTCAGGGCATGAACAGTGGGGGAATGCACAAAAAATGCAGTGATCTATGGATGTGGCCCTTAGAAAAAGAGACTGAAAGATGTCCTCTGCTGTGTGTGACAAGTGTTTATTGTGAATGATTGCTTAGGCATGTCCAACTGATCTCCAGCAAGGGCCCTATTTTTAGAAAAGTACTTCTAAATGTCCACCAGCTTGATGTACATCTCCTACAGAGTGTGGGGAAACAGAGCACTTTATCTTGATAAGTGCAGCCATTTGATGGAAGTTGCAAAATGTAGCACATACGTACATTCTTTTGGCACAGGCAAAATATATGAGACCTTGCAGATGTCTAACAAAAATAATGAATTTCTGGTTATAAAGAATCCTTACTTCTCAAAGCAAGTGAAACATTCTGTAGTTAATATGGCCAAATGTAAATGTCCAACTTTGTATTGATCTTGTTGGTTCTGGCTATTATTTATGTTTTCTGTTTTGCACTAATTCAATTCTGTTTTTAATTTAATTTGTTGCATCATTTTGACCCCCTTTTACATTATTCTGTTTTTTAATCTCTTATTCAGCTTTTGTGCCAGCATCCTGTATGTTATGCATTTTGTGTGTGTATTTGCAGACTTCAAATAAACACTGCTAAGGTTTTGTGGACCTCAGAAAGACTAGTATAAGCATTAGTGAAATGTAATGAACAATAAAAAATCAACCAATCTTAATGTGGCTGCACTTTCCAATTTCAGTTTTGGACCTTGGGAGTAATGGCATTGTGGAATGTGTGGACAATTTAGTTAGTCCTCATTGTCCAGTTTTGGTCTTTAGGATTTTTTGGGGAAAAAACATGTTGTGGAAAGAGGGGACATTTTTTTGAAAGTGATGGATTTTTGGCCAAAAAAATCATACTTTTTTAATGCAATTTAAGTTAAGTTTTAGACCTTGAGAGTTTTTAGACATTTTACCCCATCCTTGCCTTACAATTCAAGTTTAAGAATTTGAGAACAAGAATATTGAACCACTAAACTCAATCTGAATTTAATATGTTGAACCTTTGCTGATGTTATGTTTTTTCTTTTTACTGATTAACTGGAAAAACTAATTTGCATTGGCATGTCTTTCAGTTTTCTGCCGAAAATCAATTTTTGTTTACATCCACTTGTCATAGAACTGTACTGATGTATTGTTAGTTGTTTTCCATTATTGTCATAAAATTATTGTTTCCTGTTGTATTGTTTCATATTCTGCCATAGGCCTATTGATTTGAATGCTAATGTCAGAATACCATTGTCTAATGGTTTCCTTTTGTGAAGCTATCTCTACTTCATTATCTCTATTGCAGACTGACCTAAGTATTTACTATAAAGGGTCTCTGATTAGCTCTGCTTAATGTCTTTATTTGGCATTCTCTCGCCAATACCATGGATTAGGAAGGCTGGTGCTGCTGGGTCTGACTATTTTTTATGCTCATCTTTGTTTGGTGTTTAAGTATTCTGTGTGTCTGTTTTGTTGTTATCTTACCACATCCTTTTACAACCCTATTAGATTTTTTGATTTGCCTAGACTCTAACTTATTCCCTAATAAATTGGTAATTCCATGAACTCTTACTTTCCCACAGGATAATAATAAAGGTTTAAAAAATATTCCCGTGAATATTAAAAGTCTCTTGCTAAAAATGTACTTACTTCCATGGCTTAATTGCAAAATGTCTGACAATTAAATTAAAATTAAAAAATATGTTCTATATAGAGCTGATAGAGGCTCAAGGGGTGGCACTGTGGCTACACGTTTCTTCTAACTTAGTGTCTGAGCTAATTACACCCACAATTGAACCAGTACATTTTGAATGCTTGTTCATTAGAATAAATATGTTATATAATATAATATATAACTATTGGAAACAAATACAGAACTCCGTCTGTCCCTGTAGACTCCTTTGACTGTTTAACTTACACCATTAACTCTATCTCCTGTAAAAATGAAATGATAATTTTAGGTGATTTTAACGACAATTGGTTAGACATGTTTTCTATTAAAGACAAAAATAATTTTGAAAATCTAAACTTAACACAACATATCAGACTCTACCTCACTGGATACTTGTAACTCACCCTGAGAGATATACTAAAACAGGTGGTACCTATTCCAACCTGCTTTAGGTTGCAATAGGTACCAATTAATACCCAATGGTTAGAATTGGGATTTTTTACATTCTGAGTTCACTCTAGTAATTGACAGACATGCTGCCTGAAAAATATCAAAGGTGAAGGAAAGACAGGAAAATGGTGATTTGGAAACATACAGGCAACTAAGAAATATCTTTAAGACCATGACCCGCAAAGCAAAAAATAATTATTAACGTTGTCTCTTGTATCCACTGGCTGACTTTTTTAATATGTCTTTATCTACTTCTGAGTTACCAGCTGTCTAATATTCACTCAGTACTCCACTCTTCAAATGTGGTGACAGTCTTCATCCTAATAATTAATAGGCTGATAGCGATAGCCCAATGATAATAAGTTCTATTGCTAAAATATTAGGGAAACTAATAATCAATCAGTTATTACAGTATCTTAAGACCAATAATATCATATCACCATTTCATTCCGGTTTAAGTTATTTGTTCAACAAAAGGTGAACCCGAGGTTTTGCTGTTCGGTCCTCTTCTATTCCCTGTTTTTATTACTGATCTGTCTTTAACCTGTTCTAATTTTTTCTGTTCAACTATATGCAGATGATTTACTGCATATCCAAATTGCCTTTCAACAGGATTTTAGTACCTTACAAAATGTCTCATCTAATAAACTATAATAACTCAATAAAACAAAATAGTACAAGACAGAGCCTTAAAACCAAATTTAATAATCTAATTATAATGTGTAATAATGATGGTACTTCTGTGCTTGAGTTAATAAAGTTAAATACTTTATGGTTTATGGCTTGACTCTGAATTTACATTCAAACCTCACATTGATCACCTCTTTCACAAAATTAATTTTGGAACCAGTGTTTTGTTTCTATCCAGAAACTGTTTTATACTTAGCGTCTGAAAACAAACTTGCCAAACAACTTATCTTGCCATTTTTTGAGTAAGCCAATGTTGTTTATCAAAATGCATCAGAAACTACCCTTCTACCCCCCAATACAGCATACAATAGTCTCTGTAGATTTTCTCTTGGATGTTCCTATAGTACTCTTTACTGTATAATGTATAACTCATTTAAATGGCCTCCACTCAATTTCAGAAGACATATTCATTGGCTGCAACTCATTTTAATGTGTACATTTCAACTAACTACAACCATTTCTGGTAACATATTCCTCAAAATACAATTTGAGCCATTCTACAAAATACTTCTATTCCACTCCTACAGTCAGAACAGCATTTATGAGAGTGCTTATGTTTAATCCTCCTTCAGACTGGAATAACTTTCCTTCAAACAATTAACTATTTATTCAATATTCTTTATTCTCTGTTGTGTTTTTGCTGGGCAACTATTGGATCACAGCCAATTTGTGGCTATCAAGTGGTTGTATTCACCCAAGTATCGTTTAATTTCTCTGTGTCTTAGTTGTAGTGTGTTTGTTAAATTGTTGATTTTGGTTTTGGTTTTGTCTTTGTCCCTTGCTTTTTGTGTAGTATATTAAGACCCCCTTGAAAATGACATACTCCATCTCAAGGGGTTTATCCTATTTAATAAACTTGTACACACAGATGATAAAAGCAAGGCTTTCTTCATTAAAAGGCTGTTTGGAGGTTAAGTCTTTAGAAGTTGGGGTTGGACGTGTTGTGATAGTTTAGGCTATAGTTATGTACATTATGGTAGTTAAAACACCATATAAGTATCTGTATTACTTTCAAACAATAAACATCAAATTCAAAGACAGTTGAAAACCCGATGTTAAATTATTGTTATTGTAGTGTATGCAAAATTTGTGTCAAAATATCTTTGCAATAACTGCAATCCAGGGCCATTTTCAGCACATGAGTGATGCATATGTTTAATCTCGTATCTGAAACTTTTGAAAACATACAGGCATTTTCATTCGGTCTCTGAATCCAGAAGCACAGATTAAGTGCTGTAAAAATATTCATAGATTAGAGAAACCTTAATTACTTTTAGTTATAGAGGTACTTACGAGAAAAATGGAAAGCATGCACCATTAAAAAAGAACTAATTATTTGCCGGTTGAACAAAAAAAAAGAAACAATCATATTTGAGATGTGCTGCAGTCATTTGAGAAACCACACATGCTGAGGCCGAAGGGCAACTGTGTAGGACTGCTGTCATTGCCTTTACTTTTATTTGGACAGATTGGGGAGTTTATGACCATATTCAAGGTGATATTTGAGTTTAGTGTTATCAGTCCAGTTTTCCATAACACCAGGCACGATTCGTTTTCATTTTAATGACCCATCAGAGTGAGTGCCAACAATGAGTGCTTAAAAAAATAACGAAAAATGAACCCTGTACACTTGAATAACTATATTTTTGTATTGTGAAGGTCAGAACTTGTCCCTTAAAAAAAAACATAACAGCTTCCCAAAAAGCTTTTTGAGGTCATTGTAAAGTGGAGAAGGTGATCTTGACACATTTTACACATTCCTCAAAAGCTGCAAGCGCAGAGGGCGACTAGATATGATTTGTTCAGAGTGAGAAGTGCTCAAAAGTGTTTCTCTGTGAAAGATGCAGGGTAGGGAATCTTTCATTCTCCGGCCAGTCTCTTTCTGATTTAGATATGTGGTCATTGGAGGCTTCGCTGACCCAAATGGGTTTCCAGAGGCATTCTGGGTGTAAAGATGTAAGTCTGACCAGGTAAAGAGGATCTGTAATTGGAGTTACTTTAATAAGGCTGTTACTTTGCCATAAATCATGACAAGTGAAAGTCCTGTGCCCTCTATTCAGTGCCCTGAAATAGTGCAGGACAAAAAATTAACTGCTCCACTAGAACTTTCCTCTTCAATCCAGTGGGGGTTTGTTGGATTTTTTCCTGCTGGGCTTATATTGTAGTGTGTGCTTTTTAGTAAAGCAGTGAAACAATGTGGTAAAATCCTTTCTTTTCGTATATAAAAGAAGAAAGTTAACTAGGCTACAGGATTTTTCCCCATATACTCATTTAATTCAAATACGCCTCCACTTGGTTCTTTAAATAACCTGAGTGTTAGTGCCTGACTGACTTTTAATGTAGACAAACTTTTAGTTTGGCTGAGTACTTGAATTTAAAAGCAGTGAGTTTGAAAAAAAAAACATCTGTCAGATAGTGCCAGCAGTTTCAGAGAGTCTAGTCAATATACAACAATTATTTCGGATTGTGTCCTGTTTTGAACAGTTATTAAAACCCATCCAATCAGAGCGGTTTCTGTTTTGGCAACATCCCCAAAGTGCCTACACTCAGCTGCTTTCTCTCTTTGAAACAAGAGCTGGTGCTGGCAGTCTGAGTCCAAGATGTTTACATGCACAGTAGTTCCCAATTTTCATTCTTATATAAAGTTTAATCATTTTTCATTATTTACATGAAAGACCTGGATATTCAGATCATTTATTAATTTTATCATATCCTTATTACTGCATTCAGTAAGTATCAGGTCATACTAATATAACATCATCCAAGACCAAAATGGCACAGTCTCCCTGTTTCTATATGTGCCACAAGTTGAATATTCAGATTTCTTAAACCCAGTTTAAGCTGTTTATCCAGTTTTCTGAAATCATACTCACATGTGCACATAAAAACACTCATTGTGTTTGCTCTGCCTGTAAAGACTGTGATGCATGTTTTATATGTGGACAGAAGCAACGATAGTGGGGTGTCATAACGATGTGGCATTGCAGGATGCCACAGAAGGTGTCCTAAAAGGTCTGCAGAAACTAGAACAATGTGACAAAATGCAGGGAATGTACAGACTACAGTAAAGTGAGTTCCATTGTCTAGAAATTATAAATACTACTGTTACCATGATAATTTGGTGTGAGGCTGACAAAATAATATAATCTGGAGAAATATTAAGAACAAAATAAAAAGATGAATCTTAACAACAGCAGCAATAAGGCACTGTACAATAACTATTTGCCCTGTTTTTATATATTACATATGACATTTCATATAAAGTGCAGTGCTATATTAAAATGTTAATAGCAATATAATGATGGTGTACATTACTGTAACTGACAAGTGTGGGTGAGAGATCCAGATCCAAGTGTCTGTGTGTGTCCGAGTGCAGTGCTGTGAGTCAAGCATTATATTTCAGTTTCATTTAATTAATATCCTTTTAAGTAAACTACCCTTATTTGCATCATTGAGGGCATCATATCCTCATGCTGGGCCATAAACTATCTGCAAATAAAATTTGAATGCAGGGTAATTAAGGACATTTTAGGATGGAGTCAGTTGCCAGCATAAGACATATCTGTCGTACCAGCATCACATATATCACATTTCATTTAATTTATTATATATATATATATATATATATATATATATATATATATATATATATATATATATATATATATATATATATCATGTGGAAAGCTAATTATTTGTGAACTCTGAAGCAGAAATTTCCAGCCAGTCCCTGACTTGATGTTCTAACTTCTGTGTTGCCCAAGCTCAGGTTTGTTTATCATCTCAATGCAATCTGCACTAATTACTGCAGGCACTGAGTAGAATACTGTAAATATATCTTTACTGCATGGTTTATATTACTTATTATATAATAACTATTATATAACATATTGCTTTATTGTACAAGGGCAGCCGAGAAATACAATTTTCTCCTTCAACAGTGAAATGATGCAGCTCTCTGAGAATTAATGCAGAGTGACTACCCCATTCACACTCTATTAGTCTGATTATCCAATTTATTAGTGTTGATGATGAAATTAGTTCTATGAAGATATAATAATTGTAATTAGAGAGGCTTATTAATTAGTTGGTTAAACAAGTAAAGGGTGCTTAAAAACTGCTCAGTCATGATGTGTCAAACAGTTCAGTCTTTATGTTTACTTGAGAGGAAATAAGGATGAATGGATGATGCAGAACAGCTGAAGAGTTTTCAACCTTTATAAATGAAGTGAACAAATTTTATTTTGTAAAATGTAGCTAGATGGACATAACCATCTGAATCACTGAATTCAGGTGTTCCAATCATTTCCATGGCCACAGGTGTACAAACATTTGTGAAAGAATGGGTCGCTCTCAGGAGCTCAGTGAACTATGAGACAATTACACTGGTATATATATATATATATATATATATATATATATATATATATATATATATTATATATATATATATATATATATATATATATATATATTCCCAATATAACAATTTTAATAATATTCAGTTTTGAAAGGCTGCATTACATATAGTATGTGTAAATTCTCTGTTTAATTTAGATTTTAATGTCATTTTCATTGTCTTTTTAAAGGATTTAATTTAATGCCAAGTAACTATGAATCAGTTTGTACGAATGTCGATCAGTTCACATTATCTGTGCAAAAAGAATTTCAACTCAGCTTGTGGAAAATTCAGCTGGTCACTGCATTGTGTACAGTACGTTTATATAAATAGAAGGCAGTGAATCCCTTGCCCCCCACGTCTGCCTGCAGGCCATAAAGCTGCATCTGTAGATCGGTTTTAATGAGCTATCATGTGTCAGAGAATGAGGGCTTTATTTCAGGAGCAATAAAAAAGGACTTATCCTATTGCTCCCCACTTTCCAAGACAAACCTTTGAAATGCTAAGACCTTTCTTTTCCTCATCTTATTATTTCTTCTAAGGTCACAACGAGTGTAGACCTTACCAGAATGAATGGTCTGTAATTGCAATCATGATTTCACAACAACTTACCCTATAATTTTTGCCGTTTTGGAGAACAAGAGACATTATATATATCCAGTGTTAAAGTTCACCTGCCCCCAAGCTGGATAAATAATTAGCAACTCAGTAGGAAGTAGCAGCTAATACAGCAATTACCTTATCCAATACCTTGATTATCACTGAAAGTTTCCTGCTGGTTCAGAGGGAGTGCTGCTGCTGAGAACTGCTCCAATTTGCTCTTCATTGACTTCTTTGATTTAGGCACTGGTGCCAAGCTCATTAAAAAGACTGTTACAGATTGAAAAAGCCATGCAGTGTATCTCCATACTGCATATCCAATGGCCAGAAATCTTAAAAATATGTAGAATCTGTGTATTCTTTCAGAAAAGGGACTATTTTATTTGAAATAAAAGGCTATGTTTTATCATGGGGCCTTCCGCTTATGATCTCTTGGGAAGTCGTGATAATGGCCTTTCTTCTCCACTTTGACATCTGAAAAAAGTACATAATTTAACAAATAAATAAATAATTATTTCATAAAATGGTATTGAAACCATATGGATGTTATTGCCACTAACTCTTGAATATTGTTTATCAATGAAATGCAAATGTAGTAACCACTATGGGAACATACTGAGTGCCTTGAGATTCATTTCCAGCTTCACATACCATATTAACACTACTTTTTATTATGAAGGACCGGTCTCCCGTATCTATAAAACATTAATCTAACATAACCTTAACAAACTTCCTGCATGTCGTGGTTGCTCACCTGTTACACCTCAACCCACGTATCAAGGCTGAGTCCTTACCACAGCGGTCTGGGTACGAATTCAGGCATTATTTTAAAATAAATTTAATGAAGCTCAGCGTTAGTTCAGCCAAGAAGACTGACTCTCTCTCTCCCTCTCTGTCATTCACTTTTTCACTCCTGCAGTCTATGGGCGTTTCACCAACTCAGCTACTCATGAAGTCACTATCACACTTTAAATCTGTTCTGTCCTCTGGTGACAGGTGGTATTTCAGAATGAATCATTGTGGCCCTCCACCACCCTATAAGCCTTCCGCTTTTCTTATGCAGATCCTAAGCATCTAGACTTGATCTGGGGGGATTTCTATGCACAGGGGCACCGCCAGGAATTTTGGGCCCCATGAAAATCTAATTGGGCCCCATCTGCGCAGCTGTTGACACCACATCTCTAGCACCTAACTGTCTCATGAAAAACTTTACATAACTCTAATTAAAGGCATGCTACTGTCTTGCTTCTTGTAATTCAAAACTAGTAGTAGCACAATATTTACTGCTGGTGATTTGTACATGCAAGTCTATATACAGTATGCAGTTCACTATTTGATGCAAGATTAAAAGCCCCCATAAAAAAATCTTTTACAGTCTCAATGTATTTTTATTTTAAAATTAAGAGATAAAATTTTCTTAACTTTAATGAAAGATTTTTAAAAAAGAAGAAAAAACAAACATACTTAAATATATATTAACTTTTCAAACAGAATGAATTAACATCATCATCTCAAAACAATGAAAACAGCAGATATTTGAACTTAGCTGCAAATAAATGTCAACAAGAAAATAAAGTTAATATGTAAAATGGAATTTCCACATCAAGGTAAATATAGTGCAGTGATCACTTAATCAATAGGTTTTGAGCAGAGATGTAGTCTACTTGATACGCCACAAGGACCAGTCAAAGATTTCCATATATCCACTTAAAATAGCGAGATGATAACATCATTTTGTGACAACTTTCACGCATTCATTCATAAATTCCCCCCATTTGTGTTGAAGCACTGAACTTATGAACATCAAGGCAACAGGTTACTACCACTCACAGACTATAGGCTACCCACCTTTGTTGATGAAAAACTAGGTTACAAATTGATATCCTTTCCTTTGTATTTCCTCTCTCTCTTCTCTCTCTCTCCTTTTTTGAAAACCAGATTTTGGTTTACTAGGTATCATTGTGATTACTGTATACTGACTGCAACAAAACACCTTCACTGATGCGCTAAGGCAGGAACAAACCATTTCATGCAGATACAGGGGAGTGGTTGGTCAAGAGTGGTGAGCTAAGCTACTAGTTACTCTACATTAAATGAAGCTTCACTACACAGAAGAATGAAATGTAGCAAACTAAGCTACAGGAATGTGGCAAAAGTAGTTTACTACATTTAAGCATTAAGATGTGTTACAATATCTATCACAATAGAAAGTAAACTCAGTCGCGCATGTCTTTATTACCCGGCAGCAAAGTCGCAGACATCAGCCCAAAGATCGGTACATGATGTCACTGTCATGCTTCTGCCAGCTACACATACAGGTCCGTGTGTGGCGGTGGCGTCACCTACTGATCCTTAGTCGTTGTATTTCAGACCTGAGCTTCAGAAATGCTTGGGAAAATGGAGCGTGTGTGGATCCTACCACGCTACTCGGCCGATAAAAGAGCTTCACTACTGAAAAGCTATTTGATTCAGAAAACAGCGACACTACTGCCAAGCTACTCAGAAATGTAGTTAAACTTGCCCAATATTGTATTTAAAGGAGAACTCCGGTCAATTTTTAAGTTAATCTTGATCGTTATACCTTTGTGAGTACTGTCTATAGAAAAAAAACCGAACCGGATTGATGCTTGCAACACGGAGCTGCTACAGCTAATGCCCAGAGCTCCCACGTAGCTAAAACGGCATTTATGGGGGCATTTACATAAAAAGTGTCTTTGTGCCTCTTAACAGACACAAAATGCAATTAAAATGTCTGTCCAACATGAGCAGGGCTCTTACATGATAACAAGATGCGTTTAGCAACTTAGCCATTGTTTAAATTCACCTAAATAGTGTTTTAGACGGCGAGCTGTAGTCTCGAGCTGAAGTCCCGTGGGAACTTTTTTTTCTATAGACAGAACTCACAAAGGTATAACGATCAAGATTAACTTAAAAATTGACCGAAGTCCTCCTTTAACTTATATTGGCAAAAACAAGTAAAAACAAACAGATCATTAATTTTATTATTTCTCCATCACAAGGGAGTCCAGTCCCTGAATGGCTTTTCACACTGTCATTCAATGTATCACATATCAATATACTATTGTATTATTCACTATAGAGTATATCTGCAGCAGAGGCATTGTGTATTATATATAGCCTGCCTGTCTCACATATCCATTTAGATGCAGTGCCAGTTGTAGTTCAAGAATCCCTTCTGGACATGTTTTGCATAGTTTCTGTCTAATGTTTGTGGTAATGCCCCTATAAACTGGTTTTATGACCTGACATTAATAAACAGGCATTAAGAAGTTAAGGTTTATGACACATTAAATTAAAGGTGAATATTCATGATCCAAAACTATGCAATTATGGCAGAACTTTCACAGATGATTATTACTTACAATTGAAATCTGTCTTTCTTACTGAACTGATATTACAATTTTATATCATATATTGACAGAATACACATTAAATATCCTAAATGATTTTGAGAATTTTCTTCCTTATGGCTAAAAAAAATGATGACCTCACAAGGGTTTCCTTTCCTTCAGTAATTACGGGGAAAGGAAGTGGAGGCCAGAGTCTGCCTTTCCCAATTCATCACAAACAGAGTCATGTGATGTTCTGCTTTAGACCAGCAGTAGAGTTGGAGCCACACTTTGAGCACCACAGGTGTAAATCAAAGAGCTTACAACTGAAAGTGTGAGGCACTTAACTTCAGCAACAGGGATTCTCGCCTCCTACCACTTACTTGCCCAACAGGGACCTTCTGACAGAAAAAGTTTTTGTTTCACACCTGAGAGGTACAAAAATAGAAAAGACACAGAACATAGGTTCATTATAAACGTGTGACATACGATAGTTGTGACGCTTCAGTTCATCACGCATTTTGGTGTCATATACACACACACATGCTGAAACACATTTTCTGCTTATGACGAGAAGGGACCCTGTCTAAAATTTCCACAACAGTCTCTTTTTTTGTCTTGTGAAATGCATGGGATTGCAAGAAGTCTCTTCACTGTGCTGCAGTAAACTATGGAGCCCAGCACATCGAAAGTCTTACCGAGGTGGGATTCATCAAAGAGAGCAGCAAGCAGTTTTTCCCTGCTGTACTATCATGAGACATGCCTTGCGGGACACTTCCTCTCGCTCTACCAGACCTGAATACAATGTGACAGGCTGCAGGATCAAAGACATGCCTAGCTTGATGTCTTGCACAATTTGCCACAGCTTATACAACTAATAACAGAACGGTGACAAATGGTTGATGGAGAGTTGGTAAAGAGCGTTTAATAAGTGTATGCAGATTTGGCTCCTTCCTGTGATTTATTAAAAGGATCACCTATGGAACAACATAGAAGGTTGCAAAAGTATCTTCATTTTCTATATAAAATAGACTGCAGGTAATACTCAATTCATTGAAACATATTAAAGTCAGTTCAGTGGGTCATGATTAATATTTAGTTTAGCTCGTCTTGAGAATAGCAAAGCACTGCATTTGTCTGGTTAGAGAGTCTTGTGGCATTTTACACTGTTTAGACATTTCGGCTATGTACCTGACATCCCCATTGCTTGTAATTTTAAACAATAGCCTATAACATAGTCTGTTTTAAGCACACACACCGTTTTGTCTACATTTATATGCATGTGTATAACAGTAAACAAGTCCTTCAGTACGCCTCCATAATGAGCTCTTTTTATTCTTATCCTTTTTTTAGATGTTGCTAGCTCCTACAATTAATTTATCCCACCGCAGTGTTAATGAGAAGAGATGACTACAGACTCCAGCATTCATCATATGTGCCTTTCCTTAGTGCCCCCAGTTATAGGTCCCTGTTAGATTTATAGATCTGATATCTATAACGTTGCAGTCCCTGAGGTCCTGCTGTTTTCTGTGCTGATGATTAATTGACAGGTCAACCATTTTTGTGTGTGCATCAAGGATGTTATTGCACTGGAGATGTACCTATGAAAGGTAACTTGTGCTTGTGTTGAAGGGACAACGATTTTGCAGTGCAGCACCTTCTTGATAATTATATCAGTTTATAAAAGTTTCCTCTCAGCCATGCAGGCTATGCCTGCAAGACAATTAGCATGTAAAATACACAGACGACAAGCTCTGAATATCTGAGAGTCCTTTATCTCCTGTCAATGTCTTAGCTTTGCTATGGGATAAATAATGGAGAAGGGATTTAACTCTTCCATATTATCCATTTAAATTAAATTTAATAATCCGTTCTTAAGCATCACTGTCACAATATTAAGCTTGAGTCTTACCTGAAATACCCACTTCATACCTACAATGAAATACTGCATTTTGAGCAGCTTTTCTCAAAACTTATTGGAGATTAGAATGATAATGGATTAATAATAATATAATATTAATTCATTGTTGTTTTTGACTGGAGTTTACTTACCTTTAGTTCAGTAAGCTGTTTAACTTAACTGTTCACTTCTTTACAGCCAAGAAAAATATACAAATTTGTAGTGCACCATACCAATTATCCTTTTAATAGTAATGCTAAAATATAGTGTATTAAAATAGAAGCTTCTCTTGAATTTCCTATCTATTGTATATTTTACCTCTCCAATGCATAAGTGTGTAAATCTGCAGCAACCATCCAGGATTGTTATTACTGAGTGATTAGTTTTGTTCTTCAGGACACGCATTACTGAGCAGAAGGCACATTTCCTTAGATGCTTAGAAGCTGTCCCACTCTCACTGTCCCATTCACTCAACATGTTGTCATTAAAGGAGGGAGATGAAGATACATGAAAAATTAAACCTCTGCATCATCTACAGGATGCCTATGTGTGTTGCATTCACATAGGATGAACAGTGTAGAAAGTGGTGAACTTTTTTTTACATAGTTCCACAAAGAGAAAGTAATTATTTAAAAATTTAAAAATGCTGTATTCTGAAACATCTTTAGTACAGCACACAAGTGTGCCTCCACCACAAGAGTAGCCATTAATTTATAATAAGTTATACATTCAGTTAGTCAAAAGTATTATGCAAATGCTTATTTTGTAATGATGCAATTCTATTGATAAGAATTTCAAATTGAACACCATGAAGAACAAATGAATACCATAAAGAAAATGAAACTAAGCATAAAATCAAATGTAGACCAACCTCTACCAAATGTTCTGCTGATGGTTGAATTTTACCCTGATAACAGTGGTTATCTTCCTCATGTGGTCTCCCCCTAAACAAGTGTGAAGCTGTTGCTGGGTCAAAGTGATGAGAAATTTATTGGAGCCCGCACCAGACCTGCTTCAGTTCCACTCTAATCAGCACTTCACCAAACAGGAAATCTGGGTGGATAAAATACCTTCAACCTCAGGTACACCGCACTGTCTGGAGCTCCTATATTTGTGTGAAATTGTATTGGAAAGAAAACCAAGGCCAGGTAAGGCTACATTTGCCCAGACTGTGCTCACAGTTCTGAATTTTGTTTTGAACCAATACTGAAGTATATTGACAAAAGATCTGAGAGAAAAATTTGAGTGACGTCTGTATAAGTTCTCTACAGGACTATCTGGCTGATATTAAAAAATTGGATGTCAAAATTTCTTTAGCTAAATTCTAACCAAAACAGAAATCCTTGATCCAAATACTGTCATCTATTGGCCACCTGTCACAAAATATCAAGCCATTTGCAGGAAATCTTGTACTTTCCAAATTTTATTTAGTAATTTAAAATAATCAAAAAAGAACCAAACTGATAAGTATTGATGAGTATTGATAAGAGTAGTAGTATCCATAAAATCCTACTAATACTCGTCACTAATCTTAAGTCTCGTTTCACACTGACAAACTGAAATTTTAAACTGTACTAGAAACATCTGTTAGATTCGAGAGTTGTGTTTTAAATACTGCTGAAATGTGGAGCTCAAATCGGACAAAAAGCAGCAGCAGTCCTGTTGTGAACTTGATCTTAAACTGTGTACCACCACTTACTAATTAATGTTGCTACATACATGGCAAGTATGCTCCTTTTCCTTACCAAACAAGCACTGGAAAGAGTAAAATGTATGCTACTGAGCTCCTGCTGTCTGTAGCATAGACAGTGCCAGTGGTGGGCTTACAGGGCTTAAGCCCTGAATGTTTTCTGCAAAGCCTCGGATCTTTTACTGTTTATCACTCCTGGCATTTTTGTATTAAACCCTAATCATAGCTTTGTAAGAAGAAATGTGTTCTAAACAGAATGGTTGGAGTGAGGCACAGACAGAACAGAAATTAGAGCCTCTTTGGGGGCCCGCGGTGAATAAACGACCAGAGTTTGAAATTAAACGGACTTGCGGTTCTGAAGATGTAAAATGAATATTTGTCTATGGGAGTGTTACTTGATGTACGATTATTATCGCCACTTAGAGGCTGATTGGGGAAGGGAAGGCGTGCCAGATAAGTTCCCAGAGTTTGGTGTTGATTGACCCCTCCAAACCTAAGATATGACATCACAACCGGTTTTTAGCCTTTTTTGCTAACATTTGTTAGCTTATAATTGGGACATTTTGTGGCGTATCAAAATTTCCTCTACAAACTTTTATCAGCTTGGTCCAGAGAACATCTGTCCAAGTTCCTCTGCCTAAGTTTTGCAGCGATTGGACTTGCCGCTTTGGAGGATGTTACGTCCCAGCTCACTAGGGGAAGGGGGACGTATGCATAAACCAGATGGAATTGGTATTGTGGAAAAGGTATTTATTGGAACAAGAGAGTTGACAAAGTTTTGAACAAACTAAGGTTGGGCAAGTGGGTGCTGCGAAAACATAAACTCAAGATAACAAAAGGAGGTCCCTTCAGAACAGGGATTACTAACTCAAAAACCAAATATGAAAACAAAACCTCTCTATTTAAGATATCTCCAAAACAAAACACAGGGAGCGCAGCACCCCTAAACCTAGTGTACTAAACAAACGAAAAACCTACGTGTGGAGTGGGTGTCAGTATTTAACTTAAAGTCTAGCCCAACTCTGCAGACACACGGTTAACACAAAACGCACTCAGGTGTCCTTTAAAAAAAAACAACTACCTGAGTGGTAAACTAAAGGTCACAATAACTTTAGCTAACAGCTAAACCAAAGACAATTCCCAAAAAAAACAACCCCTACTGACTCTCAGTAGGAGCAGTTACAACAAGCACAAAATTGGGGCTGCAGCAGCCAACAAACAATATACATACGGTCAAGCTCAGAACAGTGGTCGCACAGATACACAAACAGGTAATGACAGGGAGCTGCTGTTGCACGCAGTATGGTGGCTTTTATAGCGGCAGGCCTCAACCACAGCTCGCGGATTGGTGGACGGTTGTGGGTCTGCTCCAATCAGGATGGATCAAGGTTGGAGCAGGCGGATCCTCACTGGCACCAGCCAATCCTCAGCCGGTGATTGCACAGCCTGCTTAGCATACTGGAAAAACAGTGACAGTAACCAAAAACACACGGCTGCTACCAGCGGCCGTAACAGAGGAATTAATTAAAATAAGTGTTTCGGTTTATAGCGCCACCTATAAGCTGAATGGAACCAAATTTTTCTGGTTACATGGGGAACAATTGCCACAGAAAGATATGATTTTTTTTTCTTTTTTCTGCTGTCCACAGATGGTCCAGGCCAAGTTTGGTGTTGATCGGACTTGCCGCTTCGGAGGAGTTAATTGAAATTAAAAAGGTTTTTCAGTTTTCACGATTTGCCCCTCTCAGGCTTGGACCCTTAATTAGTGTATGATTCAAGTGAATAAAATCAAACTTTTATTGAATGTTTATTGAACGTTTGCTATATCGTTATTGAAAAAAATTATATTGCAATAATCATTGTCATTGTTTTATTGTCTAGCTCTAGCGGGAGGCCTGAAGAATTTTAAAAGTAAACAATAAAATGTTAAAGTCTATTCTAAACATATGGGAGCTAGTGTAATGAAACTTAAACAAGGGTGATGTCATCATATTTCTTTGTTCTGGTTAAAACACAAACAACATTTTAGGAGGCAAGTTGTGAGATTAAATAAATGGTGTTGTGTTGAAATTGGTGGGGACATAGGGGCTCAGTTTAGGGGTGTGAAGAAACACTTAGCTTGCAAGATATCACAATAAGCGATATTAGGTTCACAAGAACTAAATGAAAAGATACTTAAACAGTGTTTTAGAGACATCCTCAATACAAAGACATATGAGCAGGGTGTCTGGGGGGACCTCTCCAGGATATTTTCATCATGAAATTTCCTGCAATTTGGTGAAAGTTTATGCAACAACTTATTCTAGAAATGTTTTTATTTATGTAAAAGGAAACACAAAAATCAAGCAGCATTTGACATTTTAAAATATAGCAATCTAATGCAGTGCAGCTCTCAGTCATTCTCTATTGCTTTCAGATCTTTTTCTCCTGTAGATCAACTTTTCTCATGTAATATCATCCCTGTTGAGGAAACACACATGCAGGCATGATTTTGTCTTCCCTACTCTTTTGTCATTTTCAAATGGAGAGAACGGAAAACTTGGCCAAAAAGAAACTGTGTCAAGAAGTTGTTAAAGTTAGGCTACTAGTTGGTTTTTTTTAGCTCAAGTTACTTTTTTTCGACATTGCACATTTTTTTCTTCTATATTTTAAGTGCATTGCATGTTTTCTTAATTTGCAAATAAACCTTTCTAAAGGCCTTTTCATTTAACTGCAAGCTATATTTCAGAATATTTTTTAAACAAAGTATGCTTTAAAATGTGATGGGCAAAAAGTGGCAGGGACATGTCCCCACTGTCCCCAGTGTAAATGACACCTATGCATTAAATGACAAAAGCCATCTCATCCCTGCTGATGATGACAATGATAATGAAGTGTTGAAGTCTCTGCAAACCACAACTAACCTGCAGACTGCCTGACTCGCCCCTTCCTCCTATATTGCACTTTATACTGCAATATTCGTCAATCAAACCGTGACCCCACACTCATTCAAAGTTTTCATGACTAAGCCCCGCATTCCCACTGAACCTAGAACCACCGCTTGTCTGTGTTGCAAAATGTAGCTCAGTTCATCCAGACAGTTGCTGGATATGAGCTTAGACTTTTCCTCTTGCTTCCAAAATCCTCTATGGTGAGCGATCAAAGTTACGGTGCCATTGTAGAGACAGCAGATAGGGTCAGTCACAGGGGGACGTGAATCACATTACTTTATCCACAGACATTCTGCAGTTCTGTGCTTTCATTTTCACTTTTACATTTGTCTGTTAAATTTTTGATGATGTAGTTTTATTTAATATCGTTTATTCCTTATGTAAAGCTCTTTCAATGCCCTTTGTGTAGAAATGTGCTAAATAAATAAACTCCCCTTGCCTTGCCTTTTGAAGCTGTCCTATAAATCTTCGCTACATAAATTCATGGTGTGCTGGTTATGACTGAAGGTTTTCTGCGACCGCATTTTGAAGATTCATTATTTTATTTTTTTGAAGATTCACTCATATTTTAGGCCAAAAACAAAACAGTACATTGAGGCATACTTCTGTAAATGTAAATAAATGTTCATGCAATCAAATTTTTATGTTTGTTCAGGGAATATCCTCCATTAATAGTGAGTTAGTTTAGTAATTGAGATATGTTGAAATGTAGACTCACACCAGCATTTTGTTTTTGATGTGGTTGAAATTGTCTGATGCCATACATGACCAATAACAACATTAAACAAATATTGTTCAATATACTTAACTATAATATGCCTCTCTTTTCGCCATCAATGTAAACAACAGACTTTTTTTTACATGCATCTAGGAACATCATTTTGAGGCAACTTTTTCTTCCACAAAGCAGTTTCCTACAATACAAAATTCATTTGTAAATCATTAGGTAAAATGCACTGTTCATATGCATTTTTTCTTTGTATTTGAAAACATTTACGTCATCAAGGCAGACCAAACCATCTTTCCCCATTCAAGCTGCACTGGGTGCAACTGGGTCAATCACAGGGACTGAGACGTAGAGATAGAGAACCATTCACATTCACACCTTAGTTTTGGGTTGAAGCTGGAGTACCTGGGAAAATCCACACAGGCACACTTTGCTAACCACTGGACCACCATGCCGCCATTCATATTTTCAAAATTGTTCAAAATTGATGCTGACTGGCCCCATTGATATAAAATACAGATGAATGACATTTTTTCAATTGGATCTGAAAATTGTAAGTAAGTTTTATCAGCAAGTCCTATTTATAGTATAATATCATAATGAATGACTAATAATATGATGCCTTGCTTCTCTTTTACTGTAGAGTAAGTCAGGGTACAATTCTACTATTGCATGCTGATCAGCACACTAGGCATAATGGGCCTCATTTGTATCATTATTCCTGGATATGATTACCAATGCAATTTTGGTGCTTGTTTTTTTGCGTTTGCTTTTCCACCTGCTTAGATCAGCTCTCACTGCAAGTGCAACAAGTTATCTTCTTTGCTTTAGAGGTGCACAAATAAATCTCTGCAAAAATAAAAGAAGCCCCTCCATGAATGTTGAGTTTTGCAGACTAGAATCCTGCTGGCAAGGACTCATAGCTTTGAAGACTGAATACTTGATATAAAATTAAAATAAGCATTCAGTGGTGGTTTTCAGCATTCGGGTCCTATTCAGCAACATAACTGATTTTATTAGCTTCTAAAATATCTTTGTGCACATCATTAGTCAGTGACAGGACTTTTTGTGTCCTTTCAAAAGTCAATTTACTTTCAAAATGGGCATTATCTGACCTTGGAAGCATATCTGGTGTGATGTATATTTGTGCCTCCCAGAAACAGTTTCCTCCTCAGCAGCAGTCTCTCCCCCCGACTCATTAGCAACTGTCTGCTGCTTTTAAAAGGGGATGAGAGGAGCTGCTGTGATTGCTCATTAGCAATCGTGGGGAATTGTGCCATGCTGTATATCGCTCAAACGAAAAGTCAAACAATCAACCTTGCTGAAATCACCATTCTAGTGTGGATTTATTTTTACAAGGGAAAATGTAACCTTAATTTTTTGAGCATAAGGGTTTCAGCTCAGTCTAAATCAATAAAATGAAATAATTTGTGACACTGTGTCATCTGGATTATGTCAAAAGATGCATGATTTTGAGTCCAAAAATGTTCACACACTCCTAAATAAACTGCCCCATCCAAAACATAATCATGTACCTCAGCCATTAGGTCCATGTGTAAATTTCTGGTCTGAATCCAATGGAGATACAGTATAGGAAAAGATGAGATTTTCATCCATGCCTAGTCTAAAATCTAAATTTCAAAGGCAATGTCATCAATATCCAATATCCTGTAGATAATAATGCAACTGAATTTTTCCCCCAACACACGGACTACAACTGTCACGGTTAATTTGATGTAGAAGCTAAATTACAACTTTTATGATACAATTTAAGGCATACCTAGGCAATCTCTGTGTTTTGGCAAACTTTGAATAGCCTGGGCTTTTATTTGCTAAGTGTAATATATACTTCTGCATTGAATGCAGAAGTATAAATTACGGCGTAGGTGACAGCGTAGGCTAAGGGGCTACGCAGAGGCTAAGCCGTTGCCTGACCTGCACCTCCTCAAAAATGTAACTACACGTCGAGTCGACGCGGACAGAAAGCACTGTGATTGGTCAGCTGAGTACATTTACATTTATTCATTTAGCTGACGCTTTTATCCAAAGCGACTTAAAATTGCTATACATGTCAGAGGTCGCACGTCTCTGGAGCAACGAGGGGTTAAGTGTCTTGCTCAGGGACACAGTGGGGATTGAACCCGGATCTCTCACACCAAAGGCGGACGTCTTAACCATTGTGCCATCCCACCCCAGTAGCCTTGCAATGCCTCCGAGGTGACCGGAAGTACCCAGCGCTTTGAAGTAACTTTTACTGACTGAATGTGATCCATTCGCTCGGTAACATTTGAAAGGCTACAGCAGTCGCAGTCGTGTACAATTTTACCCCCATTTACGTTAGCGGAGGGCAAAAAGTCAACAAAGTGGACCCTGCAGCCCTACTGCCGACTAGCATTTGGGGGTGTAATCGCAGAATGACGGACACACCTATGCATAAGTATAAATGCATGACCCTGCGCAGGAGTATAAATGGGCCTCTAAAATCACCGAAATGATTCCTTTAATTCTTTCTGCAAAAAACTGAAAAAAATATGAAACAGTTTATTTATTTCAAACAGAATAATACTGTAAAAGGTATCAAATAATATCAAAGACACATCATTCATTTGATCTAGCTCCAACAGACGGTTTATGCGCTTTTATTTTGAAGGCAACAACGTAACACAACAACAACAAGGTGCAGAATGAGAGAAGTTAGCAGACAGAGAGCAATGGACTTCACATTGGATTCACAACTTGGATCATTTTTTCTGAAAAGCTGTTTTGATTCTTTTGATCGGTGGACCCTTACAGACTAAAGGTATATAAATAATCAAGGAATGGACACACTCAGACTTAACAAGTGAGTTAACGAGCGACTTAACGAAGTTAACTTGAGTCAGCACTTTTTCCCCCTTTTCCTCTCATAACCATGCAGGTTTACACCGGTAAATGTAGAAGAATTAGAATTTTTGGGTCTTGTTGAACTTAACAGTGGTATGTGCAGAATCTAACCCATCTAACAAACTTCAGCATGCCCATATTGACATATTGATCATACATTTAAATATTATTTGTATTAACATCTAAGGAGCTTATAAGCAGCTAAAGAGGGTGACCCAGCGGGCTTCTATAAAAGCCAGACCAGGCGTTTAATAAAGGCAGGCGTTTATTTGTCAAAATGTTTTCCCACACCAGGCCAGTAAACGAGGTAGGCAGCTATTTGGGACTCTATTAATTGAAGTTTTACGGTATTTACATGTTGACTGTTTATTTTGGGGTTTTCTTTAAAATACTATTTATTTCCATAAAACCATATTACAAATAACATAAATCTCCCAAATAATGGTCACTGGTGTATAGCATGAGATGAGAGATATCTGGAGGGCTCTGACTGCATTTAGTTGCTTGTTGTTTGGTGTGTTTGGTAAATATTGTAGGTGTGTCATCTGAATTGGTACTAATTTTGTTTTGCATGAAAATCGCTTGTTGCCCCTTTACAGGGCCGCCAGAGTTCATCAGGTTAAGTAAATTAGAAACTAACTTGCATGTAGGTGAGATTATGAATGAATTTGTCTGCCTAGTTTATGAGTATTAGCCATGTTGGTGACCTGCATGAACGTATTGTCTTATAATGAACAGGAAAAAGGCGTTGATAAAAACGAATGGTTGGGCATATTTAAATATTTATTAATTTAAACTACCTTAATAAATTACCTTAACAAATGAGTGCTATTGTGTTTGAGATTGACAAATGGAAGTGAGCTAAATAAATAGGTTTACATGTCTTTGTTAATAAATGGTCAAAAGGTGAGAACATTGCTGGCCACAAATATTAGCATACTTCATTTATTTTCCCAAATATTGTCACAGTATGGACAGTCAGTTTGTAGCCTACATTGTTGAGAAATGAGTGAGTGGAACTAGTGTTGTGTGTTTTGAATCACCATTCTGCCAGTGTCTGGTGTGTGTCTGTGTGTTTTAACAACAATTTAATGCTATAATTTGTGTGATTTTTTTCATAAACAAATCAGTACTGTCAGGAATGTTTCCATAGCTGAAGTGACTCATCCTACATAGTCTCTCTGACTGACTTATCAAGCTACATCAGAAATGAAACGCTCATCTTTTCCTTAAAGCACTTAAGGGAATTTAAATTTGCAAGCAGAGAGCCCAGGCATCTGACTCACAATTACAGCTGCAGTTGGCCCATGCTGTAAACTATGTAATACAAAATAACAAATCAAAAGTAGTCAGTAAATATTACTTGACATGTTACATACCGGTGTGTAGCTTTAGAGTTCAATGTTGACAATGCATAAATGAGTCTGTGTCTAATTATGAAGGTTTTCATGCACCGGCTGAGCTGTTACGACAGTACTGGCACTTGATCTCATTCAACATCATGTGAGCAATTTCCACACCAATTCATGACAATTTAACTTTCAAGCCATTGTAACAGCAATATTATTCAAAGGCAGTCAGGCCTTTGTTCAGGTCCTAGGTGAGCGGAACAATCCTGGGAATTTCGGGAGGACTCTGGACTAATGATACAGGTCTAATGTGTCCCACAACCTCTGTTCTACATGATTAGGTTTACGCAACAAAAGCACAGTGGTATAGGAAAAATTGCTTTCGGTTAAATGAAGAGATTAAAGTTTAAAAAAAAAGTTCTTTCGCAAGCTTACCATGGTCACAGTTGAGCAATATTATAAAAAATCATAGCCTTAATTAAGTGCTTTGATTACATAAACATACCCAAAAGAGCATCTGAAAACTTGTTTTAACAAAGTAAGTATTTCTCTTCAACACACAATAGTCATAACTATAAAAGCAACAACCAAATTTAAAGCAAAAAAAATGAATTTGGTGTTATTTATTTACATTTACATTTACTCATTTAGCTGACGCTTTTATCCAAAGCGACTTACAATTGCTATACATGTCAGAGGTCGCACGCCTCTGGAGCAAGTAGGGGTTAAGTGTCTTGCTCAGGGACACAGTGGGGATTGAACCCGGGTCTCTCACACCAAAGGCAGTTTAACATTCGAAATCTCAGGACTGTGTGGTTTGATCAAATTTATTTAACAGTGCTCTGCCTACTTCAAACCAGTGAGTACAAAAAAACCAAATACAGAAATTTTATCTTAGCTTCTTGTCTTGTACTTAGGAGGGCTGACCCCAAATAGTCAAAGATTTGATGCTCTGATGGGCGGAGCCTGATTGGACTGAAAGGATCGAACCATTTTGGCGATATGAGGGTTGTCAATGTCTGATTTTACATAGAGTTACCAGTTTTCTTTTTCTTTTGTTTAGTTTATTTTGAGGCTTGTATGAAGTGTTTTGGTGGTTTGAGTGACTTTTGGACGTGAGATGTCAATTTAGGCCAGGATGCATGTTGGTAATGCAGACTGTGTGAGAAGTTTTGAAAGAGTGGCTTCAGTTTTGACTATTGCATCTTAGCAACTGAAAAAAATGTAAACTACTGAATGCAGTGATATAGAAAAAATTAAGAATATTGAAGGAATTTCTGCATTTATGATTTATTCTTGTTACATATACTATAGTACAGTCAATAAAGTGAAAATATCTTATTCTTACAGTTTCTCTCAGTCGCTTTGGTACATTTCTAGAATCCTCCTTGACATTTGCAAAACTATTTGTATTGGTAAACTATGGCTAAGGTTTGGATGAAAATGATTGTTCAGCAGTTAAACATTGCAAGGGATTGGACAGGATTAACATGCAAAACATTTTTCTACATATGTAGAAAAACACGTTGTAGATTATGATGCGTTCAACCAGTGACTTACGCAATGAACATATGACTAGATGTTTTAGGGGGTAAGACTATTCAACAGAGAACCAGTATACATCAACATGACATAAGCAGTTGATAATGTAGGATACAGCTGATAATTGTACATAATCATTTGCAGAAATGTGACAGAGACAAAGACAGAGAATTGCTTTTACATATAGTTTTTTTCAACCGCTAGCTACATGTCAGAAATGAAGATATCATTTTCAAAACCTTAAATAATGCATAAAGCTGTCTGTTGGTCTGCTACAACAGTGGCTCAAGCTATATTGAAACAACTGGTAAGCATTTCTTAATGAAGATATCATTGAAACATTGAGAAATAGCTGATTTATTGTCACTTGGGTAAAATAGATCAACCATAGCTAATCCCAATTTCAACCAGAGACATAGACATGTGTTGAAGTTCTTTCAATTACATACACAATCAAGGCTTGACATTAACACCCGCCAACCCGCCAAATGCGGGTGGATCTCGCCTGTGGCGACACAGTCCACTCCCACTAGCCACTTTGACCTGTTGAAAAATTGGAGTCATGTAAAGACTGAAATAACAAACGAATTGCTTGAGCAATGTGACACTGACACTACAATTCCCATGAGTACTACCTACACATTGTGTTTGCTCATGGGTCCCTTAGTGAAGCACATTGTCTCGCATGCTACTGACTGACGACACTGTAAACAAGTAGACGCTGTGGAGATTAAACTCGAGGCTGGCCGTTGGACTGAGGGCTGTTTGGCTTGCTGTTAATTATCAACTTAACCAGCGGCAGCGATGACAGAGCAAGCTTTTTTAATATCACACAAATCCACACAAGACGTGCATCTCACTCTCTCTCTCGCGAGGGTGCACACGCCAAATATGACATCCAGACTTTTGTCAAAGTGAATATAAATGTTGAATCTGAGCCACAGCCACAGACTTGTAGACCGTCAGCCTCCTTTCTGTTTTTAACCTGATGGTTTGATCTCTGTGATCACACACCACTGGTCATATGCACTCACATATCAACACAGCGGCCAATCAGTGCGTAAATGTGCGTGGCCGAGCAGTGTGGAGACGAAAAGCTCAGCAGAACAAGAGAAAGAGAAAAGGCAGAGTTGACATAAAGAAAAGGCAGGAGGTAAGTGCCCTTAAATGCTATAAGATTACAGATGTATTCATGATTAAGGGATGTGGTGTTACTACAAGCAGAGTTGCTATATCACATTAAATCTTCCTGTCACAAATACATTTCTAGAGTTGATTATTAAAATATAGAACTATGTTTTAATAAAAGTTGTCATGCCATAGGAAAGCAGAAGATGCATCTGTATGGGAATAATCTGGAGAAAAGACCTGTAAACTTGTTTTGTATCTCTAGTTACTCAGGACCACAGCTTGGTGATGATGAACATAAATCCAGTCAGAGCTCTGAGGAAATTATTCTGGTGATTTTTTTTCAGTTTAGTTTTTATCTGTTTGATTAAACTTTTACATCCATGCAGGATTTTTATTATACATAATAAGAAGCTACTATTTTTAATGCGTTTATCTTAATAGACTACATGTTTTCAAAAAAGGAGCTTTAACACACAACCTTATCAGAGCTAATGATAATATTATTACATTTAGCATACCATTGACAACTTTAATCATATAAAATGTAATTTCCCAAAAACAAAAATTTGGCTAGTGAAAATGCTGTTTGGCTAGTAACTTTGGAAAATCACTAGCCACATTGGCTAGTGAGCAAAAAAGTTAATGTCAAGCCCTGTACACAATGCAGTGAAGAGACTTAGCAAAAGGACTTTCTGGAGCTGAGTTTATCTAATGTGGAGACAGCACAACACAGAGGAGGAGAGAAAGAAAGAATAATGTCTGAACAAGGGAGAAGAATATTTGGCCCAGGGACACAGAGTATCTGAACCAGGGAAAGTGTTTCCATCCAGGTACAAAGCGAGAGCTGACATTATATGTGATGTGGATGAGAACATGTGGCCAAATACTGAAGACCACAGGACTGTGCATTTTTCTTTCCTTCCCTTCTGTGCATATTTTTGTTTCAATGTAATAGTATATTTACATTTGCGTTTACTCATTTAGCAGATGCGTTTCTCCAGTTACTTACATTTGAGGAACAACAGACAAGCATCAATAAAGAATCAATACAGTTAGAGATCTAAAAGTGACAATACATACTATTAAGAGTAATTAGCATTGTACAGCATCAATAGGGTAAATACCTAGGGAAAGAAGTAAGAGTTAACGAATAGTGCAATCAATACAAGACAATTGTAAGGAGATAGAAGAAGAAGAGCACAGGAAGTGCAGAGGTTAGGGGTTAATGATGTTATAAGAGGTGTTCTTAGAAGAGATGACTTTTCTTGAGCTTCTTGAAGTTAGAGAGGGACACCCCTGGTCTGATGGCATGTGCTAGTTCGTTTCACCATTGTGATGTTGCAGATGAGAGCCGGGACTGTGTTGGGCCATATAGTGTTCCCCGTAGAAGGAGAATAGTGGCCAAGAAGAAACATAAATGTATTTGACAGTATTTTTACACTTTAATCCCTGGCTGCATTTTGATTTTGCTATTAAAGCTTTTACTTCTGTAATTCTGTCCCTTACTTGTTTTCACACACTTTCTATAAAGTAAAGATGGCTCATTTACTTGTACATAGTTTGTTACCAAAAATGCACACATTCCACCCCTCAAGCCAAAAATGTAGGGTGGTTTACAGTCGTCCCCGTGGTAACCAAAGACGCTTGTTTTGCCGCTGTACAACGCATCTGTCCCACAGCTCATTCACTCTCTCTCTCCCCCCTCTGTTTCTGCTCAGACAAGCAGCATACATGTAACTCAGAAGAGAGCCCTGGTCTGGTGGATTTTAAGAAACGACATTTGTGAGCAGATGATAGCGAGGTAGAGAAGGAAGAGAGCCAAATGTTTAATTATGGCTTTTTGTGGAGCTTTTTCCTTGACGGCGGCTCCTACTACAGCAGAACTGCTGCTCTACAGTGACATCAAAGTTGCATCAAATACGACCTGAGGGTCCAGACTGAGGTCGCATTTAAAAAGATCCGATCTGTATCAGATTTGGACCACATACGGAAGTGGCCCAATTCCGAACTGGAAAAGATCAAATTCCATGTGACTTGGCCTGTTCACACTGTCTTAAAAAGATCAGATCTGAGTCACATATGGGCAAAAAAATTGGATTTGGGTCACACTGGCCTGCAGTCTGAACGTAGCTTTTGAGTCTATTTCTGTGGCTTTAAATGAAGCTAATCTACACCGACAGTTTAATTCACACAAATATCATACTGTATATTATTTCATCAGAACAATTTATTATTTATAACAACTTATTTATCAAACTGGAAAAAATGTTCCTCTTCTATGTACATTATACATATACATGGATATATATATATATGTATATACATACATATACATATGTACATATATATATATATATATGTATATAGTATTGTTGATATGTATTATATAAATCATATAAATATAAATTTAACATATATTTATATATATATTTTGACAAAGATATTGTCAAAATATTGTTGTTTTTGTATGATAAACATGATTCATCCGTTTGTGATGATATTTCTCCCGTAACTTACATAAAGTCATATCTTGCTTCACCATGCACTGAGAAAATGTATAAAGCTTAGACATGTATTCTTCAAGCTCAGCATTTTTGAATAACACAAGATCAAAAAATCTGGCAAATGCACTGATAAATAATCAAAACTACATTAGTAGATTTTATAATTGGTTTTTGAGGGGAGAGTTAGATCCTGCAGTGCTCATGAACAGCAGTTCTATTGCAGTTGTGCTTCTCTTCAATGCTCAGATGACCTTGGGATGCAATTCAATCTGCAATTCAATCTCTTACTCCTACATTTTTGAGTTTTAGTCGAGCTTCAATTTATACTTAAAGGCACAAAATAAATTTGACTGGTTGGAGAATAAAAAGAAGAATCCAATCTAAAATGGGTCCGTCTGCTTCATGGATGTGACATGTTCTCGCTCCTGCCTTTGTGCTCTCTTGTTCACACTTTACACAACAACCAATTAATTACTTATATGTTATGAGGCATTAACAGAGTTAAGGTTCCCAGAACATACATGTTATGTGAGAACTGAGAGGGACAACAACTTTAATTCACAGCACACTTTGCTCTCAGAACAGTGTTTGTATGAAAAAAGGGAATCATCTGGGTAATTTTGTTCTAGCCAAGGAAGATTATTTCTCTGAGCTCTATTCCAGGTAACTTAATGACATGCTTAGACCATAGAGAAGACCTCAGCATATGCCTAAATGCTACCCCTATGAAGATTTTAATGTTTACTTTAAAACTGATAATGCTGTGTCCCGGTCATTTTGTTCTCCAGAACAAGACCTGATGATAAAAAAGCTAATTAGTCACAAAACTGACATCACAAGTTGATACAACAGATGCAGTATTGTAAAGTTATTGCAATTGTAATGGGTTGCATCATATTGTATCAATGTTGCTTATATAATTCACACTCCATACTTGAGACAAGAAACAGACCTGCTTTCATCTTAACTCAACACAATTCAACTATAATTGGTCATTGGGTATGTGATCACAAAGAATCGTAGGTGAATGCACCCTGCTTAGACATCCAGTTCAGTTTTTTTGTCCATATCCAATGTTTGAAAAATTTCACAAAACCAACCCAGTCACGTGGAAATTTAGACTACATTCATGGTGGCCCGTGTCTGCGTGGGTTCTCTCCGGGTGCTCCGGCTTCCTCCCACCATCCAAAGACATGCAGGCTAGGTTAATCGGTGTCTCTAAATTGTCCTTAGGTGTGAATTTCAGTGTGAGTGGTTGTCTGTCTATGTGTGGCCCTGCGATGGACTGGTGATCTGTCCAGGGTTTACCCCACCTTTCGCCCGATGTCAGCTGGGATAGGCTCCAACCCCCCCCACGACCCTGTACGCAGGGTAAGCTGGATGGATTCATGGTGGTGTTTGTTCAGAATAGATGTTGTTGCTTACTGTCATCCAGGACCCTCATATTACAAACTCACAAACCTATGGGAGGAAAGATTTCAGCATCTCATGCATTCATAAAAGTCATTACAGGATGACTACAAACCTAATTACTTATTCAATGGAACGATTTCTATTGAAGAATGTATTTCTCATGTATTTCTCATTTACTGACTGTGTTTGTGCAATAGCATGTATAACATTCATAACACATCATTTATAGGGTTCACCACTTCATCCCGACTGGGCTATTATGTGTCAAAAACCAAAGAATAACTGTTCGGTGCTGCTGTCAATGACAGCATGACACTGTTCTCCACACATTGCAACATCAATAGCAGAGAACAACAAAGAGTGATGTGAAATTAGTGATGCTTGGGGAGTTATGAAAAATAACGACATAAACACAGATTCTGTTGAATTCTCAGGAGCGTACCGCATGTGCAAAAACATCATTCCACACCCTCCAGTTTGTTGATTTTTTTTATTATTATTATTTTATTATAATTATTTTAGAAAACAGCTCTTATACCATTTTCAAGATTTTTGTAAGAAATATTTTTCCTAAAAACATTCAAAATCACTATTCACATACGATTATTTCTCCTTAATTACTTCTTCATAATGATGACTATTTAAAACTATTTTTCATTTGTGCAGTTACAAACCTGAATGAAAGCTGACCCTGATATACAGCACAGTCTGAGCTGGCCATGCTGAGATAACTCACCATAGAAAGCATTCCTAAGACTTTAAATGACCCCTAAAAATTAGATTTTTTAGATATCAAGTAGCAAGTCCTGAAGTAAACACCCTTATATCAGGAATTAGTAACCAGCTTGCAATCACAAAAATGAAAAATAAGCTCCAAATGAATTATTAAAGAGAAAATACTAATTAGGCAGACACAGCAGGAAAGTCGGCACTTTTTCTCTTTCTATTGAGTACTTTTATATTTCTAAAAAGGCTCAACCAAATACAAAAACCAAGAAAAGAACAAAACATTGACCTACAATGAATATTCATTTTGCAGAGGATGAACATAAATCAATATATCTGAGTCAATTTTTTTAAGCCTTTGAATTGCTATATTGCATCATAGTAATGGAAAAAGAGTAGCGTTCAATTATTTGGCTAACACCACTGGGCAGAAAAATACTACATTGGAGTGTGTTTGCCTTTCAAAAGGTTTATTCTGGGACATATGCACAGCTCATCTCTGGGGTACTGGTGAGGGGACAGCACTGTATGAATGTGCTGTACAGTGTGCATCTGGGCCCAGTCAGGAGTCCTCTTCACTATCCCCTACATGATGAAGATTAAGATGAGCGGGAAATGAACCTCATCTCTCAGTGTGATTAATGTCCACCAAGTGTAATTAAAGACTTTTAGTTAATTCCCCTGTCTCTGCTCCCCGGTAACCATTTTTAATCATTTCCTTCGGTTGGCTCATGTAATATAATGTCTTCATTATGCACTACAGCAACTGGAATTATATCTATAGCTGTGCAAGAGGTTGTATTTAAATCTGCTTACATTTATGTTTTGGAATACACCTAGCTTCAGGGGATCCAGTACTTTGAGAAATGTATGGTTTAAATACTTGTAAAACGGATGACATTTCCATCAGCCTCAAAATGACAATTCTAAGATGCATATATTAAGTATTAAGCTGATGTAATGTTTCAATCCAGTCTCACGCAAAGTGTATAATACACACCATGGCTCATCTGGCAGAGTCACTTTTTCAACATGTTCACAGTTTTGGGTAACAATAATAAATATGTAATGTACCACTAGCATGGCTGTAACCAATTAGTCTTGGTATAATTCAGCGTATATCACAATTCTTGAACTCCAGCTTCCAGATATGAACATGTAAATAGTACATCAATGGGTTGTTCAAATTGACTTTGTGTAAATCAAGTAAATGCAACCCTACTTCAAGGTATCATGAAAACTCTACATTGAAACTGACGTCGTTACCTTATTGTAGGATTGGTAACTAAGGAAGGTTGACCAACCCCACCCATTCAGTGTAAAACAGTCCATTCATTTTCAATGTGTCAGCATGTATTCATGGCTATCATTTCATGTCTACATTTGGATTTGTGCATGAATTTGAACGTTTTGATGACATCACCTGTTAGCACCCAATACAGTGGTCTAAACGCAGTCTAAAACATACAGTCCATTTAAGTTGCCAAGGTGGTGAGAGAATAGCTCCAGAATGTGACCATTTTTTAGTGTGCGGTTTTTATAAATTTACGTGGATGCTGGTTAAAATTTTTGTCCGACTTTCGCAGACACTGCAAAATGTCCCCATGTCAGATGACATGAAAAATCTTGGGGGTGGATGGCAGCCTTCCTTTGCAAATGCAGTAATTATTCTAAGCTCACAAGAATCTCATGCACGTACAATGTGTCCGACTTGACTTTCAGTTTTATATCCCACCTCTGCAGTAGCCTGCTAGTCACGTTTGACTATCAAGTCGGCAAAAGTCAGCTGTAGTCATCTCGAATGCACAGGTAGTCTGCCAGACTACAACAAAGCAACACTTTAACTTTTCCAGTGTTTTCCAGTTCAGCTTTTCCATCTGTAGATTTTCAGTGAGCGTTGCTTGATCATCATCATCAGCGTGTATCAAGGGTTGTTACCGCCTTGTATTCACCTCGTTGTTCAAAACAAACATGTTTGAAGGGGATAAGAGACAACATCTTCTGTTCTACCTTTGAAAGAACGACAAAGGAGACCATTCATAATTGCAGTTGGAAGATATTTCTTTACACACTGCACATTGGTTGCATAAACTGTATACACTTCCACTGCATACAGAGTTTCCTATACATTCTCACTTGGGCTCAATGACCTCTTAGTATTGGACTATATTGTTAACGTGAATTTAATATTTTATGATATAGTTGTGCAGCTGCACTTATTAGGTGCACCTGTGTTCCTGAACCTGGTGCAAAGCAGAATGACCAATCAACATTGGCTACCCTTTTTCCAACTGGGCAAATTACAACATGAAAGTATTAGGCTTACTTTATTACATTCAGCTTACAGCTGTAAGGCTATTTCTGAGACATTCATGAAAGTAATGGCCAGGAGGTCTTTTTTTTCTCTTAGACTCTCTAGACTTAGAATTATTGTACAGGATGTTGAAATTGTCTCTTTGTTTGCCATTGGATCATTTTATTGAAATATTAGGAAGGATTTGTCACACAAAAACTAGGCAGCACCATACCAAATTCACTATTTCCACAAATCAAGTAGTTGTATCTTTCTTACTTTATTCCCTTTGCTCCCAGAAAATCAAGGTTGTATGCAATTATAGTGTTTTCCCCAGTTCAATCTCTTAGAAAGCAGTTGTAATGAAACACATTTGCATCAAATCTCACCAGAAACATATTTATCACAGGCACAAACTTGTATCTCTCGGCCTCTAAATGCTTTCTCCAGGATGACTAATTTCCCAGTTTATTTCACCTGTCAAACCACTAGCATTAACCATTATGTTGGATTTGTTTCACTCAACTTTCTGTTGTCGTCTGACAAAAAAGTAAATCTTGTGTAAGCTCTGCATGCAGGTCTTGGAGACAGTTAGCTAATTAAAGTGAAATGGGGCAGATAATAGCTTTTAAAAACATTTCAGCCATTTAATGAGCTTATTATTTACTATGAAAAGGAACGTGTCACCACCACCCCACCTTCACCACCAGCAAGAGCTGCCACCCACTCTAATTCCATCCTGCTGATACTTCCATAAATTTCAATGACTAGAAAAATATTATCACAACTAATGAAATAATGCTTAGCCCACTCCAACACTCAGAGGTCCCCTCTGGGCAAATTGTCTCAAGTCATTCTAGGAAGATGGTAATTAAAGACAAACTACAGCTTGAATGAAATGATCATTTGCAGAACCGAGGTCCTCCACAGAATGCAAATCTAATTAAAAAAAGTAAGTTATTACAGTTTTATGATGGTGTCAGGCTTTTCATATGGCATTGATGCTTTTTTCCATTAGGAGTATAAAATGATGTTCCAGTGTCAGAGTTAAAAATGGGGTCACTCATGCATTGGCTTATTGGTTCTAAAGGCTCTCTGTAGTCCTTCAGTGCTGAGGCACTCATTTACATTCACAGGCTGAGAGGATGTCAATGATGTTGATATAATGAATTATGTCTGCGCACTGCATCAGTGTAACAATAAATTAACCCCTTATTGTTGCCTATTTTTTGGGCAGCGATTTGTTTTCATTACTGTGCATCAGATACTTTTTTGTGACCTACCTGATCTTTGAATTGGTGACCAAGAGCAACATGGGAACTGACGATGAAAAATATTCTGCTGCAGTTTTGATAGCCCATGCCCTTAAGCTTCCTTTTCCAATGACTGAAGTCAGGCAGTTTACAAATAACTGGGGAAGAATACCGTATGTCCTCTCTAATGAGAAGGTTTAGGTCATTCTGAATACAGCTAACTAAACCACAGAGTATTTTTTTTTTGTGTGTGTGGAGTGGTGCCAATTAGCACAGGACACCCCGGCAACATTATAGATGGTGGGAGCTAAGGTTGCAATAGTGAACTTGACCGGTGATGGCTCCATCGATCAAGAAAGGATCTCAGTCTCAAAATGAATTATGCCGTCACCATGTTTGCCACCAAAGCGTAGGAGAACTGGGTCAAATGGATGACTGAGTGTGTGTGGCACTGGGCCTCTTCAGAGACGGCTTTTGAAGCTTCTGATAGGTCGAAGCAGATCACTGTCAATGTTTGTACCATCTAAGTTTTGATCTCTGACTTCAAAATGACAAGAGAGCCAGAGAATCAAAGATAATGCGCAATCAATCCGTTCCCCTGTGACAGCTGGAAGAAAGCTGTAGTTGAGCAGAAACAAAGGGCTGTACACAGGATTTATATAAGCTGCTTCATCTGTGCGGCCTGACAAAAGAAAAAAAAAAAGGAAAAACATACGTCTTCAGTTGTGCCAGGAACAGAACCTGACCTTGTCACATTGAGAGCAAGCCAGCAACCAAGTCTGGAGGTGTCACCCACCAACAGCCTTACTACAGATTAAAATCCACTCACCCTCCACCTTTGAGCTCTCTTCCAGCCCCAAAACACCCACTTCTTCTCATTTGTATTTATCTTCTGGTACTTATTTCATATTTTCTTCTGTTTCCACTGACAGAAAAAATAATGTCTGCTTTGGAGCAATTAATGTTGGCATGTTGTTTCCCTTCTTTACTATGCACATTGTGTATGAATACCTAAAGGTCAGTGGAGGCATTTATGGGCTTGTTCCTCCATTACTCATTGTAAGTGTGTAGTTTGACACTTGTGTCCCTTGTGGGCCCCCATGGGACTCATTTCTCTCTCCAAAGAGATGCATGGATGCAAACCTGCAGCGGGTTGAGACTTTTACTGCAATCCAAGTGTTTCCATTATAAGAAGTCAGCAGTGTTTGCTTGTGTGTGTATTGATGCAATTCGTCATGAAAAGTTGCTTCTTGTGAGGGCAGATGACAGGTGGTGTTGATCAAGTTGGCGGCTAAGATCTGGGTGTGTGCTTCTCTATCTAGCTAACAGGCGGGTGGCCACTGACACATTTTGCAACAGATACAGAACAAGCGCATAAAAAAATTGCAGGACCACTACCAACAATGTTTGTCTAAATACTGTTCGGCTTTGCACCTTTTAATTTTTAAAAACATTTTTTATTTAACATGAATAAATAGCATCATTTAGTGTGACTGTCCTCCCAAGAATGACAGCGTAAGTTGTTTCAGTGCATGCCCCAAAACCAACATATTTACTGTATTTACTTTATTGTACAACAGTGTGGGTCACTGATGTGTTTTCAGTATTTTTTGCATGGTAATGGAGGTTCATTGGCACAGGGAAATAAGCTCTATTAGAGACAATACTTGTTAACAGTTCATTGTTGCTTTTGTTTTTTCTTGGGATTTGCTAAAAAATTGAAAAATATATTCTTCCAGATTTACCTTTTGATATCAGTTACATATCTGAATTAGTATTTGAATGTGTTTTTTCATTTGCATGTGACAATGTTCAGAAAATCCCATAGACACTCAAATAATAGATAACATATGATAATAAATTTGTTTATCTGTGACATCTTCCCAATAAATATCCTCATCCAACATGTTTCTAGTTTAGAACTATCAAAAAATACAGATCCAGAATAGGAAATCAAACATTTGGATACAAACTTACATTAAAAATTTAACAAGGAAATAGGTCTCACATAGAACAGAATATATTATGTCGCAATGGACTGCTTGGCATTCATCAAAAAAGTGGGTTTGCTGTAAGCGCAACATGTTCTTTTCAGTGTTGGGTGTTAGAATCATGGCATGGTAATTCTTCTTCATTTACACTGCATAAATTACATTTTCAGTGTGACAGCAGAGCTCGCCCAGCACGGCAGCCCATAGCCAGTCTAACAATTAATTTAATATCTGAGAACGCAGTTCATTTGTTTGGCTGTGAGGAAATTGAAATCCTAATGAAATGGGTCCTCTCAAAAAGTCTCTGAATTATGCCACAGTATATTTTTGTGTTCATGGTGGTTTTAACAGTTGTAATGTGCTTACCTGAAGGACCAGGTGATGATAATTTGGGCTGAAGAAGTACATTTCTAATGACACAACTTATGAGATGTCTCTTTATCGCAGTTAGGTGACAGTGATGATAAACAAAAACACTCATCCACAGAGCTGTACACATGATTAATGTTGCCAGGCGGAACAGCAACTATGCAAATAAGCAATTGTAAAGGGATTACATGAATCCATCATTCTATATGCCAGAAATCCTTACACTGTCAACACAATAGATAACAAACCCATGAAGAGGCAGCAAAGGACAAGAAGTAAAGATTGGCTTGTTTGTAACACTGCACAAGTGAGATCAGGTATGTCATCCACAAGGTAAAGCTCCTGAAATCAGAGCCTGGGAGTGACAGATGAAAGGCAGTCCAAGTCAGTTCCACCTAAAAAACCAACTACTTCCCTGGAACAATGGATGAATTGGTTTTGCACAACCATATTTTTTGCATTAGTTAATTAGCCTCAGTTAAAATAACCCAATTTGAACAAATGGGTAAAGAGTAATCATCTAAAGCTTTATTACTACCCTAATGTGCAACAAGACTTATTAATAACAATTTCAGTAGGTAAATTAGTAATGCCGTCTTAATTAAGTATACATGAGCGTTTTACCGTATGATGTTCTGCCTGTATGGTTAAGGTGTGGTTGAATTTAGGAAATTAACTACTTGGTTAAGAAAGATCACCATGTCTAAAAGAAACCAACATTGATTGTAGGACGAGGACATGGACCTTGAGCTATGGTGAGGCGGTCATCTATCTCTCTAAAGGTGTGTTCAGACTGAAGACAACATTTTAGAGGCAGTGCAATTGCACAAAGTCGATGTAAAGACTTACACAACAATGTATTACATCCGGTATGTATGTCTGTCTGCAGGAGGGATCCCTTTTGCTGAAGCACAAAGCTGTAAGACTTGACTGAATGAATGCACAAATGGCACAGTACTAGATTGAAGATTTACATTTATTCATTTAGCTGACGCTTTTCTCCAAAGCGATTTACAATTGCTATACATGTCAGAGGTCGCACGCCTCTGGAGCAACTATTGGTTAAGTGTCTCGCTCAGGGACACATTGGTAGATGGGTCACAGTAGAGAATTGAACACCGGTCTCTCACACTCAAGGTATGTGTGTTATCCATTGCGCCATCACCACCCCATACGAGTACTAAGGGGTACTTGGTTGTAACGATTATCCGGTACATAAAATGTACTTTTCACAAATATGAGAATCATTGTCTGTTTTCTAAAAAAAATGTAAATATAGGAACATTTTTCTGAAAACAATAGTTCTCTTACTATGTTAATCAAAGTATTGCTCTGAAGCTCAGTTCAGAGGCTGTTTTTACAACTGTTTTCTAATAAGTAAATAAACTTTTGATCAACCCATACCACTTTTACACTAAAATAATTAACATTGTTTTGTCTTGTAGGAGGGGCAGTATAAAGGCAAGCCCAATAGTAGAAGGCATTATATGGTTTTTGGTGCTGTTTAATGTTAGTTTGCGATGATAATTTGAATAATTTATAATTAGTTTTCTAGTTTTAATTTTGATATATTATTGCAATAATTCACCCTTGCACAACTGCACTTTCCACTTGACTGGTGAATACATAAACCAAAGCTCCAGGTGAAGAATTTGTGAGTCCACGTCTCCTCCTTCCACCATGGGGCTAAACACATCAACTGACACATCAAGAGAAATATCACCATTGTAGCAAATGAACATTAAATTGAAAACGTCAGTTTTGCTTCATTGCTGTCATGATTCCCGTTGTGATGCGTAAGTGTTAGTACTTGACATGTGTGGTGTTTGTCGCCTTTGTTGTTTAAATATCACTACATTAACCTTTTTCATTAAGATAAACAGTCAAACAAATGCTAGTGGGCCCTCTGGGATTCCTGTTGTAAACATTGTACTGCTGTGTGAGAGCTGCTGGAGCCATTAGCCTCCCAGTCAGATCTATCTTTGGCCATCAAGGGTCCAGCAGACACTGGCTGTCAGAGGCCATAGCAAAATTGATCCATTGTAATTGCATCCTGTGTGAAGTTAATGACTTTTTAAGGCAAAGTGGCCATTATTGTTTTGTATTCTGACAGAGATATGTAAATGACCTTGACATGCACAAATGCTAATTGGTGGGTGAGACAGCTGTCTTTATGGATGAGCTTGTCTTCCTTAAATGCCTCTGAAATGAGGGTGCGGGCTGAGCTTTTAGAGACGCACAGCACCATGCTGCTACCATGAACATTTACATTATGTAATGTCAATTCTGCATTGGAGGGTGTAGCCCCATGGACTGTGATTGGATTTTATTAATGTCCCCCGTTTGTGCACTTTGTACATGTCTTCCTTGCTGAAAAATCCATATTATTAATTTGTGTTGATCATCATCTGTGAAGGGCTTGACATTAACTGTTTTTCTCACCAGCCACTGTGGCTAGTGGTTTTCCATAGTTACTAGCCATATAGCATTTTCAATACTCAAATTTTTGTTGTTGGAAAATTATGTTTTATATGATTAAAGTTAAACATGGCGTGCTAATTTTTAGTTTTAAATTTGCAACCCCTTCAAATGTAAATGATCGGTGTACACCATAGACACTACAGGCCATTATCACTATCTCTGATTAGGTTGTGTGTAAAGCTCCTTTTTTTAAATGAAAACATGTAGGCCTAGTCTATGAAGATAGACATACAGAGTAGCTTCTTATTGCATAACTGCTATATTATTGCTGGTCAAGTTGTCAATTAACAGCAGGCCAAAACAGAACTCAGGCCACCGGGAAATCTCCGACATCTGCTATTTTAATCGCCACAACATCACCTTGTTTGCAGTGTTGTCAGTCAGTAGTGCGCAAGACAAGTGGCTTCACGAATGGACCAATGAGCAAACACTGTGTATTCATGGGAGTTGTATTGTTGTAGTGTCACATTGTTTGTTATTTCAGATGCCTTTTGACAAGACAAAAATTATTCAACCACCAAAGTGGGAGTGACTGTGTTACCTGCCACGGGTGAAATCCACCCACCAAAAAATACATTGATTGCGCAGAGACTGAGTAGTTATTGTTTGAGATCACAAGAAATGGTTTTGTTTTATGTTCCAAGTCAATGGACAGAACTGGAAAAGAAAATCTTTATGTGCTTTGAAACAGGTTATGTGTGAAAGCACCCTAAAGCTCTTACATGTGGCTGTGCATTATCATGCTGTAACATGAGGTGATGGTCGTGGATGAATGGCACACCAATGTGCCTCAGGATCTCGTCACGGTATCTCTGATTATTCAAAATGCCATCAATAATGCCATCAAAATGCCATAATAATGCCATGCAATTGTGTTCATTTTCCATAACACACGCCTGCCGATACCATAACCCCACCGCCACCATGGGCCACTCGATCCACAACGTTAACATCAGCAAAACGCTCATCGAATATGAGCTGCAGTCAGGTCGAGACCCCGATGAGGATGACGAGCAATCAGATGAGGTTCCCTAGATGCTTCCTGACAGTTTGTGTAGAAATTCTTTGGTTATTCAAACCGATTGTTACAGCAGCTGTCCAGGTGGCTGGTCTCAGACAATCTTGAAGGTGAAACGCTGCCGACTTGTCTGGGCCCAAGCTCATCTGAGATGGACTGAAGCGAAGTGGAAAAGTGTGCTGTGGTCTGATGAGTCCACATTTCAAGTTGTTTTTGGAAATTATGGATGTTGTGTCCTTCGGACCAAAGAGGAAAAGAACCATCGGGATTGTTATCAGCGCAAAGTTCAAAAGCCAGCATCTGTGTGTTAGTGCCCATGGCATGGGTAACTTGTGAAGGCACCATTAATGCTGAAAGGTACATATAGGTTTTGGAGCAACATATGCTGCCATCCAAGCAACGTTTTTTTCAGGGACGTCCCTGTTTATGTCAGCAAGACAATGCCAAACCACATTCTGCACGTGTTACAACAGCGTGGCTTCGTAGTAAAAGATTGCGTGTACTAGACTGGCCTGACTGCAGTCCAGACCTGTCTCCCATTGAAGACGTGCGGTGCATTAGGCCTCCCTTTGTTTTCATGATATCAAGTGAAGCTAGAAATATGAATGTGTGCCAACCCGGGGCATGATTGGCTATGAAATGCAGGAGTGGAGGATCCGTTATACGATACGATCAATCCGATCAATACGCTTTTAATGATTTTTTGCAGTGGAAAATAGAGGTTCAAACTCACTGTGAAGTTTTAGACGTCTATGTTATGCATTAACATTACATTAATAAAATCTTGCTCATTTCATATTTTGTGAAATGCTGTCAAAACACATTCAAACTATCAGCAGATAATAAAAAACTCTTCTTTCAGCTGCACCACAGTCATCCTCACTAAGAAATAATCACTTCATATCCAGTTGATAACTACAATAAGAATGTTGATAACTACGATAGCAACTATGGTGAAACAAAGACTGTGGTGAGTCGCAATAGTCTCAGTAATTAATCGGAAACACTTGCAACATGTTAATGTGAAACATTGAGACAAGAGATCAAGACTTTAGGATTTAAGTGGTGATGATATCAGCTAGAGGTCAACTTTGGTGGTGTCGGAGAATACAGTCCATAAAACACAATACTCTATTTCAGCTAGAGTGTTTCCTTCAGGGAATCACAAGGATCGTTCAAGTTGACTGGATCCAGCAAACAACAGTAAATTGTTTGGTCTGAAAAATGAATCAGCACAGCCAGAATCTTCTTCAGGCTTTAGACTGAGAGAAATGTCACTGAAGCTCTGTGTCCTCTGTTTTAGAAAGTGAAATTGGACAGCATCACAGTTTTGAGAGTCTGTTGAAAGCTTCGAGTTTCCAAATTCACAGTAGGTTGGAGTCATGGACTGTTTGCTAACAAAACATTATGCAGCACATGGAAGGCCACATGCAAGCCTCGGAGACATTAATTTAAAAACTGATCGTCTTTGAAGAAAAAATAGGCTGAAGTCTTTAAAATAATCTCATTTTCATAGTCACCCTGGCCTTGACTCCCTGCTTGGCACAAATACATTGACTTCAGGAGCCCTCTGGACATTGAAAGTTATGAAACCATATTTGTAAAGTTCTTGAAGAAGGACGCAGGCTCTTTGATTTTCAGAAAGTAGACATTCTGAACAGAAACATTGAAGGCTATTATAATTTAAATTATATTAAATATTATGCTCCATCAAAGCAATATTGTGTAAACCTGTCGTACCAGCCCCTCTTCTGTTTCCTACTTAAATACACACTGGCTCAGAAAGGCTCATCAGCAGAAAGATTATGTTTTCAATATTTCCTAATTCCTAACACTCCTTTTTAAGTAGCCAAGGAAATTTGATGCTTATCAGTGTTGTCCTAGAGAATTTGTAATGTTGTGGTAGTTGGAACACTATTTTGGTTAAAATATGTATGTTTTCCCATGTTACTGATCTCCAGGGTCTTAGTGTTATATTAGTGCCATCCCGGCACTTCCAGGTTCAGTCACTGCCAAGGTCACTTGGCCTGAGCTGCAGTTGACGGCTCCCAGTCAGCAAGGCCAGATGGTCCCCTCTGCACACATTACCTTGTGCTGATACCACTCTGAAGGTGAGGACATTACAAGTGACATTCAGAAGCCAAGTATCCCGAGTTTCAGCTGTCAGTGGTAGAGCTGGAGTACTGACCCAACTGTGACCAATAAAAATGAAAAGGAAAGATGTTATCCATGGCTACCAATCTCCTAAAATGTCTATTGATGTCTGATTGATGCTTCATAAAATATGTATTTAGAGGTATTATGTCTTATGTCTGCTAAAAGTTAAAGGCTAATTTTGCTATTTTGTTTTGCTGCTATAACTATTGATTTTAGTTGTCCAAAGTCATCCAACAAGTCATTTTCACTCAGATGTACTATGACCATACCATATTGTCTGGGATTGTCCTGGTTTCAAGTAGGGTGTTCCAAGTCCTGACAAATATCTCTAACCATAAATGTCCTGGTTGTAAACATTCACTACCAAATTGTCCCAGTTTTCACCACAATAATAAAAATGACATTATATTTTATTATATATTTTATACATTTCAGCATTTACATAGAAGTTTAACATGTTCTGTCCCACTCATTTTTATCTAACCCAACTTAACAATGCAATGCACCACACATCTGAATTCAACACTGATTTGTCTGTATGTGTGTCAGGTAGTGTGTTGTTGTCAAGGCTTTTGCTAGCCTGGGTCTCTTTCTGACCTCAGCATGCTAATTGTTCGCCGTCATGCAAAGACAAAGTCTGTCTTTTGTAAAGAGCTTCAGGAGGCTTACTCCTTTGTAAAGTACCAGGCAAAATGCTGCATTCATACCATCCACGGTGTTGAAAAGTATGCTCGGTGTGCTAAGCACTGAAGTAATTGTCCCACATTCTGATAAAAATGGTTATGGTGGGTGCATAATTACATACCTACATTAAGGGTCCCTGTTTGGGGGTTTAAAAATATGGTCAGCCTACTCTGATGCTGCAAGAGTTTTTCAATTAACATAATCATCTTGTCTCAAAAAATGCAGTGCTAATAACAAGCTTTTAGTGTACCACAGAATCATAGATTATATCTATACTTCTATACTTACATTACATTACATTACATTTACTCATTTTGCAGATTGGTTTTATCCAAAGCGACTTTCATTTGAGGAACAACATACAATCATTAACAGAGCATAAAATACAGCACAAGATCTACAACTGACAATACACATTACTAAAAGCAGCAATAAATGCTACTAAGCGCTAATGGCACCTATCACATCAATGGGGTAAATACCAAGGGAAAGAAGTTAGAGTTAACAAAAAGTGCAATCAATACAAGGTAATTGTAAGGGATAGGAGAAGAAGAGCACAGGAAGGTCCATGTTAGATGTTAGGAGTTAGAGGTGTTATAAGAGGACGTATTCTCGGAAGACATGAGTTTTCAAGAGCTTCATGAAGTTAGAGAGGGACGCCCCTGCTCTGATGACGTGTGTTAGCTCGTTCCACCATCGTGGTGTCACAGATGAGAACAGCCGGGACTGGGATTGCTTTGTGTGAAGGGATGGCAGAGCAAGGCGGCGTTCGTTGGAGGAGCGTAGTGGCCGAGAAGGAACGTAAACTTGTAACTTCTAAAATTTTTCATGCTTTTAAGTCCTTACATTTATCTGTGTTCTTCAACTGAAAATACCAAAGATGACATACACATGATGGAAAAGTTTAATGTGAGAGCTGTAGAATTTACTTACTACAGTTGGCATTAAAAGGTATCATAGATGGGCATTTGGCTGAGTCACAAGCTCCTAACCATGAGTTCAGCTAAGCCTTTGACAAAGATGCTAAGATCCCTGCGTCTGGGTTGCTCATGATGTGTGTGCCACTCTAGCTTCAGATTTACAGCAACTGTAGCTGTGCACACTGACAGGTGAGGACTGAAATATTTATTTACTTAGAATTACCAAAGAGATCTATCTTTCATTTGTCTAAAACTCACTTTAACAGAAAAATATGTCAAGATGAAGATCTTCTATGTAAGTAGGTTATTTATTCTTGAAGATATTTCAACAGTCATTCAACTAAAAAAAAGAAGAGAAAAGAGATGTCCAAGACCATTTCAATTCAACAGCAGCAGCAGCAAATAATGTTTTCTTTCCAGTGTGTGGGCTTCAAGACTGGGTTATCAACTAGGCAAAGTTGCCAGACATCAAAACTGCAAGGGGACTGTGAAGCTCCACTTCAGCTCAACTGGTCTGTGCTAATACAATTGAAGAAAAAACAAAAACATCAGTTCAAAGTGTTTACTAAATCACAATTTATTTTGCTAACTTGTTAGCAATATCAACTTGATGATAATATCTTTTTGATTACAGCTTGTTTCTGATGACCCCAAGTGGCTATAGAAAACTCTTACTGGAAGAGCTTCTTTATTTCAGTTTTATGATTCAATGTCCCATATACCTAAATATATTAAATCAAACTACAGTAAATCTGGAGCTCATTATATTCTTGCATTTTTATTTTCATTTATGTGTTTTATCTCGCACTCAAAATCTGTAAATTCGCTTTCACATGTACCGTTCACCCCATTTTCACATTTGTGACACCGAGTAGGAGATATTAAATCCTACCAAAATGCAGAAAATGCAGATGTCTTAATTGAATCTGTAAAAAACAAGGACATGTTAATGGGGTGTTTGAAAGGAATGCATCTAAGTGTCCTGTTAGGTCTCAGCTCACAATGTCTTTGTCTCTGAAAGCTATATACTTTCGTAGTCAGAGGCGAACCCTTCAGTTCGCTCTGTTTAAATGACCATTCTCTATGTCTACTCTCTGTCTTTCCTGCCACTTTGGTCAAGAAAAGAATAGATGAGATGTGCTTTTGAAAGTCATAATTACCACAGACTAATCAGCCAATGTAACATTCGTCTTTCCTTTTGTCCAACATGTACAAAAGCTTAAGGATGGCTAATTGGGCAAGAGGGCTTAGCCAAATGGTGCAGACTTAGAAGAAAAGTGGCTTTCAACGTAAAGAGATATGCAGGGCTTACGTCCTGTACTGAATAATTTTCTGATAACATTGAGACCACTCTTAGTTTTTGGAGAAAGGCTACAGAAAGGAAAACCTGGCTGCGCGCAGCTTGCAGTCACTGTGCTGCTTTGTGAGGAAAGACTGCCTGCAGCCCAAGATAAAATGACGGGAGGTGACAAATTCATAAAGGCTTTGTGTTCATACAATTCATAGGGATTCTGGGGTTGGCCGGGAATAAGGTGACACGGCTGACAGGGATTTCATCTAGCTGAACTTGCCACATACTGCAGCAAGGAGACAATCCTCGACAAGATGCGTCTTGGAAAGTCAAACAGTGGACAATATATATATTTTTTGTCCACTGACTCAGTCATACACCAAGGCAAATAAATGAAAAGAGTTATTAAAAACAAGCGCAGCATAAAATACATGACAAGCTCAATATGTCATTGGTAACACCACGATTTTCACTGAAGATATTTTAAAACAATTTACCAAGCATGTCATTTTAACTCCTCATCTCAGTGATGCAGTGTTGGAGGAAGCATCATATGTCTTTTCAGTGTCAGCATTTGTTTTAGGACTGGCCAACAACTAATAAAAAAATAAAATAAAACCACAGTTCAACCAATCATTCAGCCAACATGTTCTCACTCCCACCCTACCTTGGGTTAAAATTGTTATGTTTCTCCTGCAAGTTATGTTTTATAACTGAAGTCAGTTACATAATATACGTACCTATGTAGCTTAAGGTTAAAACAAGTCAACACTGACTACTGGTTTCACACAGGAAACGAACACCAGTCTCCTGGGTAAAAGTCTGGTGTTTTCTTTGATTTGCCCATCACCCATTAACCACAGCCCTCTGTGGCTCTTTATACTACGTGACACTGATGTATATGGTTGTAGCATTAAAAAGTGATGCCAGTGGGTCTTGACCAAGTGCCCAAATGTGACAACTTGGGAATGTGAACGTATTCATTCGGCACACAATCCAGTCCAGAACTACTCTTAGCACTGTATTGAAGACAAATCAGTGTCAGCACAGGAGATTCTAAAAGATCAGGTATTGCTGTAAAAAAAAAAAAGGTGTGGCATTACATTTTTTGTTTTGACAACTCATTGTCGTATAGATATTTATGTCACTTGACGCAACCTTAAATACTGTTTGGAATGAACCACTAACATCAGCTGATAGTAATAGTAGAAGTATATTTAGGTTACAGAATAAAAATAGAAACACGTTAATTTCATTACTTTTATCACAATTCACTAGCAACGTCTGTTAATGGTTAGGAACACCAACCCATAACAAAAGCTACTTAAACATTTATATTAACCCTCATTGGGTAGAACCCATTGAGGAGCAGCTGCATAACAGTATGCATTAGGATGACTGACTACCCTCCCACATCACAAGGCCTCAATTAGGAAGAAGACCTCAAAACAGTTTTTATGATCAAATGCTGTTTTAAAACAAGCAAATCATACCTAGGTCCCAAATTTTGCCAATATTTCTGCATCACATATCTGACCAAAATAAACCCAAATAGAAATGCGGAACCTTGCTACGGTTTGTCCTTTAGAAAGGAGAATATTTTAATGGTAAAAGTTTTCATTTAACCACCTGAAACATATACACCACTGAAATGCTTTGTGGTGGATTAACTGACAGCTGACCAGGTATAGTATACTGTCAGGTAATATATTTAGATAAGACGAAGTGACAAACTTGAACTGCCCTCTCAAAAAAGAATATTTACTGAGAGGGCAGTTGTTTGTTGTCTTTCAGGCTTTGGCACAGCATCACAATAGTATTGATTTGTATCCCCTTGTATGTGATACTGTAAGAATTCATCCATAACTGTGTGAGGATCATGGATTTGCTGGTAATCAGAGCTATAAATCTGCTTCTCAAATTCACCAGTATGCATTCAATATATACTGGGTGAATGTGAGCCTTATTGGTGTATGTTCAGTTTCTTTAAAGTTCCTCCTCCATCAGTCACTGTACTTGCCAGCATCACTTTTGATGATACCAACAAAAAGAAGCATTTTCAACTGCCAGCAATTGTGCAGCTTCATTGAATATGTGCTTTGAAGATTAAAAAAAAGGAGTAAGAGACAGATAGAGAGAAAAAAAATCTACTATCCTAGCCTCAGCCCCTAACGCCCCCATCTCCCATCTTCCAGCACTCCCCATCGTACCTGTTTGTGTGTAAGCCAGAATGATTCATCATAGAGGGGATTTGAGGGGTAGGAGGTGATGGTGGGGGAACAACTGAACATCCATCTTAGGTAGCGAACTGAACCTTTTTCTAAATGCACCTCATCATCAGTTCTCATGTATAAGTGGAAGATGCTGTTGCATACAGCTGCGAGTAAACACATCTCTCCACCTGGCATATGTCCTGTGTGAGGACAGGAAAAACCTTGCAAGCAATTCCTCTTGGGAGTGAACTGACAGTGCAGCAAACACATAACAGTGACTTCATCTGATGTATGATCCTGTGTTGTAAATAAGCATCATTTATATAAAAACAGTAAAAGATCTAATTATATTGCTTGGAATTTTAACATTTATATTACATACAGCAACAGATGAAACAATGCCATTGTCCCATAATTAATCCTGACAAATACAGTTTATTATTTTGATTAGAATCCATTATGCCTCATTCATTATTGCGCAATGTGGTTAAATTAAAATTTATGTTTGAAACATGTTTAATAGATTAACTTTTAATTGCTTCTATCTCAGATCTAATGTCTTCTTAATGGGCTTTTGTGTATATGTTCATCTATGATTGCTAAATAATCACAATTCTTTAAAATTAGTCATACTGTAGAAACAGAAGAATACAATTAAGCTGCAGCAATTGTATCTCTGCAGGAACAAATTAGTAACTTCAAAATGTAGCTGATTTCATTATTTACAAATTACTCAAAAGTAATACAAATTGTTAGTTCTTTTTATCAGCTTATCAGCCAATCAAATTTGTCTTATTTTGAGTTTGTACACATTCATTAATTCATTCTTTCAAAAGCCGTGGGGTGTCATGCTTCAAACACAAAGACCAACTGTGTAACTTTATTAGTTATTTCTGGAGGCCAGTCAGTCACTTACATCAGTGGTTCTAAAAATGGGGTCTGAGGATCCCCAGGGGTCCTTGAGGGAGTAATACCATTCATAAGTAACACAATGACATAATCTATGACTCTTTAGCCATGGGTTTCATACACTTCCTATAGTAAAACCTCTAAAGGTAAAAATCCTATAAGATGGGAAACCCTGGGACAAAATCAAATGGGGTTCTGTGGTCTAATTTGTGCCAGTTTAGGAGTTCTTCATGCGAAAATGTTTGAGAACCACTGACTTACATCACTTGCTCAATCTCAAATTTCTTTGAGCTCAAGAGTTTGTTCTTTTTCTTTTATTTCCTTTTCCTTCTCCATTATTATATCTGAAGGACAGATTTTTCCCACTTGTGACACTGTGAGATGCCCTTATAAAATCACAGGTCCATGTGGGGTTCACATTAGATGGGTTACCTGTCTCCTCGGCCACCTGGAGGGAGGTGAGAGAACACAGCTGGCTGTCAATCAGGCCTGAGAACAGAGCAGAGGAAGGGAGAACCAGAGAAGAAAAAGAAAACTGGAGAAGAAAAAGAAATGACTGCTTATAGGGGAGGGTTGCACCATTTCTTTAGGTAAAAAAACGTGAACAGAAAAATCTGTCTTGATGCATCTGTGATCCTTAACCCGAGTCCCCATAAACACACTTAAAATACATCTGTGATTTACTTTAGATTCAGATTAGATTCATATTCTAACATCATGATTTTATGTGTTCAATAGAAGTCTTTTATTAGACACAATACACACTTAGACAGATGTATTATTGAGACTGTCCTGACAAAAAAGACAGTATTGGTTATTTCTTCAAATGCGTACACACACATTACATGAAAGGTGCAATAAATGTTTTTTTAAACATCCAATGGAAAGGTTTTTTTCACTCTCAACAAATGTCTGCAATACAGTATGGTTGAAGAAAGATCATTCTTATGGAAAATAATCTTTAGTTAACATATGAGTAGATTTAGGCAACTGACATTGCAATATATAACAGCTTGCTACATAAAAGGAACAATGTTTCTTTTATTAAAAGTGAGTGTTGGCATTGCAAGTAAGATCCAGAATTTTGTCAGTGTAATACCTAGAGGTATGGGAATTGGTGTAGTGCTCCCTACAGGGTAGTAAGGGATGATGGGCAATGCAACATCAACTTTTATTATCAGAACATGTAAGAGGTTAGTTGCATTTTTTTACATGCAAATTATTTTTTGGCTAAAATGCACATGGTCAGTCATCTCAAGAGCTGAGACTCTCTCAACGTAGTTCACATTCCAGGCCTGGAGAACACAAAATAGCAGTAGGCAGCTGGGTGCAGGCAAACAAGTAGAGACTTGGGCCACGTTGTAAAGAACAGAGTCGGTACCACAGTCCAATGAGGTTTTCTCTGAGGCATCAAGACAGTCTGGTCTCAGAGGTGAAAGCACTCAGACTTGCAATGATTGATGCCAGCCCTTGCCTACTATTCATCAATTTTCTCCTAATTCGGTCCCATTTACCACTGTGCCAAAGGTGTGCCACATGTGTGTCTCTGCTGCGGTTTTGTTGCAAAAATTACAAAAAAATGTGTCCATGTGAACTGTCTCATGCACCTGCTTACTGATTTAAAAGATATGTAACCTAAATTTGGGGTTTGAATTGTTTGCCAATCAATGTTGGGTCTATATTGCTTACACTGATTCATCGGATGTTTCAATAAAAATAAAGGCTTAAAAATCTTTGTTTGAAGTAGATGTGAAAGGTGACATTGCTACAATCATAGTTTTCATGCTGACTGCAGAAAGTGCAGGGTATTGTATTGCTTTGCATAGACCTTGTAAGCCCCAGAGCAAAGCTTTAAGGATTCTGTCCTCACCAGACAAACCACTGGGTCTTTGTTCAAACACTTGTCACTTAAATGACATGTGCTTGCATTTTCCTGACAAGCCATTTGTCATTTAGCTGCAAGGACTTGTTGGCTTGATAAATATTGTGCATTTCTTTCACTCTAAATAGCCTTGGTTTGTTCATACTTAATTGTGGCTGCTCAAGATTATTAACATAGTACACTGTAGGGGCCCTATTTTAACAAATCGCATGTCGTGAAGCACATGGCGCAGTTTCTTTCCACTGTCAAACTAGCAAAATTGGATTTGGACACGGTCCAAATGCAACTGCACCACGCCGTTTCACGCCGTGCACTTACATCGTTAAAATAGTGCCAACAATTTGCCTGATCACACCTTATTTTAAGACCAACTCTCCCATGACAACTGCTTCCATTGGAAACTAGCAATGACATTTACACTGCTGAACTGCCATATCCATGTGATTTTAAAAAACACCATTTTCTAAGATATTTAGCTGTATAATAATGATTATTACAACATGTGGTTCAGTGGTGTAGTCTAGATATTTCTAGTGAGTATACTGTGATTTTTCGATCCCTGCGTCATACTCATCTGTCTCAGAGCAACGTCCCATGAGCACCACTACACTCACTAATACTTATGTAATATAGTATGCATGTGCATGTAATAGAGAGCATTCTGAAGGACTGCTTAGGCTACAACGCAAAGATTTCAACAGCCAATGACAGTTGCAGGTGGCAAAGGGCGTCACTTTGTGTTGAAAAATGGTGGAGACATTTTAGGGCTCAGATTAGAGTTGTGACACTTAGCATATCAGACGTGACAATCCAAAATATAGGGGTCAGGAGTTCAAGAACAGAAGATATTTTAATATCTAGTATCTAGTATTTAAAGAAATATTTAGCCTACACGATTGGGGGTCTGGGGATTCCTCCCCCAGAAGATTTTAACCATTAAACATTTAATTTCTTCCATTCTAGAGACATTTTCTGCACCAATTTATGGTGAAAATGTCGAATGGTTAGTGTTAATCACTATCTAACTCAGCCAGTTAAGAGATTTAGATTTCATTTAGCGTTAGATGTTATATCAATCTGGTTTTATCAGTTGGCAATTTTCAATGCACATTTCAGAGTGCAATTTGCAACTATTATTAACAATAATGGAAAGCTAAGGATTATCAGTAGCAGTAATAACAATAAATATAGGCCTAAGTGCAGTCCTATCCCCAATATTCATTCATCACAGAATATTAGCACTGAGGACACCAAAAGGGGTCCACATCCTCTCAAGCACACTTATCTTCCAAAAAAGTGTAGTTTGAGTTTGCTCGCGTTTCACATCTCCTTCAGTGATTCACATTAGTTAATTTCAAACGTGCGCCGAGTGACCGCCACGCAGCTGTGTTGTTGTTTGGAAGCTGACGTCAGATCCCGGTCACAGGCCACGGAAGCAACAAACGTCAGTTAAGAGCTTTGCAATACAGACGGGGTGAATTTTTTAACTGAACGTGTGAAAGTTCTCTCACAAAACGATGTTGTTACGTATCATCTCGCTATTTGAAGTGGATATACGGAAATCTATGACCGTTCCTAGTGGGTATACAGCGTATACCTGCGTATCACATAGACTACACCATTGATGTGGTTGCAAACATAGTCCATAGGCCATTATAAAAACAGCTACCCTTTCTGTTGTGACTGTGTGGAATGCCAATATAAGTTATTTGGTGCTGCTGTCAACCTTCTGCAATGTATTGACAGCAGAGACAGCACACTACATGTCAACACATTAATAGATTTTTTTGCACTCCACCTGTGAGTCTGAGAGAAAAAAAGGGAGAAATAAACACACGAAAATGGAGCTTAATTAGACCCTTCTCTGATAAGGGCTTGATATATATTGAGTAAGCAGAGGTCTTTCAATAAATTCTGGGGTGTTCCAAATGAGAAGGCAGGAAACAGAAGCACATCTGATATAGTCAATCAAGTGCAATTAATCTCAGTTGTGGGTGAAGGTATGGGTTGGTTGTAAAGTGCCTCACACCCCTGGCATCATTACACACTTGGATGCCCGCTGCCTTTTAAAGCTGTGCATTGGTGGTCTATTCGTGCATTGGACCGTGTAGTGTACAAGCAAGGCCAGGGACATTACCCTCACTGTGTGTCATGACATTGTAGCCTCATCAAGGTAACCTGCAGAGTGGCAATCTGTGAATGAATTTTATCAACGTTCTAATCCAAATGTTACTCACTTTACATTATATTCCGTTGGCAGAATCTGTTATCTAAAACTATTCACAATTTTATATATAAATATAAATAAGGAACAAACTGATGGAGCAAGACTAAGCCTACACAAACAACACCAAATTCTGTTCTGGTTTGTGGCAGTGAGAGATGTAGTATTAGCATGTTGTTCCTAAGGTTCACTTACTATTTACCGCGTCACTATGCCATGTCCTCATAATTGGAACCTGGAATTTGGTAGCTTCCATTTGTGAAATTTCTTTTTATTAATGTTTTCATGGCTGGTTTTAAAGTGTATGTATGTCTGTGAATTTATATTCATGTCTATGAAGCTAAAGACAAATTTCCACATGAGTGGACATTAAACATGTTTGGTCCTAATGTTGGTTTTGTTTTCTTTACAAAGTAAGTGGTAAATCATTTAATCTGGGAAGTTAACTTACTTATTTTCTCTTATTTCCTATTTTTATGTTTGACTTGTTCTGTCTTTTTTAATTGAATACTCTGTGATTTAAAATTACTTTCAAAACTAATTTAACTAGAAGTAGTAACAGTGTTTACAAAATGAATTGTGTCATACTTACTATAGGGACTTAATGTTGTTCTTTCTCTGTGTCTTCCTGACATAAGTGAACTCTTTTTTATCATATTTCATCTTTTTCTGATTACTATAATTTTCAAATTGTTGTGTTTTGCATAATAACGGCAGAGAAAATAATGCAGTAGAGTAAAAAGTACATTGTTTCCCTCTGAAATATTATATAATGTAGCATACAATGTAAAAATGACAAAGTAATGTGCAGTAGGCCTACAGTACTTGAGGTACCTGAACTGCAATTAATTATTTTCACCACTTGTCTGTGGTCATGTCTAAAAGATTTTTGAACCTTTTCACTTTCTGGGTTGGATTAAATCAGAGAGATATGGTTTTAGGGTTATTTTGCTGGATTTTAGAAATGAATTCCCACTGTTCTATTGTTTTGTAGTTGTAATTGTACATGTGTATTCTAGTGAGCTGGAATTCTATTTTATTTACTTTGTCAAGCATTCACATGACACAACCAAACAATGTGTAGTTTTACTCTTTATGAACTACCCAATGTTATTAGATGACCCAGTGCATTCAGCTTAGCAAACATCCAAAAAGTTACCATGGTAAATTTATAGTTATTAAATTCTTGCATGGAAGAGATGAAAATCCTTCCCCTTTTTTGTAATGTAATGTATATTCATCTGTTCATCCATAAAATCAGATCAAGCAATATGAGAAATGCTGAATCCAATACTTTTTATGATACATTAACCTCATACAATATGTACTTATCACAAATGGTGTTTGTATCATCAGCATAGTGATAACAAACAAAACCACGGGGGAGAGAGAGAGAGAGGCAGATTAGACTTTTCTCTTTTTGTAATTTCAAGCACTCTTCCTCCTCCACCTCACTGTTTTAGGCTTTATTTTGTAGTCACACAGTGATTACACCTGAACATAACAATAGCGGGAGCAACAATAGGCTGTTACTGCTGATGGAAAAAGCCACTTTGACATTCAGGATTTCACAATTACCAAATCAGTCACCTCCTTTTGAGCATATGCAATTACTCTGAAGGACATCAGACTTTTATTCTTGTCAAATAAGAAGCAGCAGACAGCATGACCCCATCCTTGGGAGCAGCAGATAGGTTCAGGCCTCATGTTAACTGTCTGACATCCTTAGAATACTCTCACCACTCTCATCACTGACATTCCTGCTCCTTAACCGACTAAGGGCTCAATGTAGCTGCCATATGAAAACTATCACAGATGACATGCAACATATGTCCATGCCTTTGCTAAAACAGCTCCAGGAGTGCTCAGTGGACAGTCAGTTTCACAATGCAATTTCAAATTATAAAGGCTTCCTCTTCCCTGGCTTGTTCCTCTGAGAGCCAAATCCATGACCAGGAAGACAATTGATAGCAGTTACAACTTGCCACGAGGTGGGGAGTAGTTGGGAAATGAGCAAATTTTTGGGCGGGTCTTGGGGGACTGCAAATCAAAACCAGAGGTCCTCATAGGTCTAGAGAGAAGAATTGGGACAGAGGGAGGGATGTTGGGGTGGGAGGATGATGGAGAACAAGAGGGTGAGATGAGTGCCTTGGGAGGAGGGTTCAAAATTCAGAGGAGGAATGGGTGCATGCATGCGTGTGTGTGTATGTGGGTGTGTTTTGAGTGCAAGTCGGGGGCATTTGCCCTACTTATTTCTGTTGTGAGTCGATGTATAGCATTTTACAGCATCTCAAAATGATGAAATGATCCTCCTGCTGGACTGTAATTTTGATTTGATTGTAATATTTTAATAACTTAGAGTGTATTCCTGTAACTTATTTCAACTCATGAGGGGAACGTCCAACAGAAACCACAAGAATGTTGTTAGAAAACAACCAGTATCATTAGGAGAAGATTTACACTCACACTGGACAAATTGGGAGTGTACGATTTAAACCCAATGCCAATGCAGGAAGTTGTGGGCCCATGAAGCAAGTTAAACACACTTCAAATGAAGGTTGGATGTAAAGAAATTGGTAATTTTGACCATTTATTTGTAGAAAATGACAACTGGTCAAAATCAAAACCAATCGTTTTTGAACAACACAGTAGGCCTCCTAATGTTTTAACTTAGGAAGAGATCGGAAATTAATATTTAGTGGAATAACCCTAATTTTCAATCACAGCTTACACACATCTTGGCACGCTCTCTACCAGAGTTTTGTAGAAAAATTAGAACTCTAAAGAATCACGTCTTTATAAGTCACAAAGAGATCTTTCATTCCTTCTTTCCTTTATTTTATTTTGTTTTGTTTCATTTGGCCAAAAACCACAAATTTTAGTTTTAGTTAAACTAATACCAATTATAGTTACTTTTATGCCTTCTGTAGGAAAAAGCCAAATATCATTCATTTATACATTTTCAATAAGAAGTATAAAAAACAGTTTTATGTAAAAAAGGCTGCTCACCTGAAAATAGAGGAAAGGATTTGGAAATTATATTCATATTTGCTTTTTGTCTGACCTTCACTGGCACCAAAGACCACATTTTTCTCCATCACCAAAAAAAAAATCTGACATGTTTGCCAGAGGACCTTCCCATTTCAAAGGTGGATTTTGTATGTAGACAACAACCTAGTAATTTCCCTCGGCACAGCAGCTGAGCACACTCGTCTGTGCGATGACAAACGGAAAGGGTTATCCAGTCCCCTCAGAATACCTCACAAACATTGCTCAGATAAACCTAATTTTGCCCAAGGCTCTCTTCACCTGCTTGAAAACTAGAGCAATACATTTGCAAATATCTTGAAGAATTCCCACCTCTCTGAACCTGCAGTAACTATATCTCCACAGGGGCATATCACTTTCCCTTGAGGACTTTGGGAAATATGGTTGAGACCTTCAATTTTTTTTCTGACTAACAATTACAAATGTCATGGAAGAAAAATCACAAGCTCCATCAGGGGCCCTGTAGCACTTTTAAGGGGGTGACATTGCCAAATGTGTTGGCTGTTTATTTATTAATTTTGCATAACATTATTCATGAATATTAATGTTGCCTCATGGTGGGATCTGTTTGCAGTACTCAGTGGGCTGGAAGAGGCCATGAAACAAAGCTGAGGAAAATCATACTCGCTAATGTGAAGTGGGAGTTGTGGGCTTTCAGTGCAGTGGATCAGTGAAATAACCGCTCACAAACAAATTTGACTGTTTTTTAACACATGAATAAATAGGTTGAGGGGCAAAAACAACAAGCCAGCTGAAGATTTCAAATATCTGACATGATTTTTCAGACTTTCCAAAAATCTGCTTCTGAAAATCTTCGCACCATTTTCCAAGAATGAGTCATATGGGAGCTGTGGGCTGACCTATAGTAGGTCTTTACCCTGAGACTAGAGCTGCTTTTAGAACAGACAGCCAAACTTCAGGTCAGCAGGGATTAATTAGCTTTTTGAAACCCACCCAGAAGATGTCAAGGTAATCTTGGGATGCGGGCTGCAGAGGTCAATGCAATATCTCAGAGCAGAGGGAACGAGAGCTGATCTCACCAGTGTCCAATGCTCTGCCATGCCAGGCATTAGTTCCAAATAGGCTGAGACCACTCAGTGCCAACCTCCACCCCTCATCTAGGCCCCATTAATGGCAAAGCGTATAATTGGGTCACAATTTTCATGCCTGCTGAAATCAACATAATGTATGTTTCACTAAAAACCAGTCATGAATAATTGTACAGCATAGTATGTGTGACAATTTAAATGGACAAAACTTGAGACTTTCTGATCTCTTTGAAAATATAAGTTTTCACACATTCAATAAGGAGAGATTGTCAGTTTTCCTTTGTCCCTTTTTATCTGGGAAAACAGAGTCTCACATTGCAAGACCAGCCTTCACTATTCTGGAGCTCTGTGCCAGCATTGGAGAAAGCTTCGGCCAAATCCATTATTATTCTGTGAAAGGTGAGAAAACACTCAGAGTTGAGAGGTGTTGAGATCAGTATTGTCAAGGGGCAGTCTTAATCTGTGCTAAAAAGAAATATTATTTGAGGACAGTCAAGTATTTTGGGCTATATCTGCAGATGTTGCTGCTATTAACCACTAAACACCATTAGTAGCAATGTTTTTTTGTTTATTTTAGACAAATAAAAAATTGGAGTAGATTATCACACTAGATGAAAAAACACAATTTCATTACAATTGATCTACTGGTTGTGGAAACATTGCACTCAATGCCTGAAATGTCTCATGGTAGACTAGAGGAAAAGTCACGGGATCACAAAAGTAATTAGAAATCATCCTCTGCAGAACCATTAATGTCTGTGCAAAATTTCTTGCCAGCCAGGGGTTGAGATCTTTATTCTGACCTAAAGTGGTGGACCAAAGGGACGCTCCTACTGTGGCAAAAAATCCACAGAAGAATCCAACCAGGCCTACACTTGCACAATCCAATCCTACATCATTAACATGTACAATTTTAACTGGAGGATATGCCATTATTGTTATTGCGTAGGACAGGGAGAGGTCTGGCAAAATTGGCTCAGTCTGATTGAGGACGACAATGTTGCCAGGTAGGCACTCAGCCAATATTATTGTGCAACAATTTTGTTGTCAAATGTGAGGGTACTTCTGTTTTACATTAAAAACGTTAAAAAAAAAGTTATATGCATATCTTAGATTAGTCTTCATAGCTGATGCTCATAGAGATGAAGCTTCAGTTATGTTAATGCATGCAAGAGTACACTGTACAGTAAGGATGATGTAGGCTACTAGTGGAGGGTTTATTGCAGTGGTTCAGACCAGTGGCTGAGAATAGCTCAGTTCCCTTTGTTCCTAGTTGACCCACTGTGGAGAACTGGTGACTCACTCAAGAAAGGCACATCATAAATGACATAAATGCAGCCAGGCAGGATGTGCACTGTTGTAATAAGCAGGTGCAGAGCTGGAATGTGGGTCTAATCAAATACAGCAATTAATGTGTTTAGAGGAACTTTGATGGTAAGCATTTATTTCAGTAACAGCCCAATAAAGAACACTGAGTTCAATGTTTTATATAGAAATACTGCTCTCTCTCTCTGTTTCTTTTCTCTTCCTTTTCAGGTGTGCCTGGTTATGATTCATATTTTATAATGAAATGCTATTTTCAAGCAACCAGGATATCTTAGAAACGCCACCTATATTTCTTCAGAATTAATGCTGAACACATTGCCAAAGCTCTCTGGGAGAACCTACACCCTAAAAGATCCTGTAGCTGAACTCCTGCCTGCTATATTAAGAGACTCTCATTCTAATTGATGGTGATAATTTTATTAAAGTTTCAGAAACAAGCTGCTTGAGTGAGTTTTATTTGAAATAATCTGATTTCTAAATAGGAAACATTTCTTGCCTTGTTGACTTAAAACAACATTTTGCAAGTTGGTGAGAAATCAGCTTTCTGAGTCTTGGGCCTTTATGAAAGTTCCTGCCACTCCCTCCCCATACCTACTTCTACTCCGTTAGCACATTCGCAGGGAGGGTTCGCCACATTAATTGCCATCCGAAACCAATGAGGGCAGAGTGGTAGTTGGTTATAAAAACCCTCCAATGTTGAGTGAGGATCAATGCTGGCTTGTCGAAGCTGTTTAACACCCTTTGCGGCAATGGAGGACCCCGCTTTCAAATGTGAGTTCAGTGTGACTACACCCGTAAACGTGAGATTTTGAAATTACGAAATTACACTAACGTTTCTATATCACCATACACAGGTTAACAACATAGCCTAAAGGTTGAGTAGTTTTTAATTAAAAAAAGCACTTTTATGAAAGCCGATATAACTGTTGTTTGTTTGATACTAGTATGATAGCAGTCAGTGATAATGCAGCCATAACATGCTTATTTACCTCTCAGTAATCTGAAATTTTGTTGTTGTAGTGACTGTTGAGTCATGAGTATAGAAAAGAACAGAAGATGAGAGGATGTTTACAAAGAAAAGAAAGGTTTTATTTCCTTCAATAGGCTTAGCCCTACTGTGGACTGAATGTAATCTGGCTGTCACTTCACTGACCACATTGGCAAAGATGTCTCTTCAGAGTAGAGTAGTAAAATAACTTCTAATTATTCTAACATTTTGCTATAGAGGTTAATTGTCAAAGAGCCAGGTGACAGACAGCAAGCCAAGAAGAGTGAGAACCTAAAGAAAAATTATTAGTTGAAAGTTTGATCCAATGTGAACGTAATATGTTCACAGCTACTTATATGTCCCAGCTACTTGGGCTTTTTACTGGACATGCATGAGTCAATGGGGAGGAAGCCATCTGTTAATCCACCAGTCCTCATTACCTCGTGCATGTCCGACCCCACTTTACAAACCGGCCCCTCTTCCTGCCCCAGCCCCAATGACCCTAAACCCCATCTGATCCTGTCCTGTTTGTTCGTTTAATACAGCATACACTTAACACTAGGGCTGTGTGATATCACAAAAATATCATATCCCGACATAGGTCATTTCATATCCCAATAATGATATATATATCCCGATATAGTACATTTTTTTGTAAATTCAGTGAAATATAATTAGTTACTGTTACTGTTTTTCAACAGTAATGATATTTTTCTGCATCATAAAGGGGGGTAACTTGTGCAATCCTGGAGGGCTGTCCCTCACGGAAATATTATGGTAAAACGTTGTTGCAACACAACAAAATCAATGATTGGTCATAATTGCAAACAATAATTAATTACATTTACCTGATGCTTTTATCCAAAGCAACTTACAATTGCTAAACATGTCAGAGGTCACACGCTTTTGGAGCAACAAGGGGTTAAGTGTCTTGCTCAGGGACACAACGGTGGCTGGGTCACAGTGGGGGATTGAACTCGGGTCTCTCACACCAAAGGCAGGTGTCTTATCCATTGTGCCATCACCACCCCGTGTCACACAGCCCTACTTGACACCTTCACTTATTTATACTACAGTGCCATGTTAAATAAAAGTGATGACAGGTAATATATCATTTTATTGTCCTATTTATATTTTACAAGTACTGCTATTGCTCTGCTTGACCTATGCATATCATCGTTACGTTCATCCTGGTGTGAACTTGCATGACAAAATAAACTTGTGTTATCTAAAGGGTACTTTTGACAACTTAGTTACTTGTTGTAAAGAAGGTAAAAATGTCACAAATGTGCTGAGTATAGATTTATTCAATGAATGCACAAGAGGCTGTCTGCATCCTTAGACAAGTGTTGCTCTGACATGTGAATACCAGTAATTCTGGTCAATTCCATGTTTGAGAAATTGCTCCTTTTTAGAAGACTGATCTGCAAGGCTTGTCTACTGGTGTGGTCTAAAAAAGAGGTAGTGGTTGTAAAGGGAAAGGTCATCTGGATTGTGGCAAAGAGACAAGCAGCAATTGTGTCCCTAATATACACTGAACAAAATTATAAACACAACACTTTGTTTTGTTCATCATGATCTGAACTCAAAGATCTAAGACTTTCTATATGTACACAAGTGGCGCAATTCTCCTTTGCCGAGATAATCCATCCATGCTTACCGGTGTGGCATACCAGGACGCTGATCAGACAGCATAGGTATTGCACAGGTGTGCCTTAGGCTGGCCACAATAAAAGGCCACTCGAAAATGTGCAGTTTCGCTGTATTGGAGAGGTCCGGGGGGTCTGGAAACCAATCAGTATCTGGATGGGACTACCGTTTGCCTCATGCAGTGCAACACATGTCCGTTGCATAGAGTTGATCAGGTTGTTGATTGTGGCCTTGGGGAATGTTGGTCCAGTCCTCTTCAATGGCTGTGTGAAGTTGCAGTCAGGTCAAGACCCTAATGACAAAGACAAACATGAGCTGAGGGAAGCAGATGAGCTTCCCTGAGATTGTTCCTGACAGTCTGTGCAGAAATTCTATGCAAACCAATTGTTGCAGCATCTTTCCGGGTGGTTGCAGGTGGTCTGCGGTTGTGAGGCTGGTTGGATGTACTGCTAAATTCTCTGAAACGCCTTTGGAGATGGCCTATGGTAGAGAAATGCATTCAATTCACAGGCAACAGCTCTGGTGGACAACTCTGCCATCAGCATGCCAATTGCACGCTCCCTCAAAACTTGGGACATCTGTGGCATTGTGCTGTGTGATGCAACTCCACATTTTTGAGTGGCCTTTTTTTGTAGTCAGCTTAAAGCACCGCTGCAATACCCATGCTGTCTGATCAGCATCTTGTTATGCCACACCTGTGAGGTGGATGGATTATCTCGGCAAATGAGAAGTGCTCACTGAAACAGATTTTGACAGATTTGTGAACAATATTTGAAAGAAATAGGCCTTTTGCATAGATAGAGAAAGTCTTAGATCTTTGAGTTCAGCTCATGATGAATGTGTGCAAAAACAGAAGTGTTGCATTTATAATTGTGTTCAGTGCAGTTGCCAGGCCTTTCTCATGCAGCAATCTGTGGGTCTGCAGCATCAGGCACGTCATCCAGTTCTTCCAGCCCATCATCCATGCTGATGCACAGATTATTCAGAAACGCACTGCAAGCGATTAGGTCTAGAGCGAAGACGGGACTCACCTCCAGGGCCTTGGACAATGTGGCTTGCCACCTTGACTTCATCATGCCAAAAGCCTGTTCCATAATTGAAGGAACGCCTTGCATGATGGATGTTAAATCTTTCCTGGACAAAGCCTCACAGTGGGTTTTTATAAGGTGTCCAGACATGGGTATCCTGCATCTTCTAATAAGTAAAAGCCAGCTAGAGGGCACAGGGCCAGGAGACAAGACAAGAAGAGTCTTTTAATGTTATTTTATTAACAAATTGTGCTTTTGAACACCTTGTATTTACATATACATATATTTATATATGTTTTAATCTGTTTATGTATATGTATGTATAACTGTATGTGTATTGTCTGTATGTCTATTTCTAGCACCTAATCACCATAGCAAATTCCTCGTAAGTGTAAAATACTAATTGGCAATAAAGATCTTCCTGATTCTGATTCGGTCAATGTGATATACAGAATCATCTAAAATTTTGATGCTCTGACATCCTTCAACAATACTGTCGTTGTCTTACCAATCATGGTGAAAAATATTTCACACAACAGAGAAATTAACCTAAGCAACCTCAAATGTCAACCATGATAAGTGGTATAGGCTAGTGTAACCTACTTATTTTGACATTTGCTGAGTTAGCTTACATAATAAGCTATGGAATGTATTTACCAAAGGTCACTAAAAGATAACTAATAGTACTTATAACTGATATAGAACAGAGAATTTGGGTCGCATGACTGACGGACGCTTCTGGTAAGTTACCAATATAGGCTACAGGGAAGTTATAATTAAGAAAACACAAAAAATCATACATCCTAATATATAACTGTTACATAATACATTTGAAAGACAAAAAGACACTACCTTTCCTAGATGCATAAAACCCAAAAGTTGCCTCAAACGTCAGTTGTCTCAAGGACCCCGGCTTTTCATTTTGTAACATCTGCTGCATGACAGCCACTGTTGCTGCTCCTGTCAGATGCTGTTTTGAAATCACACTGACGTATAGTTACATCAATTCGTATAGTTCCGCTAGAGAAAGGGAAGTTTGAAAAGTAGTTATACCCTATGCATTAATTAAGGGAACTCTGTTTTTGCTGCGAGGGTGACTCCTAATCAGAGTACACTCGCCCATGGAAGTGGGTGGGTAGGGCCTAGTTTTGGAAAGGCCTTCTCTTTGCTGCTTGTATCACTCTGCTAGGTCCCTCCCACCAAACCTACAGAAGGAGCCTGTTGCCCTGTGAAACCTTATGCCGTTTAGGGCTTGCTCTCTATGGCAAAAGTCTCGCCAAGACCGCAGTTTACCACTGTGTCCCCTCAAAAGTTATTATCCACTCTTTCTCATCCTGCATGTTTGCCACTTGTTGATACAAACACCACTGTACTGAACATAATGAGCCTAAAGCTCTGTGTGGAGCTGGGACGTGTTTTGTACTATACACTGTTGTTGGCAAAGGAGGGATGGGCAGTTCTTTCATGACTTGTGGTTGTTTCTCAGCCAATGAGTTTGCAAAACTGAACCTGCACATTGTGTTAGCTTTCAGTTTTGATGGATCAGAGACCCCACACAGACTCACAGGTAGACTTAAAAATGTATTTTAATGACAAAATTTTGTCATTAAAAGGATTTGGGCAGAACCTGACTGTCCTATGTGCTTACTACACACGTTGCATAGGGCCCATCATATTAACCAGGGCCAAAAGTGGTTTAGAAACACTGGAGCAAATGACACACCAAAGATATTGACCAGAGCCACAATAACCTGTTCAGGTCCTACTGTGATAACTGTCATTCATTTGGGGGAACAAATTCATTTGTGTGCACTAATTGCATATTAGAAGCTATGTATTACTAATTTGCACAGCCAAATTAGTTACTCATGCGTACAAATTAAAAACTGTTGCACACAAATTAGTAGTTTGAGATTAGCATTTACAAATTATGCCCCTTATGCCTGTTGGACTCTACAGAAGCAACAATATAAGTGTTTTGCTTATCTGGTGAACCCATAAGTAGGAAACAAGACACACTAACAGCACTTTAATCAAATCTAAGTAACTGAAACCTGGTCATGCTTAAAGTTATGTGGTTAGAAAATATTATACTGTTGAGATGGGATGCAAACCATGATCTTGTGTCAAAGTTAAAACACTTTGTACAACAATCCATTAACCCCTATGACTTTTTTGCACAACTATTAGCCCAGCTAACCATTAGTTAATAACCTGTTTATATTTTTGGCATTGTGTTTATTTTGGATTTGCATCTTAACAATATTTTACATAGTAGACATTCCTATTGTAACTACTGCACACAAATTTCCCTCTGCATAAATAATTCTAAATCTTATGTAATTATGATCAGTAATTATGATACTGATTGAAACAAACCAAGATTTTTTACACTGTGGCTGCTTTCCCTCCCAACTCTCCTTGGCGGAAACCATTAAAACACGCAAAACCCTCATTTAAATGCTCCCACCTCCATTGTGTTTGCTCCTGCTGTCATCTACGCAATAATTCTTATTAAATCTGCCTTAACAGGTACTAAAATTGCACGTGGAATATTTTAGAATGCACACGCAATTTAGTTCTCTCTATTCTGGATGTTGGTAAATCAGCCCCTTAATTTTTTATCTTTCTAGCAAATTTATACCTAAAATATTTTCTAGTTTGAGTGAATGTTTTAATTCAAACATATACTTTAGGGCTTTGTCAACCTCTTTCCAAAATAGTATCAATATTGGACAATTAAAGAATGTGCATGTATAGATTGCTACTTGTTTCCTACATCTCTGCATTCTGAGATGCTCCACCTAATTTAGGTTTTGGTTGCCATAACCTCAGTCATTTTTAAGAAGTGCTGTAGCATCTGGGACAGCTTTACTCAACTCAAAGTAGAAAACTGTCGTGGTAGGAAGGAACACGGATTTCATGTTGATTGCGAAAAGCAAATTATAGCAAGACAGTGTGGTCTGCACCAGGCTTAAGTCAGAATATGCTCAAAAATTACACTTTCAAAATGACTATGGCTAACATTTTCCCCCCAATATGCTAATTTGTTTTTACCATCCACAGCAAGTGTATGTTTTATTTTGCATCAATGAGAAATTGAAGCTGTCATTCATTAGAACTGTGTCAGAGGTTCCTCATTAAATCGTAGTACATTTTAGGCAGTACAGATTCTTAAACACTGTCTTACAGGACATTCTATGTGGGTTGTTGATGCTGTGCCTGACATGGTTTTGCAGTGCAATGCAGCTTAATAAACATGGTTCTACGGATAATTTAACATCTTACAGATATAGACATACAGGATACACAGATAGAGTCAAAAGCATTTTAAAGTTTCAACTTCTGTAACTTCAACCACATAATGTTTACTGAAAATTGTATTTTGCAGGCTAAAGATAAAAGATTTTTGCTGTAATTTTTTTAACCAAAACTCTTTTTCGCCTTAGTTGATTTGAATTGCATGAAGAATGTCATATTCCTATAATGCCAACTATAATAGATGGAGTATGGTGTATGGGATGAGATTATGCATGTAAATGTAAATGTTCCATTTACTTGTCCCCTTACACATGGCAAACAGAGGTCAAGGTCATTGCCAGAAAGGCCACCCAGGAGCTGGTATAGAGTTTTACTGTCCAGCTTGAGGGTATACTTCAAGGTCCTGTTTAGTTGAAAGGGCGTTTCCCTGATTCCTATGCCCCACAATTGTGACAAGCACAAAAGACACTAAAAAGTTTAGAGAGAGAAAAATAAATTACTTTATTAGTTCAAAACATTAGTCAGAATAACAAATAAAATGGTGTCCTTTTTAGGGCTAATGGATGATATGAGGAAATAATAATGAAAAACATATCTGATCAATTCATATTCTTCTTCATTATGTTTTAAAGCAAAAGCGTCACAGCTGGGTTTTATTCCCCTTGAGGAACTTTTCACCTCTGACTGCAATTCTTTGTTTTTACTAATTCTTTGCAAGTGGGAGAATGTGTTGTCTTTGTTGTTTATGAATGCTACAAGGAGGTGTTTAATTTACAAATGTAACAGTATTCACCAGGAGAAGATAATTTAAATGCACCAAAACAACACAATGAAATAAAATGAAAGAAAATACTTGAAAGGCAAAAACACAGTACATGGTCTCATCTATTATCTTAATCTCTTACTCTTTTTTCATCCTCTTGTCTTTTTACTGTTTATGTGTAAATAGTTTAAATAATTTTGTTCCCCAAACATACTGATCTCAGCTGTGTTTTATGTTCTCATGCTGTCAGCCCTGTAGTTGTTATTACAGATTATGGAGACTTTTTACTATTTGAAAAAAATAAAATAACAGCCATCATCTTGCGTAGTGGGATTTAATTGAGTGGATATTATTGTAACAGACATAACAGTGTGGTGAATATGTTTACATGAATTCAGAGCTGAGAATAGAGGACACAGTCTCTGAATATTTAATGACCATCACATTACCCCAGCCTAATCAAATGATCAAATTTGCACTTGTTTTTATTCACATAGTTTATGCATAATGCACTTTTCTTATGCAAGTGAGGGAATCTACCATATATCTGCATGAATTCTCAGAGGTGAGCTAAGAATGTTTTGAGTGAACTAAGATGGAATTGGATCTTTATGTGTGAGAGATGCAGTTACCTCCCATCACGTAGCACCTACTCCTACTGACCTGTAAACTGTATTTGTATGTCATTACTTTTGAACATTAAATAATCTCTCTTCTATCAAGAAAAACACTGACATGCTTACAGTCTCAATGAAAGATTATGTGGGTTTTCAGCAGTTTATCATCAGTTTCCACTGAGTAGCTCTCAAGAATATAGTGATCAAAACATGATAGATAGCTTTCACATTAGCCTTCATCTGCAATCCCATTTGGCAGCACCCACAGAGGTATTCACTCACAGTAGGCTATGTGGGCGTAAATGTGAATGTACGTAGCTAGCAATGCAATCTGTCATGCTTGGTCATAGCACGCTGGGGAGCAATTAACTTTAATCAGGTTTCAACTGGGTCAGTAATTCCAAAAGCAATCACAGTACTCTAGACATTTTGACATAAAAATAGACTTGCCACCAAACTTGTTTCCTCAAGAACTGATTCTTGTTTGTTTTTCTACTCATTAATAGAAGAAAATGTCAAGTGATTATGTTTTTGCAAATTCTCAAATGATAGTTGAAGACACACAGAGAACAAGCGCTGAAATGATCAGTCGAGTAATTGATTAGCTGATCAATAAAACTGCTTTGACAATTGATAAATAAAATAAGTGTTTTATTAAAAGTGGCACTTCTTGCACTAATTTTGTATCTTCGCATTTCAGGCCAGTAGGACTCCTCACCCAATTTCCAATGGGTGATTTCTGTCCTTTAAGTAAAAACGAAGGTTTTGTGGAGATCATGGGTGATGTTTGTGGTGGTTAGGGGGTGGATGGGCATGTAGCATCAGGGTTGGGAGGATTACTTTGAAAATGTAATCCAGTACAATTATTAATTTCTTCAGTAACGTAATCCAAGTACCACAAAATAAAAGTAATGTAACCTGATTACTTACAGTGAGTGATTAAGATCACAGTATCACAGATCACAAAGTATCCGAATTTGATTAGTTTATCTCAATTCTTAAATGAAATGTATGGGGTGATTGATATTTTATGTATTGGGATGATTGTTATGTATATGTATGATGCTTGCATATTGTTCAACAGTCATGCCAATAAAGCAAAATTGAATTGAATTGAATTGATTAAAACTGCTCAGAAGATCATTGGTACCTATCTCCTGAGGATCAATGAAATCGGCGAGGTGAGGTCCCTAGACAGAGCACAAAGGATACTAAAGGACAGTAACCTGCCACAGCCAGCTCACCCTGCTGCCTTCTGGGAAGAGATGTAGAAGTTTCTGCTGCCGTATCACCAGACTGCAGAGCAGCTTTTTCCTCCAAGCAATCAGATTTTTAAACCCCAATTTGTCCTCAGGATTGGCACTGTCCTTAGTGGAGGGCAGTTACAAACTGAATTCACTTTATAACCTGTTGTATGTTGACAAAATCGATGTTGAAATCTTTTTATATCATATGCTCTGCACTGGGCTTATACGTCATGGCAGAATCTGACCCATCAATTGTAGGGATTCTTGATAAAATTTTTGAGTGTATTATTTCTTGGAAAACAATTGTAAAATGTTGATGAATGATCCTGCACTGTGGAGCCTGTAGGCCAGTGGTCGGCAATAGGCCCCGTGGGCCAAAGCTGTCCCACCAGCAATAATATCTGGCCAGTGGCCACATTACTGTGACCCATCCGCCATTGTGGCCCTGAGCAAGACACTTAACCCCTAGTTGCTCCAGAGGCGTGCGACCTCTGACATGATTAGCAATTGTAAGTCGCTTTGAATAAAAGCTTCAGCTAAATGAATAAATGTTAATGTAAATGTACTTTGATAAAAAAAACAAAAACAAAACATAATTATAGCGGCTGGTGCTTAAACAGATCTTATTCATGAGAGCAAAAGATACTCACATAATCACTTCCTCTTAAGTGACTGTGCCTACAAAATAAAAGTGGGAGTACATATTTGCAGCAGTACCTTATGTCATGTTTAGGTGAGGGCTTTTACTTTGAAAAGTTCTGAAGGAAATTCAAATGAGTCTCTGGCTTACTTGACACACCTCTGAAAAAGCCATCAGAAAGCATGAGATCAGATTCCCCTGAAAGAGAAACGCAGGAATTTCCTCTGCTTGGAGATCCTGGGGACACCAAAATAAGCGTCCATAGGTTGTTGTGGACCAATTGCTGTGTAACAATAAACACACGTGTACACATTTACAGCTGAGGACTGCGGCTTACTTTGGCTTGCCTTCAACTCAACAATCAATCATGATTTCAATTAAATGCTAAAGTTGCTGTTACTGTTACTTTGTCTGTGGTCCACTGGCAGGTTTCTGATCAGGTGCCGGCGTGCTGTTGTTGAGGTGACATATTTCGTTTTACAGTGGACGGACTGTGACACAGAGTTGATGCTTTCCAGCTCCATCATAATCACGTCGTGTTCACAGCGTAAGCGTGATGTGCAACAGTTATAAATGTCTGTGTGGAACACTGTGCTATATACTGCCTTACAAAGCCAAAACGCAGTGACTACACATTTGGTCAAAATTGAGTTAAGACTTGAAATGGGCTTTATGACATCTTTATGATCTACTTAAATTTTGCCCTGTTTCAGACAAACAAGAGTCAAAATTGCAGTAACTACAAAATCCAAGCTAATTCCAAGGCAAACCACAGTAAGTGATGCTAATGTTTTTTTATTTCAGGCATCTCTTTCTTCACATTTCAAGCAGCTATTTCAATTGTTGTGTCAGAGGTTACTCCTTCAAAAGTTAGCTGTCTCCAGGAAAGTTATGTTGGGCCAGTTAAAGTTAGCTAAACTTGACTGTTCCTCCTCAGGAAAGTGGACCAATGCACCCCACAGCACCAGCACGCACGCAACGCACGCACGCACGCACGCACGCACGCACTTCTTTTCAATTCAATTCAATTCAATTTTATTTATATAGCGCCAAATCACAACAACAGTTATCTCACAGCGCTTTTCATAAAGAGCAGGTCTAGACCATACTCTAAAGTTATTTACAGAAGCCCTTACTTGTAGTTCTTCCATTTCATATTGTTTGAATTGCGTTAATTTTTGACTACTGTTTTAAAAATAACCTTGGTTTGTTATAAATTAATTTTTAATTAAAATGAAAATTCTAATGCAAACTAACACATCAACATTTATTTAATGTGTAAAATGCTAATGATGGTTGGGGAAATGAAGACAATGAAGATGACATTTTCTTCACAGTCAATTTTTTAAGAGCAAAACACTGGTAAAGTGCAATTGCAATAAAAGACAACTTAATTTTAAGGGCTTACTACTGAGCAATTTCAACACTACCAACTTGCAAACATCAATAAAACTATTAAAGCTATTAAAAACAGTCAACATGTAGTAAGAAACACAACAAGAAAGTTGAATGAACACATTTATTCTGTAGATACTGCACTTTGCCTTTGCAATACTGTTTTAGTTGGTTAACGTCATCCAAAGGCAGAGTGCAGTATCTACTTTTTGAGGGTCAAAGGGTGCATTAGTGGTCCTGATTTCTATCTATAAAAAATGTCTTCCTAAGAAGGTATTACATGAATGTGTTACCACCGATCTAACCACAACATGTTTGACCTGCTAGTCTCAAAACTTTGAAAGGCATTTTTCTCAGTTTCAGTGTTTGCGTAGTTACTACACTTATCCTTTGTAGGGCGGTATAGTTATATGAAGCAAAGAATTTGAGTCGATGCATTTTACTAATCGATTTAATCGATGAATCGTTTCAGCCTTAATTAAAAGTAAGTTAACCTAAAAATAAATAAAATAATTGACAAAAAATAATCATAACTCTGTATGTATCCATGAACATCTGCAGGGCTGCTTTTCTTTGCAGATTTGAGGTGTGTGTGTGTGTGTGTGTGCACATACTGTATGTGTGTGTGAAGTCCTTGTTTACATCTGTTCCAGTACGCTGGGTTCATTGTGAGTGAGCATTTATTCGATAAAGGCTTAGAGGGATTTGAGATGAATCTTGTTTCTCTGCCGTTTTGTGCTCCCTGTGATTTTGGCATGAAGGCTGAAGATGAAAATTTGAAAAAGCTGTGAGACCTAAAAAAGGTGTTGGGACTATCTTGGAGATGTGTGCCTTTCATTTGACCTCTTGGTTTATGTATGAGTCAATCTGACCCTGTAACTATTCAGATTCAAAGGTGATGTATCTATTATCACTTAAAATTAACTTGTCCTTCGGTAACAAAATCATTTCAAGGTATGACCCTGATGCCTTCTGACACATTTTTGGTGGTTCTTTATTCAACATGATCCAACTGTCCTCCTTCACAGTGATGTCACCTTGAAATGAAAGCTTCAAATTTAGAAGAAATCAAAGCTAGAGATGAACCAGTGACTCAATGTTAAATGAAAAAATGTTTGGTCTATGAATGGATTTTTAAAGCACGAGTTCACATCTCAGCTTGTATCTCTCACTTACTGACACCTGAATGTAAATGCTTTGGAGGTATCATTAGGATTGCCTGTGGATGTTGCATTGTGAGGCCTGCAGTAACCTTGCATGGAAATGCCAGCTCTTTAAAGCAGTAACTGCTTGTGAAAATTAGTCTCTTTAGATCAAATATTATATAATTTTGCTGGATTTGACATGTAAGTAGCTGTAGGATTCCCAGTGGAAAGACGAATGCTGTACCTCTTTGTCTCAGATTGATAGTTATGACATAAGTTACACGATATGCTGCTGCCAGGCTTATCTGATGGAGCTGCAAGCTGACACATTACCGAGAACACTGGTGCCCTTATCAATATTCACTCGGCATCCTGAACTGCTACCAAACAGATGGCTTTGCTGTTCTTTTTACATAAACCCACAAGAAATTGTTACAACTCTTGCATACAAAACACAACGAAGACTCAAATAATGGAGTGTCACTCTGCATAATGTCCACATTTCTGATGGATTCGGGCTCATAATGGATTCTTAATTAATGCTTGTACGTTTTGAAAGGAGCCGGTGCCTGCATAAATGATAAGGCTCTCTAACCACCCACACTTGCTTTTTTGGAATCAGTGGACGTGAACGTGATGATGATGATGGTGATGATAACAGCTCTATTTAGATTCCTGTGTGTCTGTGCAGGCACCAATCTGCCATACATCCATCTATGGTGTCCTAATATTCTCGAACGTGGGCTGAGAGCGTCATTTGTCTTAAGTGTCAAAGGCACTTGACATCACTGGCCCTCCCGCTCGCATCTCAAAGAGAGGTTGACAGGGATCTACCAGGCGATTTGGAGCCATCTGAGACAGGGCTGATCTGTTAGAAGTCTTGTCTGTGTGCACTTTAAAAGTTAGCCACTGAGATGGCTTTTGGGAAACTTGAACTGAGGCCCGAGAGCAAACCTCAACTGTACAGAGGATGTGAGTTTCCAGGCTGCAGCATGCTGGAATAAGAAGATGAGCAGATTATTTATTGCAATATTATCGGTTTTGGCCAATTTACAAGTTTATCCGAAGCCAGTTAAGTGGTGGGATGGATGACAGCAGGAGGCAAAAAAGAACTTGAATACATTCTGTGTAAAACTCTTCTTTCTTATGTCTTTTAGATTGAAAATGATCTAACTCTACATACTTTCTATACCACATAATTTCTAGATTTTTCTGTGTCAGAACTGGTTTTGAGAAAATAGAAATTGATGCAAATTGCATTGAAGTATAGCTTTTTCCACTCACCCCCTTCCTGGTCAAACCAATCTGGGAGAGGAACTTGCACTGCTGCTATGTCTGATAAATGTCTCAGCAATGATTTATTTCCGCCAGATACCCATAACGTCACCGTTCTGTCAAATTCATTCACTCTGATCAAGGAGCAATTTCAGCAGATACACTAGAAAGGTTTTTTTTGATTTACTTTTTGACATTTTTGCCAATATGTCTGACATGCAATATATGCAAATTGAACCTCTCTAATAAGCATCGTCTTTGGTTCAATTGGTTCAGACCTTTTTTCTCTCATCTGACAGTCTGTGCGTCTAATTTTGGTCATGAAAATAGCCTTATTATTTTCCTGATAAGGGCATGCCTATTGAGATGTCACTATTCTGTTCTTGCCGAGCAATCACCCCATCCATTCAATTTGGATTCAAAATATCACCTGCACTCTCAGGGGAGATTGTTACCTCTCCACAACATGTAGGTGCATGCAGAGATGCATGCATACACGCACCTTCGAGCACCTCATCATTGTCATCAAGAATAAGACTTGAGTGATGGATTGTTTTGCAATGTATTCAAGGCCAAACAGGAACACTCAGTTCTCTCACCCAGCTCCTCCAATGTCTTGCTCTCTGGTCTGCCAGGAGGAGGAGCAATATGTGCAGTTATTATTTTCATCATCTGAATATAAAACAACAGTTGGTTTGAGTTAGGGGTTAGTGGGACTTTAACTACCTGTGGAGGAATAGGATCAAAGATATATAAAGTATACAACCGTGCCTTTTTGCTCCTGGGAGGTTCTGATTCCACCCTGTACAGTCCCTGCAGTACCTCTATGGGTGTGTTCTCCCTGAGAGGTTGAAAAATGAACGGCACCAAAGCAGATCTGAGGAACGGTTGCCGAGCAGCTGCACTGTGAAATTGATATTAATTGAAATTGATTATTCAATCTGGGACACATGGGTCATTAATTTCTAATCTCTCCCTTCAATCAATAATATATCCCTCTCTCTAAAGCCTCTTTTAAAGCTTTTAACTCTTGTTTATGAATAAAAATGATTACAATGATAGCATTCCTTAATTAAACCAGAGGCTTCCCTGCCTCATCATTATTTTACTGAATTTCATGCCTCTACAAGAGTAAAAAAAGTCATTAAGCTAAAAGGAAATAAAGATTAGGAGTAGGCGGAAACTCCTTGTTTGAACTCACTCCTTTGCATCAAAATGTTTGCACTTTCACCCACATTCTGCTTCACCAGTTTGATTAATTTTGATGTCAGAGACAAATATGTTGTCTAATCTAAGAGTCTGTATTTTTCTCATAGCACTAGCTTTTTTAATCTGTGTAGAGATGGAAGGGGACAACACAGTCCATTAGATGATATATAGAAGGCTGTCAGGTAATTTAACACACCCTTTGGCAGCCATGTGGACGCTTGCACAGCAGGCTTCATCAGATGATCCACTTTTGCATAGAACAGTATTGTTATTGTAGAATTGACAGAGTCACCGCAATAATATATTTAAGGTTAGCTCTGCTATTGCCCATGATGACACCAGATATACTTTCTGTGTACCAATTCTACATACTAGTAGAATATGAAATGCACTGTGTACTAATGGTGTGTTCCATTTGACATGGGAAGTCGGAATTTCTGAGTTCACAGTTGGAACTTTCAGTTGGAATGCCCCCTGAAGACGGATTTCCGACTCGAAAAGTCCAACCCGCAATACCCCGACTCCGTGATCCAAGATAGCTGTCGGGGTATCAACAGTTACTGAAAGCTGTAGTTTATACTGGTTATTAGCATTTTGTGTGTGTCTGTGTACTTGTGTCTCATATAAATGTTCGTATACAAAGTGCTGTCCAACAGCTGTCTGTGATCGTGAGCTACAGTGTTTAGTGTGAGTAAATACCGCATAATACGTTTTTTTAATCAACCGGCGTCTCAATAGCTAACCTGGCTAGTTGTAAACAAACAGCTGGCCGAGCGAGGTTGTTAACTAGAACCCTGTCAACTCGGGTGTGATGTCATTCCCAGCTCCGACCTCCGACTTCCGAGGTAAATGGAACCCAGCATAATTGTCAATCTAAGTGTGAAAATGTGTCCCCATTCCATACAATATCAGTATGCACTTATTCAGCTGTGTGAACACAATGTGCAGTTTACTACGTTTGAATTATTATTAGTTTTTTATTTATTTATTTATTTATTTACATATATTATATATATTAGTAACTCCTCTATGTCCTTTTGCATTGTCTTGTGGGACAAGAGTGTCCATCAACAGAGCACTCACAAATCAAGCAAAATGTGTAATATCTTTGAGTGTACTTCATTTTGTAACTTTTTATTGTGAACACACTACATTCCCAAAACTTATTAGACTTATCAGAATGTACCATGGAATTGGCAGAAAATAAAAAAATTTTCCAGTAAATATACAAACCATTGGACGATTTTGTGCAAACAGGTAGTGATGCAATGTGGGCAGAATAAAAAAAGAGGAACTACACACAAAGAGGTTCAGCAAAACTGTAACTGTAACTTAAACAGTAATTTGACAAAAACCTGTTACAAAACTGAACATTCAAATCTTTTCCCAGAGCTTTCACACTATAATTGCTTAGTTGTCAAGGATATAGCATAAGTAGGGACATTATGTCGCATAACGTGATTGTTGTCATGTGGTAACAGGTATGGGGGTAACACTGTGGTGTTATGTTTTGCAGCAGTAAGTAACTCCTGCACTCCATAGTGCATTGCATTGTGGGACAATACTGTCCATCAATAGAACACTGAAATTGGACGTTTTAGTATGAATACGCATGTGCACGTTCCTAAACCTCTAAACATTCAGCCAGTCCTCACCAAGAAACAACAACATAGGTCGATAGTTGAAGGGCTTAAACAATTGAATTTCAAGTTTATGAGCGACATCTTCCAGCCATGTGATAAAGTGCAGGTGAAATGTCAGAGAAAACACTAGGTATACAATATAAATATACAATATAAATAACCAGAAAATTGTTATGAGTTGGTGGCTAGGGTAAAAAACAACCCTAGTTGACCAAAGTGTTTTCCAGGTTCAGAAGACACAACAAATATACATGACAAAAACAGTAGAAAAGGTAAATAACGTCAATACTCAATACGAGCAATTCTTCTTTCAACGCGTAAAGTATTCCAAAGATTAGAAGCAGCTACTGAAAAGGCTCGGCCACTTTTAGTTTTTAACCTGGAATTGGGGACATCAAGGAGCATTACCTCAGTGCTTTGACAGGAGTGTGTGCATGTAAAAGTTCTGATAAATAAGAACGTGCCAACCCATTTAAAATTTAAAAAACAAGCAATAAAATCTTAAAATCAAAATCAATCCTAAAGCGGACAGGAAGTCAGTGGATGAAGGCTAAAATGGGGGTAATGTGGTCACGCTTTTTATTTCCAGGTGAAAGTGGAGCTGCTGCATTCTGGACTAACTGTAACCAATGGAGAGATTATTCATCCAATCCAACATAAAAAGGATTACAGGAGTCTAAGCAAGACGCAAGACAAATGCATGGATTACTCTTTATATGCGTGGCACAGGGCTTGACTTTAGCCAACAGCCTCACCTGAAAAAAATGGCTAAAATTAATCTGTTTTTTAAATTTAAAAGCACTGTCAAAGATCTCACCTACATTCTTGGTAAATGGACGACTATATGTTCCAATAGTACCAGTACCAATAGCATCTACACAAGCACTTAAATCCCCAGGTCTAATTCACCCATATTTTTAAGATCTCTCAGGCAGTTAAGCAAGGAGTGAACTGAGGTTTTATCACTGGATTTTACAGGCAAATATATTTGTATATCAGCTGCAAAGCAATGAAAGGAGATATTGTGTTTCTTGAAAATGGACCCCAATGGCAGCATGTAAAGTGAAAAAAAGCACAGGACCCAACATGAACCCTTAGGGGACGCCACATGATAGGGGGGCAGCAGATGGAAAAAAATCACCAGTAGTGAACAGAGAAACTCTGTGCCCCCAGTACTGACACAATGTTCGAGTTGGGATAAAAGAATGGAGTGGTTAACCATATCAAAGGCAGCAGTCACATCTAAAAGCACTAAAACAGCAGAGTTTCCAGAGTCAACAGCTAAAAGAAGATCCCTGAACTCTACTCTGATGGGGACTGGAATTTTTCTTAAATAATAAAATCATCTAAAAAAGACTGAAGTTGATTAAAAACCTCCCTCTCCAAGACTTTTTTCAAAAAGCGAGCTTACAAATAGGTCTAAAATTTGAGAGACTTGAAGTATCCTTTTTATACGTGGTTGCGCAACTGTGTGTTTGAAAACAGCTGTAACCAAGGATACAATGCTTGATCAAACAGTGTTAAAAACACCTTTAAAAAGGGCAGGAATACTGTCAAGGGGGCAGTTTGCAGGACGTAGTTATGTCAGAAAAGAGGGGGATTGTAACCGGCTCAAACTGCGGTAAGACAGCTGGCTGACAGGGGGACAAAGGGGGACAAAACCATATGACAACACAACATCCAAAGTGTGTCCTTTTTCATGGGTCAGGCCGGTGACAGAAGGCACGAGATTAAAATAGTAAGATTAAAAATCATCTATAATTAAAAAGCGATCATATTTCAATGCAATCCCAAATACAAAGTCTTGAATAAAATCCTTAATAAACTTTGGAAGTTGATACACCACCACAAATAACACAGTTGCGGGAAAGCTTGCCTCAAATAGCTGCAATTCAAAACTGGAGCAGCTGTCAACCAGAATCCCCCGACAGTAAAAAACGGATTTGAATCGAGACGCCAATGGAGTGAACTCACCAACATGAAGTCAAAAACATAAAATCCAACTTCCATGAAGTGAAGAAGTCATTTAGCATAAACGACTTGTTAGCTAGTGATCTAACATTAATCAGAGCCAAACAAAGAGTGCAATCCTCACTTGCCAAAGGTGTCGCATGATTCAGCAGGCGAAGGTTTGAAGAATCCACACCACCTCTGCAGGCCCGAATCTGCCTAGGATGAGGAGGCAGAATCAACAGGTCAGCTTCAGCAGTAACTGTGAAGTCGGGTAGAACAAGCCAAGAGCCAAGAGCTCTGCACCTCCAGCAATCGCCGTGCGACAGGACCATAGCATCCATTGTAATGACACGTCATATATGCGGATGCAAGGTAAGCCTTGAATCTGACCAGCACACCTCCATGCTTTCCCCATTGCCTGAGGTGCTTCTTACAGGGGATATCGCATGGTGGACGGCCCAGGTGCACTGGTATATCGGCCAGGAAGGGAGGAGGACTCGTAGACCAGTGGTCTCTCAAATCATACCTTCTAAGCATATCTTCAGAGGCCCGAATGTTGAAAGGTGTTTGGCGATCATAAATAAGTATAGCAGAGACATCTCAACATGTACAGATAAATGGAGCGATAGCAAAAAGCAAACTTAGCAGACAAACTTAGGACAAACGGCTTGACATGGACACTGGCGCCATCTTGTCTGCCTATAAGACAATAAGACATAATATATAAACCAAGTTATGGGGTTTGGTTTGCTCAGTTGGTAAAACGTATGACTCTCACCTGGAAGGTTGTGTGTTTAACCCCACGTAAGTATTGTTTTTACTATACAGTATCTACCTAAAGAAACCTTTTTTCTTGACTGGCCAGTCTCTGCTGTCTCAGAAGACACCACCTTTTGTCCTGTGTCAGTCGAAATTTGAAATTTCGCGGACGGAGCTTCTGGGCAGCATTGAAGGGAGGTTTGTTTGGCAGCCAGACTTCTGAGAAACTATTGAGGATCCTTCTGCAGAATCACTTACCCTTCCTTTATCAAAGTGTTGTTGTTGTTTTTGTTTGCTAGCTAGCTAAAAAGTTAGCCTACTCATGATGGCTCAGGGTAGAAGCCCTAAAAAGCAAAATGGCCAAATAATAGAAGACAAAAAAAACAAAACAAAACTGACAACAGCACAGCAGGTATATTAATGGCCGGCCAAGTATATTTGGTGACCTATTTTAGTATTTTGTAGAGAAACAAAGAGAAAGATACTATCAATTACATTTTATGATGCAAACACGGCAGATATTTTACAAGCACAGACCAGGTAAACAACCAGGAACACACCATGTACTTTGCGCTGTCAGTTGGTAACCTGCAATTTTGGTTTCCTCATTAACAAGCCTCCTCCGCATGTGGCGGACCTGCAGCTGAAAACGAAATCACGGGTGGAAATTGCAATTGCAGTGTTATTTTGGCCACTTTATGAAACATAGCCCACTGCTGATAGAAAATGTCAACAAAGCACACAAATACAGGGAGAGATGAACTGATTCTTTTGTCTTTAATACAGATGATGTAGAGCCATTAATAAATTAATCATTAATCAATCAAAAATTTATGATAAGCGATTCATTTGTATGTAACATTTCAGAGCTGCCAACTCTTACACAATTGACGTGAGACTCACGCAATTGACACTTTCCACACGCTGTCACGCCACACATCAACTTTCTCACGCTAGAAAAACAAATGTATAATAACGTTAAGGTTAAGTGATAAATTCGATTTGCGGCGCGAATCAACTAATCCGACACCGTCAAGTAATGAAGTGGACACCTCTCCCACTGTGAGTTGCACAGTCAGGCTGCCCTTATTGGATATTTATAGTTAGGCACACCTATGGTCACCTAAATAAAGGCCCTCTCCACCTAGTATGCAGAGCTATGATCTAGAGCTGTTAAACTGCCGCAAATCCAATCCACGAAGAAGAAGAAGTATCCAGCCATTTCCAGCCAGTAGACCGTTAACGTTACACCGGGACTTCACTTTTCCACCGACTTCTTGCATTCCCGTCTCACTTTATGAGAGCAGCTGAGTGTAAGTCACTTTATCATTTGTTTTTTTTTATTAAGCTGAGATGTTAATGTTGCTATGATTCGCTCTATCACTAGCATGACTTTTACAATTCACAAGCTAAACTAAGTTACTATTAAGTTACTAACCTTGCTAAGATGGAGAAGAATGAATGAAGAAGATTAGCCTATATAGTATAAACCGTGGTAACGTTTGTGTTTTTGTTGGCAAGTGATGACCAAAGTTATTTATAATTATAGCAAAGTTTCTTACCATTGAGTTAAAGTGAGCTATTTAAGTTAATATAAGGTTATTATCCTTTCCTCTGTATAAACAACGCATAGTAACTAACAAGCACTTAAAAACCTCTTTATATGTCCTGGCGGCAGCTCGGTCATTTATGTGCACACAACACAGTTTGAAAGCTAAAATCTTTGTGATTCGACCACAGCGGGTAACGTTACAACCTGCACCTCTGTAAGACAAGCCAGTAACGTTACAATCAAAATTGACGCGACTTCACCTATTAAGTCTCATAGTAATCCATCGATCGATTATATTCCAAAAAACAAAAAAAGGGCCAGACGAAAGTAAAAACATTCAGTCCAAAACACATTATTCCATCAATAAATCCCCAGGGACCTGCTGCTGCATCCTTTCATAGTTGCCGGCAGACGTGGCTAATATGTCATTATAACTGTATTAACTCCGATTTGAAATAAAACTGATATCTATAATGAAATGTATGGGGGTGATTGATATGTTATATGTATTGGGATGATTGTTATGTTATATGTATGATGCTTTGGCAATATTGTTCTACAGTCATGCCAATAAAGCAAATTGAAGTTGAAATAAATAAAACTGATATCGTGATACCTTGTATGCAGATTAGCCAATGAACTCTAACCTTTCGACAGACAGCTAATTTGACCCAATAGGAGCTCATGTTTCCCTTTCACAGCCCACAATAGCCAACGAAAGCCCACGCTGTAAGAAAGGGCCAGCCCCTATTATTTTGTGGTAGGCCGAGCCAATTGCAAGCAATTGTGCCGATGACTGGCACTTCCTGTAGCCAATAAAATTCTTAAAATAACATTTCCGGCTTTAAGCAGGATGGGGTGATGGGGCAGGAGTGGTGAGAGAGACCGGGTTCGAATCCACTGTGAGACACCCAATGTGTCCCTGAGCAAGACACTTGACCCTTCCAGAGGCGTGCGACCTCTGACATAGCAGCTTTGGATTTAAACATCAGCTAAAATGAAAAAAAATAGGAAGTTCATAATCTACCAGCAAAAAACCCACATCTATCTAGGGTGTGAAGCAAATACTGCATTAATTTTGGAAGTGTCCACTGTCCACTGACAGGAAGAGCAACACCAAGTTAAACACATGCACAAAATGAGCCATGCTGTGTCTGTGTGTTTACTTGCTTTTCCATAAAGTACATTTGCTGTATTTGGGGCTAGAGTGAATGTCCCTCACTAACTCACTTAGTCACTGACTCCATCCTGTCCACATTGTTTAAAACACTGAGGACGGTGTCTTGGGGAAATGGTTGTAAATAGTTTGAAAAGCCCCGGATCTATTTATCTATCACTCCGTTCATGCATTAAAGCCCTTTAAAATAATATTATGCTGGGTCATCCATCCAAGTAGCAGAACTACAGAATACATATTTGAAAGCAATACCGGATGCATGAGAGCCTTGCTACATTATATTCCAATATAGTTTTATATTTTGAATTGTCACCTGCCACCGGAATTTTATGTTTCCCTTACTTAAGTGAAGACATTTTCACCATAAAATAGTGCAGAAAATTTCACCAGAATCCAGGAAATAAAGTGTTTAATGCTCTATTTTTTCTGGGGGAAGATCACCACCGGAACTCCCTTTTAATTATATTGTTTTTATTACGGAATTTTTATAAGTAGTTATGATTATTACAATGATAAAACATTAATTGAGCCTATTATATTTAATAAATAATACGTAGAGTGGTCGAAATTATCATTTGAAAAAAATGCACCTGACTTCAAATACAAACATTTGTACAAAATGGCAGCCCTGAACATTTCCTGGCTTATTTGGTAGCTTGTTGATTATTGGACTGGAGCAGCACGCACAGATTGAGCTGGGGACTGAAATAGGCTGTTTATTTTCCCTAATTTGGCTCTGACCAGTAACCGGGGCGAGCAGTGTCAAATATCTAATTTTCTGCCGGTCATATTGAACGTTACAAACACGCCGCAGTGCGCCGAGTTTCCCATGTGTGCACAGACAGTAACGTCATGTCACAGCCATAAACACAGAGACTAAAACATATCTTAGGTGTGTGGAAGTTATTCACGAGAGTGAAGAAGACGCAACACTCACAACATCTGCAGAGAAACGCACAGTAAGAGACACGGTTGAAATTGTAAAGCAGGGAGCAGGTAAAGCAAATCAGCTGTTGGTGATGATGACATTCATGCCATGGTGGTCTCTATCAGTAATTAACCGGGGTGGTGATGGCGCAATGGTTAACACTGTGCCTTTGGTGTGAGAGACCCGGATTCAATCCCCCACTGCGACCTCTGACATGTATAGCAATTGTAAGTCAGCTAAATGAATAAATGTGAATGTAACACCACACCCTGCTCATCTGCTGCTGTGAAAACGGAAATACAGGTGAAAAACCGAGTTCTTTGAAATAAAACTGCTGACAAAGTCAGAGCAGAGACAGACAGGTGTAGGTATGTGCTTGTGTGTCTGGCAAGGTTAGCAGATTACTGTAGTTGATTAAACACAAAAATAAATTGAGTAGAATTAAAATGGTGAGCAATGTATTTTCAGCTCCTTCCAGTGAAAATGCTAATGGTATTTTATAATCAATGTTTCATTACGACCATACAATTGAGACCAGTGAAAATAGCTAACATTGCCTATACTGGTGCTGATGGGGATCCTAATATATATATATATATATATATATATATATATATATATATATATATATATATATATATATATATATATATTGAGTTGAGTTGTTGGCCAGAAAAATAGTAGTAAGACTCTGTGTACTCGTATCCTATACAAGTACAATTTTTGCTCTTGAGAAATTCTATGTTTATTGTCCCCCCACTGTGAGATGAAATTTACGCCCATGTGTAGGTGTGTGCATGTATGGGGAAATGAGAAGTGAAGAGAAAGAGAGCAGATTCAAGTAGGCTAGTGAGTAAACACTAACATTAAGGTGGAGAATGAATTAGAATAAAATGGTAAAAAATAAAAATATAAAATATAAAAATAAGGAATAATCTAAGCTTCTAGAAATAGAAATATACAGTAATTCTGTGGGAAAGACTGAATATATATAAATAGTTAATAATATATAATAATAATAATAATAATAATAATAATAATAATAATAATAATAATAATAATAATTTCGGCCAGTCGCCTGTGGCTGGCATCATTTTTACTGTGTTAATGTGTTATAAACGTGTGCTCTTTAAAAACTTTTAAGCATTGTTTACCTGTCACGTAAATTAAATATGTTACTCACGATACTGCTTATATTAGTTCACCATCTGTACACAAATATAAGTAGTCAATGCGTGTGTTTGTGAGTGGGGATGTGTGGTAATGTGGGCTAGTGTGGCTACTGTACCAGGGCTCAATTTGTGTCCCAGTCCGCCACCGGCAGCAACTGGCAGACTGTTTTAATGCACAGCTCCATAACAGTTTCCTTGCTGAATCAGTTTCTTGAGAGAACTTCAGCAGCACAATAAAACTCAATTGGGTTGAGTCTGTCACTTTCTTCAAGAAAGTATTATTTTGCTCAATCCATCTCAAAAGGGCAGCCATTTTAAAAGTTAAACCTCCTCAAGTGTAACTTTAAAATTTAAACAATTGAACGCAATCCAGTGTTGTCTTTAAAGTTGTTTAAAGTTTTGGTTTTGGTGCAACATGTTTTAAAGTTAAACCAGGATTTCATCTTGTTTAAAAAATTGTCCTTGCTTGTCCAATCCAACCTTAAAATTTTCTTTAGTGCCAAGTACTAATTTGAATGTTGGAAACTTATGTTCTCACCACCAAACACTTACATGGATACAAAAAATTAACAGAAGCTTCTTCAGGCAGAGATGTTTGCCACAATACAGTCTGATTGGGCGTTGATTATGTTTGTTGGTTAAACCTTAATTATCCCCGCTGTTTGGTACACATCTTCTCCCTCTGATTGCTGACGCATATCAACATGAGGTTGCAAGGAGCAGCATCCTGTGTGTGTCAACAGCGACATTTCAAGTGCCACTGAGGCTCCTAATGATCATTTCCAAGCACTCCAGGCTGCTCAGGATTTGATTTGGAGTGTGTGTGTCATTGGAAAAGGAGCTTTTTCAACAAACACACGCAAATGTTGGATTTTCACAAAGTTTCCTATTCTTGATTCATCTTTCTCAATGATGTTGTGACCCATTTGTCTCTGAAGAGATTGAATTACCTCTTTTCTATCTTCTATGTACATAAGAAGTATCTCTGCTCATTCACAAACATAAACACATGCTTTAAATAAAAATTTGGTATAATTTAATCTGTGATATATTGAGACACATTTAATAATGTGATTTGTCGCAATTATGGGACTAAAATCATTTCTTGAAAGAAAACATCTATCAGATGATAATGTTTGTGTTATTGTGTATGAAATGGCTTTGCATGAATGAGTGAAATAATACAATTAAATCAACCAGAATAGTGACTAATATCATTACATAACATTAGGATTTTAACAGGCACAAAAAAACTTGATCACATCACATTATCATCTCATCTGATCTTGGAATGTGTTATTGATTTCTAGGCTTTTTCGATTAAACTTGCGTCAATTGAGTAGGACTGCCAGGGGAGAGATAACAACTGCTATGTTTACAATCATAAGGCTAGGATCAACATGATGTATTAACCTTGATAAATCTTAAGACAAATACAACATGAAATCTTATTACAGACTGTTTTCCTGATCCAGGAGATTTCAGTACTAAAACCTTCAACACAGGAATGTTTTTGGAATGCGCACCAACATGCGAGTGATGCAATGATGCAATACACAGCCTTTCCACTCTGTACATATACATGTAATATACATAACAAGGAAATACACAATGAAATGGGTCATTCTTCATTGTGACTACTTTGACTTGTATGTACAAGTACATTTTATAATACTCACGTACCTTTACTTTTACATATTTAACTGGATGTCTTTTATTGGTCTTACACTTGGGTATTGCTCATATTGTTATGTGGGTAGGGAGGTTGACTATAGTCACACAGCTCATTTTTACCCTGGGCTCTCCTCCAGCCTCTGGTGTTCCTACTTTAAGTAAGAAAATGACCCCCTTTATACAGTAACAACTGTGACATCAGGAGACGTAATAACTGTGTAAGGATACGCACTACAATCACTGAAAACTGAATAGCCATTTAATGTTCAACTTATTTCACAGCAGATTCCCTGTTTTATACATAGTTTGCGTTGGTATTCCTATCCATTTATATTGCTATCATGAAATATTACATAATGAGCCCAATTTAAATCACCACACTTGGACAGAATTACCATTATCCAAGGGCAGGTCTGTGTTTGATGAGAACTAAGTAGGTAAGTAATACTTTATTCAAGCATTGCAGCACTGTAGGGCCTCAGTTATCCAGAGAAGAAATAGTGCTGATTTCACACTCCACTTCCTTAACACACAGACAGACTCAGACATTGACTTTGGAGCAGCGCATTTGTAAAATGTGACACAAATCCAAATAATTCATAAATGACCTTGTCTAGCGCCGGTGCCTCAATCCTCTGATGAGTACATGTCACAGCAAAGGATTGTCTAATAAGTGATGCATTGGAAAGCCTGGCCAGAGGATCCCTAAAGCAATTCTTTTGTAATTGATGTTGCAGCATAAAATGGCTCTCAGTGGGCCGGGCTGATTAGGGTTGGTTTTTTGTTGCTGTCTAGCTGCTTGCCTCCTACAAACAGTCGCTCACCAGGTGGAATGGCAGTTTCACATCCAATTATCCCATTATGCTCAATCACATTCTTGTGTGTCCTGTTGTGTGTCTCATCTCATCTCTAAATGCATGTTTGCAGACCAGAAGGGTCTGCATCTTAATATTAAAGTCCGATTATTGACTATCACTTGAATTGATAAATAAAACACAGACAAGCTGATGGAGTTTATTCCAGAGTTTTGAATGCAATCTATAATTCATAGGAATGAATATGGCAGAAAAATTCTTCTCCTTTTCTCTCCCTTTCCCCCTCTCTATCTCCTTGTTTTATTTTTTGTATTCACTGCCATGTCGACTCTGAGGACTCAATGCAAATGTCCTAGTGTTCCATTTACTCCACAATCCAACAGGGTTCATCAAGTCTAATCAAATGTGTGCTCACTTGATTCCCCCTCCTCCTAACAGACACAGAGAAAAGATCAGAAATATTTCTGTTTGTGTATGTAATCATATAATTTCTCAAGGAACTTCAGTACATTCTGAGCCACTGCATCAATATTTCTGTATAGGCATTACGTGCTAAAAATGTGTGTACAGTGCAGTATTACAGATTATGATGAAGCTTGTATTGTGTATTGTGATTAACTTTCAGCTGCCCAGCAGTACTAAATCCAATGGCCCTTCCATGCTCCACTGTAATTCGCTGAAGTAATGACAATTATGATTCTGCTCTAATGAGCTCCCAATTTGTGAGTGACATTTCTACTAAAGCAACGTTATATGTGTTGTGTTGTGGTGTCTGAAAAATACTACTGTGTCATGTGGGACATTTGAATGAATATTTCAATATTGAAAGTAGAAATGGTGTCCGATTCAGTCTCTCATCCTCCATGTTGATGATGTCATGTTTTTTCCTCCACTCTGCCTGGTTTGATTTACAGGAACACTTTATTCTGGTGTTTTTGGACACATCTAATGCTTTCGAAAAAGTAATAAATAAACACAACTGATCAGAATAATAACTAGTTTTCAGAGTTGCACTACACTTTTAACTTCTAAATAACTGCAAATGTTAGATTTTTAAGTTGCATACTTTTACTTTTGACACTTAAATAAACTTTTCTTGTAATACTTTTATAAAATTATGAATGCGGGAATTTTGCTTGTGTTACAGTGTCAATTACACACAGGCTAAACTTCAAAATGAAAGTACTTGTGTAGTCATCAATAAGTTTTGCTGTATACCCTGCCTGCAACATGAGCTAGCAGGCTAATAGAACATATTATAAAATAGTTCAGGTGACACGGTGGTGGCCAACCCAAGCCTATCCTCAGCTGGGATAGGCTCCAGCCCCCCCGCGATCCTGTACGCAGGATAAGCGGTTGACGATGGATGGATGGATAAAATAGTTCAAATGTATTATGATGTGCAACTTTACATGGACAAGCAGCATATTGTACTTACAAATTGTATAGTTATACCTTAATTTCTATATCTAGTAATCTATCTTAGAATTAATACTGAAAAACATTATATCTTATTTAAAAATGTGTTCATTCAAAACAGTTTTCTTTCAATACATATTTCAGTTCCTCGTTCTTATTCTCTGCACAGCTACAGTCGATGCAGCCTTACTTCTTAATGAATGGCATTCATCTGGCACCCTGAGTAATGTCATTTTACAATGCATCATGGTGGCTAATAAACTCCGGATTGATTTGTGCTTATACAAAAACACATCAGGCGGAAACCATCACATCTGTAATAAATTGATGCTGATCTGGTCATGAGGACAGAGCAGCCAAATGCCAGGAGAATTTATTTATTTATATATTTTTCTTATTGGAGGCTTCTCAGCGGTGCAATCGATCTCGGTGCAGAGCCTTTTGTTCTCTGAAGTAATAAAGGAGCGTATTGATTTATTGGCGGGCGACAGTTACCTTTTGCCTCCTCCTCCTGTTCTCAGATTCCTTCCACTGTCAGGTCCCTGGGGAGGAAAAGTTTGGTCTGTATGGAAACCGAAGCCCTACACTTTGCTACAGTACAATGCACACCCATACTGACACACAGAGATTGAAGCTCCCTGTGAAAATACAATGCATGAGGTAAAGATCTAGACAAGCAGATGTGTAGTGTTGGTTAGGACTAGGGCCTTTACCATGATTACAAATAATTAATTGTCTAGTTACTGTTGATCTTTTTATTATTTAATGGTTCCCTGTGGAGTTTTTGACCTCTAGTAGTACTGTGGAGAAGTTTTGGGGTCGCGTTTTGTTTGTCACTTGCACATGAATGATGATACACATGGACATGCATGCACATACACATTCCTGCCAATGGTTTTCACTCAACTACAGGTAGTGGTAACGTGCCAAGATATTCAGCAATGCATCAGCAAAGACTGGGAAGAACAGGACTGCTAGCAAATTAACAGTGATAAAGACAATACAGGATTTAAAACATCTAAAAAAATGGTTTTGGATTTGGCAGTTTGCAAGATTTTATGCGGAAGGAAAAGTATTCAACATTGTAGTTAAAGCTTAAGTAAAGGACACATATAAGGCATTTTAGTGAATAACTCCAAATGTGAATTACATGTTTCTTTACAAGAAAACTCCACACGGCACCTTTGCTCAAGAACACAATCTTACCCCAAACTTTAACACATTGCTATGATTGCCCAAACATAACCTGTACACATTTTATTATCCTATACTGGCAAGAAGTGGATATTGTAAGGATTGTATTATTTTCAGCAGACATTTTGCAGATAGATTCAAAATCAACATGCTAAATCAACTCTGTTATCTGAGAAGGAGCCAGACACCATGCACACACTTGGTCCCTTGTTACATTATTTAGTAAAAGTTTTTCTTCTCTGTGGCTCCTTTTAGGGATAAAACAAAATTACTTGTTTTTAGCCTGCAAATTGTGCTCATCTACAGTCTCTATTAAAAGTGAAACCCAAATGATCACCTAAATAAAATCATAATAATAAACCACACTTGATCAGAATATTTTTTCTCTGCTCTATCAAATTGTTCTGCTGACAAGTGAGAAGATAACAGTGATGCTGTCACTAATTGTGTATTGTGCTTATCTCTGTATGTATATATTGCATTTATTTGCTTTATTTAATTTTTACTTATCATTGACTGCTGTTGTGAGACAAATTGCCCCTCTGGGACAATACAGCTTTACTCCACTCCACTCTACTCTACTCTACTCTACTCTACTCTACTCTACTCTACTCTACTCTACACTTTTAGGTGAAATGTTGAATATGGAAAAAATATCCAGGTTGTTTTAAAAGCTGTTTGCATTTGACTCTAATTCATGTCTATGCTAGTTTATTTTCTCAACTATTTCTTTTAGTCAATTGAATGACATGTTCTACTAATGATCTTGTCTTGCTGGTCTGGTTTGCAGCTTTGAATGAAAGCTGAAATATTGAAATTTCCCCAAAACACTGATATACACTGTCCAAGGTCGTCATCAGTATAAATTTTCTGCCTTTGGGTAAAATTTCTCCTCTGATTTAGTGAAAGCAGAATAAAGAAACAAAGTAAAAATCATCTTCAGTAAATCATTAATCACTAGAAAATTTAATCAAGCAGATTTACAAAGAATCAGAAGAGCTTTTCTTGAGTCTGATACCTTTGATTGACAGAATACTAAAGGTCAGAGCATCTCTAATAAACCATCGCCTCTTGCCACCCACTCACATTGTCATAAGGGAGGGTACATAGAGACACTGGTGGAATAAAAAATTGGGCTATTTACAAGCTCACTGTAATATGGCTAGCTTCCTCTGCAGGATGGGTTTTTAGAACTGAGTCTGGTAATTGCACAATGAGCAGAGTGCTGTTAAACATCATAATTATGGTTATGCTTCCTAGGGATCTTTTATTTTGCTGGAGGAAGAACACATACTGTGGGGAGTGCAGAATTATTTTTCAGTCCTCCATTTTAATTTTTCTTTGAAAAACACCATCCATATCCTTAATTGCTCAGACTGTGCGGATGTTAATTTTTTTTTTTTTTTTTTGGAGGGGGGGGGATAAAAATGTACTAGTGTTTTCCCTCCACAGTTTCCTGTTTTGTGATCCCTTTCCCTCCACAGTTCTAAACAGGTTTGACTACCAAGTGCTTTGTTAACCAGCTGTGGGAGACTGTTTTTTGGACATTTAGTGACCTCAAAGTGGAAACAAAGTCACCACAGATTCACAAACACAACCAGAGGTGCTGTCTCTCCTTCTTTCAGACCTGCTCTCTTCTCGCTGCAATGAAGCACTCATTTCCACCACATAACTGATACCGCAATATCCAGTAAATGTGCTGACATTTGGTAATACATTCCACCACTCACACATCTGATCAAACACTACTCATCCACATACAGCCCTCGTCCAACGTGGCTTTTGACATGAGTTAGAGTTGATAGGAGGAGCAGACAAATTGAGGTGATGACTGTTAACCTTCACAGGTGCTTGACTTCCCTTTGGTCTGCACTGTCACTAAGGCACGTTCATGTTAACAGATTAGAGGTGGCATCTTATTCCTGACATTAATAATGCAGATAGAATCTATGACCTTCATTACAAAGGCACAACAGTGTTTGATCAGTGACCAAAGTCCATACATTTGTGTATCTCTTAAATAATGTATAAGTCACTATTAATCTGGAGATGTGTAATTAATGTGAAGAAAAAAGGAAAAAGCCTTAGCCTGTCCATGACTGAAACTGAACCTACACCTACACCAGCCTGGTTGTTTACAGTTTATTTAAACCCATATCCTTACCCAATACAATATTTAATACACTAGCCAAACAAAATTTAACAATTATGCAAAACTCTGGACCAGTGATGTTTTTAAAGTTCACTGCCAACATTTATTAGCAGCAGGTATTCATAATATTTACTTTAGACATTACTTTTAGTCCTCCAAGTCTGTACCAAAGTCGAAAGAGTGCGGCAGCTTCCAATGTGTTGTTAAAACGACGTCTTTTCATCTGAAACCCAACTGCAACCTGCTGTTGTGGTATAGGCTGTTACATGCCACCATTCACAAACCTCATAAGCCGCAATGAACAACAGTCTTGCGCTGAGCAACTAAAAATCGACAGGAACTATTTTAATACCAATAGCAGTGGCCTTTGAAACACATCGACCACTTTAATTTCACAGCTATAAGCTGTGAGAACATTAGTGTACCCAGTGCAGCGCTTTATTGTGTCTCTTCAGGAAACAAAGTATACTGCCATTCTTTTTGAATTGACATGAGTGGGTGATGACATGCCTGTGCAGCATACTGGGATTAAACTTAATGCACCATTGGCACTGGTTATCCCTAGAAAATCAGCAACAACAGACCTGTGTGTTTAAGATTATGTTTTCAATTAAAGTTATGAAAATACAGTGGACAAGGCAAATAATCTGGTATTCTGGTTTAGCTGGTGGTTATCTTAGCCTATCCTAAATGTGTTGTTAAGGTTTGGCAGCTAAAGCAATTGGTGAAGGAGTTGGGGAAAGATTGTGGTCGTGCTTAAGTATTTGGAAAAAATACAACAGTGTTGGTGCAAGATCGTCTCTGATGTTAGTACAGCTCTGTTTGCTTCCTCTTCTTCACAGTGCCCACTGATACAACCACACATAAACTGTCTCTGGGCTCAGTTTAACAATAGTTTGTTGAGCTGTTATGTACTTGGGTTGGACAGAAAGTGCTGTGTGTTGCCTGAGCTTAATTGGTATTTGGTCCCATCTCCTTTTCTAAACTGGCCATGCAGCGGAAGCAGTATGTCAGCAGCACAATGGTAGCAGCTGTTGTCCTCCATCAGTGTCTGCACTGGATCTGTTCAGCCCCTGTACTGCTGTGCACTCAAGACATGTTTGACAGAGCTCACTGCCCAATACACAAATGTGTGGGATAAAAAAGGGTGTTGAAAGTGTTGAAAGAGGCTTCTGCTCGCAGTTAAGTAGCATGAGTGACACACAAGCCACTACGCAGCTGGTGTAGTCAGCTGCATTGCTTAAAATGAAATGTATCTGCACAAAGAAGACTGGAAATCATGGCTAAATTACATCCGGTGTAGATAGAATGTTACTTCCAAAATACATTGCAAGAGAGATATAAGTCAGAGACTAAAAATCGGCAGACAGAGCTATTTGTTACCAACAAAATACACTGAAATGCTCACACTCTCAAGGCCCTGTAAGTTTAAATATGGCCTGAAACCTGCACTGAAAAACCCTTGAATCTAGGATCAAGTCATGTATTCTAGCTAAGTAGCTTGCTTCATTAGATTATTAGTGTCCATAGGATATGTAGTCTTAATGTTTAGTAGATTAAACAATATGAATAGATTAAAATGGAGGCTATTGATTGTTTCTGAAAAACCCTTGAATCTAGGATCAAGTCATGTATTCTAGCTAAGTAGCTTGCTTCATTAGATTATTAGTGTCCATAGGATATGTAGTCTTAATGTTTAGTAGATTAAACAATATGAATAGATTAAAATGGAGGCTATTGATTGTTTCCACCATGGTCTAAATTTTTACAATAACTCCACCAAAATAAGTGGCAGTTTATTCACTGATGTTAGAAAAAAATGGACATAGCGCCATTTGTCTGTCTGCTAGTGTCAATGAAGTAGAAGACAGCTTGTGTAATCAGACTTGCTGTGCATTCACCAACTATCTAAGTTTATGGGTGTTTGTGTTTGGAACAAAATATGAGGGTGAATTTGTGTTAAGTGAAGAGAGCAGAACATGTTAAGACACATGGAAGTAATTGCAGAAAAAAATCTGAACATAACTGCATGGCTATTATAATCATTTCCATTTCATTTACGCTGACTCATTTTGTCAAAACTTTTAAAATGTATTTAACATAAGAAAGCTGGTTATAAGTATCATGAAAAATATTCCAACAGCTGGCTCTGTTATAACATAATGTTTTAATATCAATTTATCTACAAAATCTTGACTGACACCACTGTATTCTTGTCATCATGGAAAGTGCACTGTCACTGAAGCAAAGGAACATATAAAAATTACATACAAACAGACTGTATCATTTTTACCATAAAATGTCCATTCATTTGGCATTGGTACTTACAGTATAAATGAGCAAAGTCATATTGAAACAGGATGGTTCAACTTTTATGTTGTGTTATCTGAATTTCTACTGTAGAAGTTTTTTGTTGTGACTTTGTTTTTGTGAAACAGTTGTGCATTTTCTTGCTGATCCACCTCATTCTTTAGGATATAGGACTGAAGGTAGTTGCAACAAAACAGAAACCAGATGAGTACATTCTTCAGCTGTCCACAGGTGGTTCTCTCCTGATTTACCTAACAGTTTAGTAATCCGTAAAGACAGAGCGCAACTGTAAGCATCTGCACCACAATGTGCACAAGTCATACGTCCAAGAGTTCTCCTCGAGGCCATTTACACTCCAGCTCTTCCTTCAAGCAGCTGTTAACTACACAACTTTGTGGTCTCGTAATCCATCGAATTGGGCAAACGTGAGCTGAAGGCCTGTAAGGAAGCATGGATGCGAACCACCTCACTGGCAGTCAGTTTGAGCCGGTGCCGGAGAAGACAAGCAAACAGGTCCAACCTCTGTTGACCCGGAGGGGACAGCCTGTTCACCCGGTCTCGTATTTCCAAAAGCTGAAGCATGGCCGTGTCTTGGGAACCTTGGGTGTATGGATAGTCCAGCTGCAAAATCAAGTCACGGATCGCCTCTGGGTCAAAGTGCATGCTGTAGCCAAAGACCTGGATGCTGTTGATCTTCATGTAGCCCAGGTTCCGAGCAGGATCTGTAATTTCTAAAGGCTCGTAATAAATGCTGTCATTCACTCCATCTTGAGTCTTTATCCTGCTCCGAAGGTAGATATGAATGGTTTCAAAGAATGTCTTCCACTTGTTTCCCAGTGTCAGAGTCCAATTATAGCACTCGAAGGGTAGGTCCAGCTTGGTGGCCTGCCAGTCTGGAAAATTGTTCTCATTGACAGGGATGTACCAGCTCTCTGAGTGGCTCCCTCCAAAGGGGTTGATGTAGAGAGTAAGGACTGGCTCCAGGGTGCTGTTCTTTGTAAGGCAGATCTGGAGGGATATTCCCAGCAACATGTGGACCATGTTTGATTTGTATTTGTTGCTTTTCAGCGTCAGTAGCATCCTCTTTCTCCATGATGGATCAAACCAGCTGTTCAGTCGCATGTCATTACTGATGAAAATTGCGTGGACCTATCAGACACACAGAAATAAAAACAATATGAATGTACTGCATTGATGAACACAGTAATTACATGCATGCAGTGAAAAAAAAATATTGTTATTGACATAAAAGCAAGAAAACAATTGATTGGTTGAGCTTTAATCATTAAGTGTGGAAACCCAGCTGAAGTTAAAATATGCACATTGTTGTTAGGAAGTACAGCATGTATCGAAATTGCAGCCCTTGTGAATTAAGTAATTCATCCCCAACACACATTTGAAGAAACAGCTGTCAAAAAATAAAGAATATTTTCTGAACACCACAAGGTTTCTAATGACCTGTGCTATGCCAAAATATGAAAGCCTGAGGAACTTTATTGATGCCCAGTCTGCAACTTTCAATAAAATGATTGGAGTGCTATTTCCGAACATGTTATCCTGTTCTCTTAATACATTCATGGGCCACAATGGCAGCACAATTATGTTGTAAAGCCAACATTCACTGAATAAAATAAGTAGGGCATGGAAGAAGGAGAAAACTACTTAAAAGGCATAAAAAATAGGTATTCAGTTTCTTTTCTTTTTTTGCATCTGAACACATCACTCCATTTTATCTATTTTTCTCAACACAGTCCAACTTTTCCCATGGCCTTCCAGATGGAGTTGTTTAGAGCAACCACATCCAGTAATGAAAGCCACAAGATGCATCAAACTGGTCAACAATGACCCTTCAGGCTCACCAATTTCTATTTATATAAAATACTATTATTTTGTGGCAAAAAGGCAAGACTGCTGGATCAGGCTTCTCAAACAATACATGGTTTCCTTAGTAAAGTACATAGTAATATTCAGGATAATGCAAAGCAAAAGTAAGTCAATTTTTGACCATGACTGCACCACCATATATCATCATCTACCACTTAAATCATGTGAATTACCTGAATTAGTTTTGTTTAATATTTTTCTGTATTATAATTGAACATCTCTTGGTGAGACCGACATGATTAAAAAAGGCAAGAAATACCTCTAGCCTGCGGTCAGCTCTCTGCAGTAGGTAGCCCAGCTCCAAATCCTGAAGGTCCGTCTCAAATCCCAGGTAGTTCTCTGTAGAGTCTGCCATCATGGGCCTGCAAGCCCCCTGCGTTAGGGCGAAGCCCGGGTTGCAGCTCCCACAGCGGGTGTGGTTGTCTGATGCGCATGCCGCACAGGCCAAGCCTTCCCCAATAGAGCAGGGCGGGGGCAACTGACATGGGCTGTGTTCGTATCGGCAGCTGCAGCTGTGAAGCTCTTCAGAGAATGCCCCAAGCTGGTTGTTCTCTGAGCAATACAGGAGAGACTGGAAGTGACTCAGCCAGTAGGACTGAGGCCTGTACCAGGGAAGTAAGAAAAACAGAAGAAGGAAGAGAGAGATAGGCAAGGAGGGAGTGGTTACTGAACAGGACTTATAGGATGAGGTGGTTTAATAGGCAGCTGCTTTATAAGGTTCAGGACACCTGTCTGGCTATGCAGACAGCTGGCTTGTTAAAAATATAAAGCATAATCAGCATAACGTAAGCCATGCAGACAGGCCGAAAGGATGCGTGGTTTAGGTCATTAGCAGGTCAACGTTCATTGCATTCTTACTGTACAATAAAATACTGTACTATGACAAAACACACAAGATGTGGTTGAAATTTCCAGAAAATGTTGGTTTCTGACCAAATCACCCAATCAGTGGTGAATGTTACCTGGTACTTTATTGCCTAGAAGATGTATGTTTTAAGTGACTTTAAATGTAGTAGGATTGCATCATCAAAGCATCTCAAAATGACTGTCCTCATTTTTATAACAATTACAAGGTTTTCAGTTTATCATTTATTCTAATGTCATGGCTAAAAACTATTGCTTACCAAGTGAATCCAGAGTCTAATGTTTTTCCATTGGATATTTCAGCAGCATAATGATCTCAATACTGTATGGAAGTGTTTGTAGGCATACCTTTCATGTTTTTGAGTCTGAGAATTATGTGAAGTATACCGGTTTTCATGCTTTGTTGTCCTAAAGTGCCAGATGAGTGTAGGTTACACATGCAAAGAATATGGGCACAAACATCTGTGTTTGAAAAGGAAGAGAAAGCAAGAGACAGTAGAGGGTGAGAAAGTTGTTTTTGATCTGTTTGTGACATAAATATTAGAAGTGTGCTGTAGCCGTAGGGTAACTGACTCTCAGACATACATATAATTCCCCCATGTGGGCTGGAGTTTGATTCCCGTCTGTTACTGTAGCACTTTCTCGACTGTGATCCCTTTATGCCTTTTATCCTCTTTGCTCGCTGAAGAGAAGAAATGCACAGTACATACCGCTGGCTTTCCTTTCAGAAAAAAAATATTTTTCCTTGATGAGTATGTATTGTGGTAAACTTTATGCTAATCTAAAAATGTTTGCTGGATTACATTTGGGGCATCCATCCTCTGTACCCCAATCTTATTGTGTGCTTGGCAGTGGAAAGCAAGTCTGAGTTGACAAAATCACTGATTTGAATATCAAAACCCCCTAATGGAAAAGCAGTGATGGGAAATGAACTAAAAGGGTTCTTTCTTTCCAACACCCGCTACCTGTGGGAAAGGTATTTCACCTCCGACAGCTACAGCAGTGCAAAGCAGTCGCCAAGACAAGACTGCGGTTGTACTGTTAGTTCCCTGGTGTGATTGTGTACAGCAATCCTGCTCCCTCCAATTCTTCCTCCAATCCACTGCTGTAAATCAGTGTCTCCTAGCTTCTGTGCCGCTTTTAAAGGAGTGTTTGTTTTGAAAACTAAATCAGCCAAATATACTGTTGCTGTTGGAAAAACCCAGTAAAAACAACTCTCAGCCAGTGATTAAAATGAGCCACTAGTTTGGTTTCTGTAGATAATATTTTTATTTAAAAAGTCAGGAAAAAGATAAAGGGACTTCCTGGAGAGTGGTAGACTTAAAAATGAACCCTTTTCTTTCTTTCTACATGGTTTGGAACCTGGCTGCAGGGACTTGATCCCATTCTGCCACAAGCTCATTAGTGAGGTCCAACACTGATATTGGGTGATAAGACCTGGCTCGCAGTTGGTCTTCTTTTTTGAAAGATTTTGGATGGGGTTGAGGTCAGAGCTCTATGCAGTGAAGTTCTTTCACTTCAAACTGGGAAAACCCTTTTTTATGGATCTGGCTTTGGGTGTTGAAAGAGGAAAGGCCCTTGCGCAAAGAAGCATGCTGTTGTCTAAAAAAAAATATATATAAAATATAAAATATATATGGACTGTAGCCACATAGTTTTGGCCTTTTAGGGTGTGAATGAACAGTAGAACAAATGACAATTACATTGTCATTTTTTTCTTTCTTTGTTTTTATATTTCTTTATAAAATAATCATTTCCTGCTCACATTTCCTGATATTGTCTTGGAATATTTTTCTATTTTATTTTCATGTGTTTTGTGCATTTGACAGTGTCACACAAAAATACTAAATTAGAATAAACATTACATCATCACTATCCAATCAGATATGCAATAAGTGTACCTATTTCCAGAACCTGTTCTATTAAATCATATTTATCTTCAGCCAGAGGTACTGTATATATTTACTATAAATAGAAATTTTGCAAACCTGTCAATTAGTCAATCAATATTAAAGCAAGCAAGCTAAAGCAATCAATGAAGAATGTGAAGGAAGAAAAGACCAGTTCCATGATGCAATGCAATGCAATAATCACATCTTTCCTCTATTCAAATTAATGTCATTGAAACAGAGTGAGCCTGTAAAGATGAAATTGGTCTGATCTACTGAATGCCTTGACAAGTTCATTAAAAAGCTATTCAACATTTTTAGAGTTAAATCTTAATTGCACTCCTAGTAGTCAAACAAAGATGAGAGGACACTTCAAGACCTTGAATAAATCCAGCACCTTTTTTGGGGAGAAATCTGCACATAAGAAAGACATTTTCTAAGCTGATTAAAGCAGAAGTACTGAAAACATCGCTTGAATGACAATGTGCATCATTATGCCTAATGGCAAAAGTTTGAGCACAAAGTGTACTGAGCAGTCTTATCATTAGCGCTTAATAAAAGCCAAGCTGACTGCTGCTTCAACTGGCTTATTCGCTCATAATTGTCAGTGCAGAGGAAAAGTAGCCCTCTGGAAGCAAAATCAATCACATATCTCTCATCTATCGCAAGTATGCCTCAAACAGGATGTTAAAGGGAGAGTAAGGGGGTTTTCGCGAGCTTCCGTTTCTCCCCCAGGCAAACTGACAAACATCCCATTCTCAATCTTTTTCCACTAGAGTATGGAGATTCATTTGTGAAGTGAGAAAAAAAGGGAGTGCTTCACAGTCGACGCAGTGGTAATAACATAGATAAACGCTGCCTGGATGAGGGCAATGACGTTATCACTTGTTTAAGTGGGTGGGAATATCAGCTGCATAGATCAGTGATTAATGTTTGTTTGTGGTGGAAAGAATGAGACAGGGTGGTATACATTAAGATATAAAAAGAAGATGAAGAAAAGAAACTGACAGAGGGACTGGACATTGAACAGAGTGAATTGTACTGTATAGATTAATCTGCCAGTTGACTCGTGTTGTGCTCTCAAACATTGCGGACGTTTCTGAGAAAGTTTAGTTGAACGCCGTGTGACTGACAATCACTCTCTAATGGAAGAATGTAGCGATCAGTGCAATGTGAATTTTATTCACCTCTGAAGTTGAGATATACAATTGTACAAGTGGAATTTCCTTCTTTGCGCCTTTGAAACCAATGCAGAGAATCTGGTTTCAGAGGGATTTCATGAAGATGAAGTCCAGTGAAATGCAATGAAGATTTCATGAAGCTCAATAAAGATTTAATGAAGCAGAGTTTTGTGGATTTTTAAAGCTGACGTTTACTGTTAATAACAGTAAAGTAAGCCAGATAAATTCATTTACAGCGAGTGAAAAGATTTGTGGCTAAATTTAGTGGAAAAGTTAAACCTCTTCTACAGTAGATAGTCTTTAGTAGGTAGTTTGTTTAATAGTATTTCACTGCATTTCAGACATGAAACAAAATGAATACATTTCTTGGCGTAAGCTGTACAAATGAGATAGTAATTAAATCCTTTACAACAAAGTTTTTGTATTATATTGTCATTTTCCTTTCTTTGTTTTTATATTTCTTTATAAAAAAATATTTCCTGCTCACATTTCCTGCTATTTCCTGCTATCCCTGGGGGATAGAGAAAACTATAGGGTCTGACTCAATATACAGAACCTTTGGGCAAAACATGCCAGAACCTTTCAACTCCTATGGGGGGTATAGATCAAAAAGAAAGTATAAATATAAATAATACCTACAAATATACAAAAAGAAAACTCCATTAAAAGACACTTCTTTAATGTAAAAAAAATGTTGTCCCAGTAGGATCAAAGTTACCCATGACTAAAACATATTAAAGCTTTGTTTGTTTGTAAAAAGGTATTAGATGTACAGTATGGTTAACATACACATGGAGAAAATGAAAAGGTGTGTTGTGCTTACCGTTCTCTTGGGAGGCGGACTTGGGGCTGTCTGTGACATCTTTTACTGAGACTGAAGAGCTTGTAGATGACTCTCTGGGCCCGTCTTGAGAGGACCCGCATGCTATTCTCCAGCTGCTCATATCGCCACTGGAACAAGTTGTCCATCGACCACAAGTGTTGGATGGTTGACACATTCATGAAATAGTTCTGGGGCAGCCTCGCATAGAACGACTTGAATTCATCTGTAACAACAGAAAATACATATAAAGGGGATATAATCTTATAAATTATTCTTATAAATTATTATAATTCTTATAATAATTTAAAATCAATATAGCTGTGTCCTGTTCATTTCCAGTAGGATTGTTAGCATCCACAATATATTAGATACTACCTTAACAATGGGCAATACAAGAACCACTGGTACAAACAAATGTGTTTTTACTTGGCTTGTATGAGTGGTTTAGGAGAGCTTGTTGCATTCACCAATGTTCTCTTGCATTTTCTCTTCACGGACACAATTTATGAGTGGTCCAAACTCGTCATAGGATTCAGGGGCTATTGGTCTGTTATCCCAAAAGTTTTTTACTAATGGATTTTATATTTTAGTAGTTTGAAGCAATTCTTTGTTTGAAAATCCAATAAATGACACTTCAAAATTATGTATAAATTATATATATATTATGTATGTATAATAGAAAGTTAAAATAACAATAAAAAAATGTTGTATGCTGTAGTTTGGAGTCTTTGTGCAGGTGTTTTCAGAGTTAGTTAGTTCAGAGTTGTTTCTTTTTCCAATAGCCTTGCACCTATGCGTGATGTGGGCGTAATTACGTTACTTTGCTGAATAACTCGTGGGTCTATTTGTGACATTTTACTTTAAAACATTACAGAAAACTGGCAAATAGTCATATGGCAAATAGTTATGTAGGCCCTTAGTTTGATTTTTTGTCCTGTGTTTACAACATGTCAGGGTGGCTAACAAGAACACATTTATGTTTATGCTTGGCTTCTATTATTAACATCCTACAGTGGCTTTTCCATGGGTCCATTTCCACCTGAACCGCCTGAAACCAACTACATTGCAAATATTTGTGTATACATTTATGACTTGACAAGGATCACCTGAATGCTCCATTAAACAATTGACCAGCGCACATCGGATTGTGGGACATGCAAAGGGTGCACCACTTGTGTCATCCAGTTTGAGGCAAAATATGGCTATATCTTTCAGTTGCATTGGAAGAAGCCTTTGAAATTGGACAGAACTTGGCAGTCTGTTCTATTTGAGCTAGAAATTGGGACTTTGGAGTACCTGAATTGGGACACAGCATCTGGCAGGTGGTGCTTTGAAAAGGTACCTCTAACATTTTGATCTTCTTCAGTGAAGCAAAAGGGAAACCAAAATCATCCAGAAGGATGGCAAAAGATGAGAGAGGGTCCACTTCGAAGCAGAAAACAAAATCTTGAATGTGAACTTTAGTCTTAGATATTTGAGACGTAAGCTATGCCAAGGTTTCATAATTATTTTGATCATGATTTATTATTGTTTAAAAATGCACAACACAGATTGAGAGAGATTAGATTGAGACAGTTTATAGATTGACCTGATATAGCATTACTACTGCAACAATCAGTACTACTACTAATAATAATCACTATCATGCCTATCATTATTATTTATCTCCTTTATGCACTTTACACTTTTACACTGACTTATTTACATATTTATTCTTTTACATCAAGGCTGGACTGAGGCAAAAAATCTGCCCTGGCATTTTTGGTCCAGGCCAAAATAATTGGTCAGACACTCCTCACCAAATACACCATCATTGCAGTCCTCTTAAATATACTATAATATTCCCCCAAACCACTACAAAGCTGAGTAGTAAGTGCCATGGATAAGTATAGCAGTGCAAGTGTATCAGTGTACTCATACAGACATTTAAGGGTTCAGCTGTGACAAAACAGCCTAGGAGACGTGATGAGGCACAATATTGGGGTCATGAGAACAAGATGAGAAGGTACTCTATTAATATTTAGAATGAAATTCATTGATAAAATATATAATAGGGGGGTCTGAGCATCAAACTTTTCCTGCATTCTGGAGACATTTTCTGTACCAATTTAGGTGGAAATGTCTTTATCTATATAAAGGGAAATAGATTCAGGTGGCAGATGACAAATCAGAATATAAAAATATTATTCAATTATTACATTAAACTATTGTGTTTTGTAGATTTCTAATTTGGGGTTCCAAACATTTATGTATGATGACATTTGGTGCATTTATCATCTTCAACAAGTCATAATTGTGCCCTAAACTGCACATGAAAGTTTAAAAATAAATTATGTTTAGTTCTAATGACACAGCTGCATATTAAAATATGTTATGAATGTAACAATAAGCTACATGCACGGTCTTGCCCAAAACAATGTGAAACTGCTTGGATGGGATTCCGTCACCATTTGGTTCAAGGTTAACAATAATAGCAGTATTAGGGAGGGGTAACTATGTCATCTCCATCTGTATTACTGGTTAGACCACTTCCTGGCATCTTCTTCTGCTGATAAAGCAGCGAGCTGAAGGACACATTTGTGACACTTGCGGATTCTGTGCACGCTCCTGCCCTCACTTCACACCCAGCTATTAAAACATAAACTTTGAAAGTAATTGCACTTAGGGATATTTCAGCCAAATCTGAAGAGTGGAAAAAAAGACAACCATTTTGATTTCACCTGAGTAATAATCACCAAGGCAGGGTGACAGAGCACAGCAATAATAACCAAACATTATGCTAAGAGCCTCCACTCAAACTCTGTTTCCCCGGTGATATGAAAAGCCGGACTGGCAGTAAATGGGATTTATAGCTGATTAATCTGCAAAAGACATATTGTAAACTACCTGAGCCGAAAGCTGTTGATTTTTTTAATCCAGTCCTGTCGCCTTGTTAATTTGCTTTATGCAGATAGTTTGCCCGAGCCCAGGATTCACAACCAGCTAAAATAGTTCACCTCTAAATCATAGAATAGGGAGGAACATACATATCCTCACTCAGATTTAACGGAGCAAATAAAAAAACTTGAATTCACATTCTCTCCCTCTCATATGAATGATTTATATTCCAAAAGTTTTATTATCCTGCCTTGGATGAGCAGGATGTAATGTGAAAGGAAGCAATAGTCCATTGTTTTCCAGCAGGTTTTCTCACCTGATTCCTCAAACTCTTTATAGAGCATCCCCCATGTCTCTGTGATCCTCTCCAGGCTCTCCTCCATGGCTTGGATGTCCATATAGGGGCAGTTGCACTCTGGGAACTTGGGGTCACAGTTGCACCAGCAGTCGCTGTCCTTACAGACAAATTCACCCTCTCCATTACAGGCTATGTAGCTGAGAGCAGCCTGCACAAAACTTTCTCTCAAGTAGTCTGGAAGGATCACCTGCAAGCCTGTAAAACCAAGATAGTGCCATCATCAAACTGTGAACATGGGGAGTGACAGTGAAAGTGTAGTGGCAATATAATGCTGGCTGAGCTCATAATCTGTGTATCTGTATATTTGTATGCTGTTGCTTGTGTTTATCCCATGTGTATACATACCTTTCAGAAGAATTTTAAATGGTCTTTAAAAACACAACATGACAATCACAATAAAAGAGGTAAAAATCACCTTGCAGCTGGACTTTATTTTCAGGGCTCTGAACCAGCACAGAGCTAACAGAGTCAAGGTTGTCATAGTTACTGCATCCAAGAGGACCTGTGCGGGTCTCTGTCACCTGGGCAACAAAAAATAAAAAAGCGCATTTACAAATTCTCCACAGCATTCAAGTTATATTTCATCACATGAAGATATATTAACGGATACATATATTTCTGATACAAAATTAGTTTGAGAGGAGTCAAAGAAAATGTGCTTTGTGTAACATAAATTACTTTCTCTTCTTTGTTAAAATAAGTAGGAGTAAAATTATAGCAATTCTACATAATGGATTGTACTTGTGAATGTTAAAGAACTGAAAAATTGGGTTAAGCTCATTTAGATTATTCAAAATAGCTGTAATAGTACTTTGCTGAACTAATATTTCCGCAAGAATGCGACATGTTTTTGTTTTTTATGTCTAGTCACTGACTGAAGACCTTTCGAATGACCTTTGCCACAAAGCAGATCTAGGAAAGCATCCTTTTTCACTTCATTTGCAAGAAAAGATCTTATTTCAGCACTCTGCTTTTCTTGCTGTGACATGGCGGGGAGCATCTAACCGATTCTCATTTTTCTCTCTTTGTGGTTCTGGGACACCATATTTTGTTCAGCGATTTGTCCTGGTCAGGCTTGTCAGAGGACAGTTGGTGTAAATTGACAGATGGATGAGGAGAGACAATGAGGGTCAGTCGATCAGTAACACAATCATAGAGGGCTGAAGGGCTTGGGAACTCATATGAGGCCGGTGCTGCAGGGAAGTGAAAACTCAGTATGGGGCTCTTTAATCAAAAGCCTAATCCAGAAGAAAGGGGTTTGTGAGAGGAAGAATAAATATCCTCTGTGAATGGGAAAAGGAAAATGAAGATAATTTGAGTGCAATTCTTTGACTATAATATTTATATCACATAATAATAAATCCCTTGTTTCCCTCATGGGGGATTTTAACACTGATATGAATGTGAGGAAATGAGATACAACCCTGGATATCAGACCACATGAATATTGAATCCACATAAGGGATTATTTGATATGCCATATGATATGCCATATGGCTAAACATTGACTGATGAGCAGAGCATTCAATTTCCGCTTTGCATAGCAGCTGCTATTCACTGAAGGTACATTCTGGTATATTAAAAATACTTAATAGGACATTATTGGCTACCTGTATCTTGGTACATGCTGAATGAGGGAATGAAGCAAAGGCTATGGCTCTTTGGAAGATCTCTGTTATATTTATTTCTGATTTGAACGTTCAGTCTAGGTGCTACAGTGGTAAAAGTATTTCACTGACTCATTCAAACAGCAGGGCGGGGGCAAGAGAAACACAGGAAGAAGAACGTTTTGACCACTGGAACATACATAATTCTAAAGGCTGAAATAATAAATATTTGGCACATACTGGCAAATGCATTTGCAATATTTATGTTCCTGGTTCTTGAAAAAGACTGCCAGTGGAATTGAGATGTGCACCAAATTTAATCTTGTCTAAAGTAAGACAAAAAAGTATTTAATTCAGCCTGAAAGCTGAATTAAATACTTTTGGGACACTAGGGGGCAACACACTGCATGAAATATTTAAAAAAAAAACATGTTTTTATGTGTTCCACTCATGGAAAGGTACAAAAATAAATAAATAAATAATGTTTTAGTATTTTAATAATGTTAGAAATAACTTAAAAAATAAATAAAAGACAAAAAAATTGCGAACCGATGATCATTTTGTTGTGTTATTACAACATTTCTAGAAATTAATCATGACTCCCAATGTGCATTGTGGTAAAAAAAACAAAAAACAACAAAAAAACAATCCAATCATCCATCCATCCATCCATTGTCAACCACTTATCCTGCGTACAGGGTCGCGGGGGGCTGGAACCAATCCCAGCTGACATCGGGCGAAAGACGGGGTACACCCTGGACAGGTCACCAGTCCATCGCAGGGCCCAATCCAATCACTAATTTCTAATTTACTAGCAATAACCTGCGTGCTACAGTACTTACCTTTCAGATTTTGGTTAAATCAATCAATCAATTAAACAATTAAATGGGAATTTAGAGTGGTAAAAAACACATCCAAAGTGTGCAGCTACTCCCATGATTGAATAAGTATACATCCAGCAGATATAAAGTAGACAATACCATTAGCATTCTTTTGCACTAACGTATTTGTATCCAACTGATAAAAGTAAGTCCAATACTCTACTTTTAGCTCTGGTTTGGTCTCCACAAGCTCCTGAAACTGTCTTGCTCTAGATATTACACTTTCTTCATCAGCTTGCCACAAAGTTGTACTGTTTACTGTCTGATGCTAGTCAGGTAGCATACAGTGTTTATCAGAGTTTGTTTGGTGGAAATGGGTGTGATGAGAGTATTGACACTGAAAAGTTGCGGGAAAACCAAAACCAAAAAAAATAGCAAATGAGGCTAAAAAGCTGCTGAGAAATACTCACTTCAAAGGACTCCCTTCACATTTGATGCAATGTTTAATGTAGCTAAGTCCTTTATTTTATAAGCATCTACCCATATATTTTTAAATGTGCCTGTATGTAAAAGCATGATTTAGGTCTTTGTTTTTCTCTGTCTGAAGTGTATTGTAAGTGTACTGCGTCAGTTTTACTTTTTTATTTTTGCTATTAGGTACTATTATGCCAGAAATATGCTGTAAAAAATGAAGTTTGGTTTGAGTGTCATCAGAGATGATCAATTTAGCAGTGTATCTATTCTGATAGTCCAGACAGCATTGAGTCATGAGACAGGGAACACGAAAATGTATTTCTCTACCATAATGAGAACACAATACAATTGACAGGCTGTCCAGAGGATGAAAATATGAAACCAGAGGCTCCTGCTGTTTCCTCGTTCAAGTCTGTCGCCTTCTTCATCACTGTGTGCCGGCTGACTGGGAAATATGGCCTGAGTCAGGTGGGGATATCACCATTGATCCAGTCTAAGAAATTCTCAAACCGTAACAAAAATGATCCCAGACACTCTCGAAAAACTTGAATCATCATTTATTGCACAAACAAGCCGATCCGATCACTGACTCTGCTCTGCGCCGTGACTTCTTTAAGAGACACCAGATTTCCACAGCCAATCCCCAGCACACTACAATAGTAACAGGCTTTTCATCCAAAATGAGCTTCAATTTCCCCTTTGCCTCACCAGCCTTCACTCATTCATTCCTCAACTTGTTCGATTTCATGCAGAGGAGCGCTTAGTTGTATCTGTTCCACTGCTGTGTGGGTCAGCTCTGTGCGGAAATGATGCACAAGTGTGGAAGAATCTGTCGCTCCTTTGACTCACTTTCTACCAGTGATGTAGGTGAATCTCTCCATTTCCACTTCCTACCTGTCAGTTACGCCAGATGACTGGCCTTGGAGCATGAAGGAACACTGTCTCCTCTTCTCTTTCTCTCTGTAGCTACAGAAAAACCCTAATTCCCAAGAAATAACACAGACAAAAACATCTGCCTCTGCATCTCCAGTGTGCTCACCTTAGCTGTGAACTAAATACTCAACCCTCCGTAAACACAATGTAGTAAGAGGAGAGAGCTTTGATAGAAGTACATGGAGTCTGATTCATGTTCGGCTACAGCAGAGAAAGCCACACTTCACAAGTTGACTACCACTGTGTTCGGAGGAATGAAAAAGGCAGAAAGGAGGGTCATCCTCCCTTCCGTAGCCCTATTAACCCCATGCTACCTGAAGGTGACAACCAGAGGCAGAAAACTGTCACGAGCTGTGTTTCACAAGATTCATTTATCTTCCCCTCACCATATGTGCTCATCAGTGAGCCTCCTCCAGACTCAATGTGCTTACGGCGGAAGATCATATCTCATCACAAGCAGGCTGATAAAATGCATCATCTTATAATTGTATCATAACAAGAAAATCGTTAACAATGAAAATAGCATCCAAAACTACATGTACACATTTTAGAGATGCAGTTTTCTACTTTCAAATGACACCTGGAGGCAAAAGACATTTAACCTATATTAAATTAAAAGGAAATATGGAAATTGGGATTGTTTCTAATGAACAATGTGTGCTTTCTACACAGAGATTATTTGTCACATTACATCAAGTCTGCAATGAGTTTACACAGTTTCACACTGGCCTATGTATTTTAAGTCTTAGTGATATTTAACTTGTAGGCTTTCTTGCTTGTTATTTTATATTTTGAGACATTTTATTTTATTTCTTTTTATTATCACTTGATGACATTACCTGCTGGGGACTGCATGCAGTTTTGCTGTCTGGACTGTGGGGAAACACGAAATGTGTACCATGCTTATTCTCCATACTCTGCTATTTACAAAACTATTAAACATCAAAGGTATGTATTTGAATGTTTCATTGAGTATAGTATAGGACACAATGAATATTGAGTTGTTGTTTTTTTACACATAGTTCTATAATTATTTTAGGACTGGCATCTATTTATTACATATTTATAGTTCTATTTATGTTAACTGTATGCTGTATGTCTTTGTCTAGCACCTAATCACGTAGTAAATTCCTACTTGACCATAAAGCTGATTCTGATTCTGATCATATCATATCAGAAAAAGAGTTTCAAAAGAAAGTTTTCTGGAGAGCTTGTCAGAACACATGTAATTTCATCTCTAATTGTCTTTATTACATCCCAATGTTGGCTAATTTAACTACTTTTCTTTTTTTAAGTCTTTAAGCATTGTTACCAGAAAGTAAAGAGAGTTAGCCACGTGTCTCAGTGGTCACTGTAGATATTTAAATTTCCTGATTTTAAGATAAAAAAAAAAATATTGTTTTAGTTTGACTTGGTATTTGCAAACAGTTCAAGACATTTTGTTTTGTACAAATATGAGAGAAGATACTATGGAAACAAAGGTAAGAAAAGGTTGCCAAAGAAGTAGGAGAGATAGTAATCTACAAAAACTACCCATCCCCAACTTTTTACTATTTGAAAATCTTAGCTTATTGTCATATATAATGATAGTGAATTTATTTTGATGCAAGAATAAAGATAGTTCAATGCACTAGAGTGAGAATGTGTCCCAGGAACTCAATAATAGAGATATGAAGGCGTTACCTTGATGGCAGTGGAGGCAATCTGGATGTGGTGCAGCTTGCGCAGGGTGCTCTCCCTGTCGATGAAGTAGGAGGCAGCCAGCTGGTGCAGAGCTTCCAGAGTCACAGTGGAGGAGTTACTCGAGTAATCGCTCACCTCTGCTTTCTTACTCAGTTTCCTCTTGTCCACAAATATCGTTAATGCCTCTTCTCCTGCACAAACACATAAAAAATTTACTTTTTTCAAAAGATTAAGCATGCACATTATCTATTACTATTAAGGGTTACCAAGTATGATTTAACTTTTTGTATCTCTAAGGCTGAGGTGCTCTTCCCTGACATAAAATCAAAGAGTTAATTTCTTGAGTGTTTAAGTGGTTTTTGGTGTTTGTCTCTTTGGCGTCAAAGCTGAGGTGTTTATACAGTGCACTTGCCACAAATCACTTTTCAACCAAACAATGTGCCAACTAGTGTCAGATCTTTTCACTTTGATTTTCTGTTAATGACGTTTGAGTATATATGCATCTGACACTCTTTTTTTCTTGGCCGGATATGGCTCATGATACCTTTTTAGTTCTAAATTATTGTTATTATTTAACACTTTTGTCATCAGTTTAAAACCCACCACCTGCTCTGCACCAGGAGAGACACATATTACATTCCAGGTGGTTAAGCACAGCAGCAGCCATACAGGAGCTTCTGAAGCACAAAAACACTTGACCACAATTAGGAAAACCCACGTCACCATTTATTAGTAGCCATTGGTCTTAGCCATCAGCACTTCATACATCTACATTCCATGGTGCAGCACACTCTCTTTGCTTGAGAGCCCCGAGACACTGAACATCATATTTCTCATCATAATGCAGTGTTAATGCTTCAGGGCTATTTTTCTGCCCACTGCCTTTCTTCCTCAGCTGCTGAAGGGCACCCTCTTAATATCACAATCTATTTATTAATTTCATTAAGTCCATATGTTTCTGAACACAGAGGCAATCCATTCACAACCACAGAGGCATATCTCTGGCAACAATCCAAGGCAAACTCCTCATTCTCCTCTCTTCATACCACTAAGTGCTGGCTAAGAGCCAGCGTGAGGGGCTGCATCAGCTCAGGCAGCTGGTAGGGCTGCATTACATGCAGCCACTCACAACAGCGACCTTTTCTAAGCCGGAGTCAGGTCTAAAGTAATTGACAAGTGTTGCTCTGTAAAAGCAAATCTGCTTTGCAAGACTTGCCTGGGCCTCTCTGGCATCTTAAATGAGTTTTTTTCTTCTCTTCTCTTTACTCAGAAGACCATTAATGCTTGTCCATTCATCACACTGTAGAAAACCAAAAATGGGGTGACTGTGACAGGGAGTGGGAGTGGTGGGGTTACAGTATACAGGCTTTTACATGTATTCATATTCTGTGCTGCCAGTGGCTTATTATTTTTCTGTGATGTGTTATTCAGTTACTTACTGTGACTGAGTTATTTTGCCATGTCCATCTGTTTTCCGTATGCAATGCCTGGGAGAGCAAATTCTAAAAGCTTTTACCAGCACAAATGGCATTCTTTTCTAAAGCCTATATCATCTGGAGGAGATGTAATTCCTAAAAGCACATTTTTCCTCACTATTGTTCAATGATACTTGGGCTAATTAGCTCAATGCTGGAATACAACAGTAATACATCTCTTTAATTTCTTTGTCCTCTACATGAAGCTGAGAATGTTGACTTTACCTGGGTCCTTTAAACAGTAGCTTTTTAAAAAAAATGTTCTGCATTGGTGCTGTTGCTGTTGTTATGATTGTCATCTATGTAGCCCTTTTTGCTTGGTTCTCATTTTCAGTTGAAACATCAACCAAAGAAAGAGATCTGCCAGCATTGGTCAATATTTCCAAAGTGGTGCCTGCTTGCTAAAAATGAGAAGAATCTGAAATACAGGACTCTTTGTTCCAAAGATTGCTATGATTTTTGAATGTGCCTCCTTTGTTGGCAGTTGTTATTGTTAATTGAATGCAAGGTTGAACAAACAAAATACTTGCTGGTGGAGTCAGTTGGCCAATTTATTCATAAGTGTTCATTTAGTAAATGCATAACGGTATGCCATGTATGCCACTGTAAAGATATCTAAACAATGTAATCAACCTATATACCGTAAAACAGCTTTATTTGTTTTTGCTTACCTCCCAGTGTAGCTGACAACAGGAAGTGAGTCCCATACTTCCTGATCAGATTGTCAGTGATCATCTGGGTGGTGGGCCTGCGGCCCAGGAGTCGGATGTTCCTGATGAACTCAGGAGTCAAAGGTAACGGAGATTCTAAGAAATCTCTCCTCTCCACTGCCAAGTTGTTCACCTTCCATCTCCCAAACTCCCTGGGAAAAAAACAGAGCAGAAATTTAAAAAAGGTATACAATATATTAAGAGCGGAGTTCAGTTAATGTAAAGAGTTGTCGCTTTGTCCCTTTTTATATTATTGTAAAATGAATATCTGTGGACTGTTGGTCCACCTAAAATGTTGTTTTTCTAGGAATTTGGACATTGTATTAAAAAAAAAAACATTAATTGATTAGCCACAAAATAATCAACAGATAAATTCATAATAAAAAATAATCATGGCAGGCCTAATTATCATGGTGGAGGAGGGGAGCCAGCAGGGTTCAAATTCACCTTAGCAGCATCACATAGGTGCATCCTTTGCCTGAAGATGAGTATGTGAGTGGAATAAATGACTAGAAGAAAGAGACCGAGAAAGATAAAAAGAGAGAGAAAGCAGTAAATTTAATTCATTATGTCAATCTGTGCTACTGCAATGTAAGGAATCCCTCAGCCTTGCCGACACACCCTGATCTAAAGTGAACGTGAATTGATATGAGTAAGAGAAAATGAGAAAACGAGAAAGGTAGTGAGAAGACAGAAGTAAAAAAAAAATATCCAGACAAAAACCTGGTATCATTTCAAACCATCATTGTCACCTGGGACGGAAATGTGCTCCTACTACACAGCTGACAGATGTTTTCCTTAATAGCCTCATCATGATAGAGATACATAGAAATGAATAAAGTACAAGGTGGAATAAAAAAATGCCCCATTGCTCAAATATTGAATATATTATGAAATAAAAATAATATAAAGTGCCAGCAAAAATGTCATATAAATGGTCAAAGCATTATGAACAAAATACTCCCTCTGACAATTGTGTCTGACCTCTGCCACGGGTGCATCATATATGTAGTGCTAATGCTTCATTGATTATAAAATCTCTAGATATGTTCATGTTTGATTGCAGCAGCTTTAAAATGATGACACATTGCTAGTGCAGACAGCAGCAGGAAGTGAGCAGTATTTTATAAAGCTTTATATACTGTTAAGGCGGGACTCTCTTCCTGCCATCTCCCTCTTGCAGCTTTTAAGCTACTGTGACATCTGCTTTCATGTAAAAACCTAACACATACATTATGAGAGAAAAAATAGATATGGCAAAGGCAGCAATGTAATCTGAACTAGAGCAAAAACTTATAGAACCAAAGGATATGGAGGTTCAATCATAAAGACCTGGCACCCTGCATGCATTGTTTCTGGTATTTATGTAGAAAAACTGCCCGAGGCACAGCTCTTTGAACTGATATTGCATTTGGCAGTGCTTTGACTCATATACAAAGTTATTCTACTACCAAAATGTTCTAGGTGTACTCCACAGATACTTGTATTCCTTGACCTGCAGTTCTACACTCAGCTTAATAAAGACAGCATGCTATGAATTAAATTAGACTCACATGTGTTTTATTTGTCAGTCTTGGATAAACAGTGCAAATTTTAGACTGACAATATTGTGCTTGAGAATAGCGGTGTGGATGGCATCCTTTATCTGAATTGCTTTACAAAGTCAAATAAATCATCTGAGAGACATGAACTGGATTACTGTTTTAGAATCCCAAGCATTTTAGTAAAATAATAAAAACAAATCTCGTGCCTTTTTTGTTGTTTTAATTCTGAGAATTGATCACAACAATTTAAATGACCAATCATTATTTATATCTTTCTGGTAAACATAATGTTACATTAATGGCCACTGGAACAGGAATACTATACATCAGCACCCTCTCAGTACATCCAGTATGAGTAACATTGAGAGAAAAAAGTAACTCATTTGATCATTTTACCACTTCTCCTTGGAGGAGCTGTGACAGAAAATGTTAGGAGTTGAGATACTACAGATTGGTAAACATAAAACAAGACTGGGTCTACAGTCGTGCTAGCAGCTCAGTGAGGCTAAAGTCAGGCCTGGCACTGCTTTGGGAGGTATAATGTTTTACCATCTTAGTTTAGTTTATGTTATTATGCTGCCATTTTAGCAATTAACACATAGTGCAGCCTAAGTTGAGGGGAAGGTCAGTTTTTCATTCACCTTGTACAGGTTCTGGAGTTTGTTTCTTTAAATATTTCTTGCTAACCAGTAACAAGTGTCTATTGATGCAAGCTTCCAAAAACACACACATTTACCAGCAGTTGGCAGTACATACACCCAGTGACCTGGAACGCTGGGTTGTTTAGCTTGGTACCTCCCAAAGAAAAATTCAACAACTAATTTCGATTTAAGTACTTCCACTTGCCCTGAGCAAGCGAGGCTACAAGTTGTACTCTGACCACTGCTAACCTGCTGTCATAACAAATTGGATAACAGAACCAACGGCCAAACTCCATATGACTAAGGCAGCACAAGATCAAAAATACAAGGTCAAAACCGGTCGCTTTGCAGAAAATATGCTTTCAGTTGTGAGCTTTCAGCTTAGAAATTCCAAAACTGTACCTTTGCTTTGGGCCTAAAGGCCCTAAAATACAGTATGATGTCATGTAAAAGGTGATGTCATTTAACAATATATAAATCAGATTCTGGTGACAGTTGTTCCATTTGAGTAATTTTGAGCAATTTCCCCCCTATGGTGAGATTGTACTAACAACAGAACTCTCTCATTTTAAACCAACATGGACGAGACGTCCTAAAAGTGTTAAGAATACTGGAAATTCACACTACTATTCCATTACAAATTTGCAAACTGCACCTGTTTATGATCATGTGATGCAATGTAAAGCTCCAAAATATGAACTAAATAAACCTTGTGTAGAGAATGTACCAAATGAGACTTTCGATCTCATTTTTTGCTTTGTGTGCTTATGTTTCCAGGGAAACACCTCGGTTGAAACAGACAATAACAACCACTCAGTAATTGCTAAAGTCATTAAGTTACAATGATAATAACATGTATAATGTGTTTTGCACTAATTTAACGTTGATTGCTGCTTATTTAGCACAAAAATTTAAAAGAAAATGTTGAAAAGAAACAGATGATTTGAAACAAAGTTCAACTGCTTTATAAAGGAAATTAATTCTATATCCATGTTTCCTTAGATAGCAAACTTGACAATGGGGCATGAAACAAATGACTTTACGTGTAAATCTAATTACAAGCATTTGCATTTTGGGTTAATTCACTGATTTAATTGTGGGTACATCTATATTACATATAGAAGCTAGAATCTTAAATCTGAAAAGGCAAGTATAACAAGAACATTCAACTTAGGCTTTGGACATTGTATGAAAAAAAGCATTAATTGATTAGCCAAAAAATAATCGACAGATAAATTCATGATGAAAATAATCATGGCAGGCCTAATTATCAAGGTGGAGGAGGGGAGCCCGCAGGGTTCAAATTCACCGTAGCAACATCATATAGGTACATCCTTTGCCTGAAGATGAGTATGTGAGTGGAATAAATGACTAGAAGAGAGAGAGACCGAGAAAGATAAAAAGAGAGAGAAGGTAGCAAATTTAATTCATTATGTCACTCTGTGCTATTGCAATGTCAGGAATCCCTCAGCCATGCTGACACACACAAGTAGTATAACAAGAACATTCAACTAAGGCTTTTTGATTCACTTTTCAGGATTCTGTTAGACCAGCAGACAAAGAGAAGGAAAGCCATGACCTCCAATAAATGGCAAAGAGACTGCATTGAAAAGGCTCCATATTAATGACACTGTTAAACGTTGTAGTTTTCAGAAACAAATGTGTGCTTGTTGAAATTGTCTTTTAAGCCATTGAAATGTCTAGATATAAATGGGCACCAGCATATCCAGTTTCTTTCCTACATAGTTTGCGAGTTTGTGTAAACACTGTGACATTTCATTTTAGAGCCATAAAAGACACACAAAACCCCATGGGATGTTTCGTTATAAAATGTTATTACACCACAAAATAAATTTACTATATTGTCTAGAAAGTAATACGTTCTTTATGAAATATTTTGTTAGCGTTTCCTAATACACTTCAAGGAGAAAATCTGAAGAGCAGCAGGGCCTATCCACTGTTTCACCAATAGTCAGAGAAAATAAAAATAACAAATGTAGATAGAGAGAGAGTTAGAGAGTTAGAGAGTTTATTTATTTGTGGGCTGGAAGTAATTTAAAATTTTTATGTAGAGGAAAAATTAGCTAAACACATAAGAAAACCCACCTACAGAGAAATAACCTATTTCAGCATCTGTAGCACGGACTAATTAAATATGTATTTTCAAAATGAAGACACTGTTTGAAGACCACAGCTATCTTTGATGTTTAAAAAAGTACAACTCTGATATCAGGCCAAAGGCAAGATTGTATTTATTTTTGTTTGCCCTCCATCACAAATAATTATGGCAAAAGATGTATAAAGAAACAGTTATTAAGTCACAGACAGATATCTTAGCCCTGATTATAACAAATCAGTTGCGATTACTACATTTCTACATTACGACATTTCTCGGTGAGGCGATAAGAGTGCAGTGCCAATTTTTGCTATCCACCTGGCACTGCCCCCAATTTATTCACATAATCATGCTTATATGGGAAGAAAAGAACAGGAAAATGTTGCTCAAAGAACCTTCTGCCTTTTTACAGAGCACACTGTTCAATTTAAAAGTTTTTTGAAGGGCTACTTCCTGATGCTTTTTAGAAAGCAATGAAAAGACCCCTTTTTCATGTGAACATAAAAATCAAAAAGGAGCCATGTAAAAATGAACATGATCAATTGTCTTGGCTGAGGGGTTATTTTTGTGTCATGAAATAAACATTCATCGAATTTAGGTGAACTGCATCAGTCAAATGCTGCACTTTTCTCTCTCAACAATAAAAGCTTGACTGCTGTAATCAGAATGGTTTGAACAACCTTGGCTGCTGATGATGGATGGAGGGAGTGTAGCCTTTTGAAAGGGTATATATCACATTAAACCAGGAGTAATGAGGAAAGCTTGAACACCCAGATGTTTGAATGATATAGAGTCTAAATGCCATAGAATTCCAAGTGCTACACACAACATTTAGAAAAAGCTGGTGGCAAGATTTGCAACACACATTGGTTTTCAATTTCTGTTATATAACCCTGAAACAAGACAGTGATTCACACAATATTAAACAGAAACTGTAGGCAGAGCGTGTGAAGTAAACATAATGATGTTAAATGGATATGTGGTAGCCGTTGACCTTTTTTGCTGACACTGTAGTATTCAGACAAAGCCTTTGACTAATCTCTTTCTCAGATATATCTAGTGTAGCTATTAATCTTCACCTCATTTCATGCCATACAAATAAATGACCTCTTCAAATGGGACACTGTGTCTCTTGAGTTCCACTTTGCAGCATGAAAGCACTAGTTCTAAGCCACAGCACTTTCTGTGGAAAAAAAGAAAAAAGGGGGGGGGGTTGGTGAGCTGAGAACAGGTATAGAAAGAGTATTCGCAAATCCCCGCTGTCGTTCGTTTCTTCAGTTATCGTTGACTGTGATAAGCTAGCTAGTCTTATCTTAAACCCCTGATAGGCCAAATGGTTTGTCCTGCAGGGAGAGGAGGAAATGAAATGGCTTTCACCACAGAGTTGATTTTAGCGACTGCAATCTTCCCTACAACCAGCTAAGTCATTATTATTATCAATAATATTGCTCCTTTTCAACAAGGTACATCAGTTTCATCACTTTAACTCTTTAGACACTATCATAACAAGTTGTTTGAGTTGTTGAATTTTCTCTAAATTCAAAGAGGCTTCTTTTCTCTCAGCTAGTTACATATCTAGTAGTAGTAGTATTCAAATACTGTACCTAAAGTAAGTAAGTAGTTTACCTCCCTGCATTCATATCAAAGCTAGTTACTAATAAACATATGATGATCTTATAAAATACAATGCATTGTTGAACATTAAACTGGTGTTTTCCAAGCTTTTTGACTTGTGACCCCTCAAAAATGTCATGTCTAGTTGGAATCATGGGTCATATTTTAGATATCTATGAGTTGTTAGCATTTCCAATGTTTGAGTGAATGAGAATGAGTTTGCCTTTCTTAGATGGTTACATTTAAATAACTAGTAAGGTCCAAAGAGGTAAAATAAGCCAACATTTTATTAAAAAAAGCAAATATTTTAGAACGGTCCAAAATAAAAATAAAAATAAACAGAACTCCCCCTTTTGCTTACCCCATTAATTATCCCACAACCCCCCACATTTATCTTGTGACCCTTGTAACCCCTAGCTTGGTAACCAATGAACAACACCAAACTAAATTAAAATGAGTTACACGTTGAGCTGCTACAACAGTAAACTGCTGTGTATGCATTGATGCATTAGCAACAGTCTTAATAATGTCATATATATATAAAATAACATGTCAGTTACAAGGTCAATTTTACTGGAGAAAAGGTGCTTTTACTTGTAATACTTTAAATATATTTAACTCATTATACTTAATTAGGATTTTGAATTCAGAACTTTTGCTTGTGTTTGAATTTTTGAGATTGGTATTTTTAGATTGGTGTATTTGTACTATTACAAAAGGGATACTCCTTTTTATCACTGTGCTTCTGACATTTATTGTATCCACATGTATTCACTTGCATGCAGCCTAATATTTAAGCAGTTTAATAACATTTATTGAGCATAATGAATTTTCTACAGTTATATGATATTTACAATGAAATCATATATCATATAAAAAAATAATCACATGCATTATCCAAATGCAATGTGTTTAGTACGAGGCCAAATACATGTCAACACTCCTGTCTTCACCCTGGTGAATATGGCAACGTTCCCTTGGCAATGTTTCCTGTGGACAGGTGGCTAAGGCGGAAGGCCCACATTGTGTTTGCATTGGAAGCAATGGGAATGCTCTCCAGTGAATCGCCACAGCACACACACGCACACACACACAAACACGCATCTACAAAAACAAAAAAGCTCTTTAATTTCCTTCAGAAGACTTGTAAAAATTCTTTCATATTCAATCATGAAGAGGGAGGAAATTGAGCAGAGGGATAACATGGTGTGAATCCATTACTTCATCATTTGCTGAGGTTGCTCAAACGCTGTATCTTGAAGCACTGATTCTGGTAATCTATCTTCTCCTGTATTTGAGCATTTATTAGGATTTAGCAGAGATGAGAAAGACCAGACCAGAAAATAATACTGTCACTTTCAATCTCCTCTGCCCTCTTTTTTGCACTAACTGATGTGGGTCTGAAGCTTGTGTTTGTTGTAAATTATAATTTTTGACAGTCCATTTACTATTGTTTGATTTATCTGTCCATTTACTATTGTTTGATCTGAACACTTATTGATGTATGCAAGTCCCTCACATTACAAGACACACTGTGTAGTATGCAGTAAAGAAACTGCTGAGACAATGAGATGAATAATAGTATGATCACTAGGACAATGCTAACATGCTGCAGGTATAAAATTTGCCATAATCATCTAGGTTTTGTGAATTAGCATGCTAACATTGCTAAGTAGCAACACAAAGACTAATGGCAATTGTGGTCTGTAATTTACCTGTGCCTCTGAGTAGGCTATCTGTTATGCTGAGCAGGCTGTGCCAACCCACACTGAGGATTGGCTGTACGATGAGGGAAGGTCCCGCCTACTTCCTGGGTTCCTGTGACCATGACATCGATTGGTGTGGCATGCTACTGCCGACCAATCAAGGAGCGCCAGTGACAACTACCACCTGCTTAAAAGCCTGCTTGGTGGCTGTTAAGGTCAGCAATGAGACCTGATTTGCTTTAGTTGGTGACACATGTCTCAGAGCTGGAAGTGTTTAGTTTTTTTGTTAGTCTTGGCAGATTTTGTGTAAATTGTGTGAAGGTAAGGAAGTGGGCCAGGCTTAAGCTTTAAAAACTGACACCTTTCTTGCACCCACCGTAGTTGTTTTATTTTAGTTTCCACTAGGTTCAGGGGTGCTGTGCTCTTTGTGTTTTGGTTTTTGCAAATGCTATAGTTAGAGAGCTTTTTAGTTTACCCTTTTATTTTTTCTCGTAGTTAAGAGTAGTAATCCTCCTTTTGAGGACCTCTTTTTGTTATAATTGTTGATTTCCACAGCACCCATTGGTCCACTTTCTGTTTGTGAGCTCTATTTACTTTATTTCAAATAAACATCCTCTCAATACCAAGAACATCTGGTTTATGTTTATGTCCCGACACCCCAAGACACCTTGGGACATAACACAATGTTGTCAGTTTTGTAGGTATTTAAACCAAAGTAATTTTTAATCTGATGATGGCGCTCTATGGAAAGTTAAGGAACTTCCAAAGTTATTGCAAGTCATCCTGAGGGGGACATTAAAGTCTAAATTAAATTTCATAAATCCATCGAATATTGTTTGTGACCAGGTAGACCGACCTTCCCATCCATCCATGCCGCTAGTGTGGCTAAAAATCTGAAATGAGGATAAAAAGTAAAACCATAATGAGGCTTTCCTCCATTTACAGTGGAATCATCACCTCTTTTTACATTTCCGCGATCTTTTCTGGATCAAACTTCAGTGAGACAGCTCAACTAGAGAGAAACTGCCGACTTTAGATGCCTGCAGCATTAACAAATTTAATAAAAGTGAGAACTAAACTAAAAACTGAGCAATTAATGGGGCTGGTTGTCTAATGTTACGTCTCCCATGCCTTCCAAAATAGGGATGTATAGGGACCAATACCATTTCTAATATTTTAAACAGTGACATAGGTAAAGCACTCTAAGGGGGAGACATATTTATTACCATTCTTTCACCAGCAAATTTACTAGAAGGAGCAACTTGGAGTTGCCAAAACCTCTGAGGGAATTTCATGAGAGGAGACAAGACAAAGAACATCAGTAAGAATGTAGCAGTGGGATGATGAGAAACAGCGCTGAGGGAGTCTACTCTAAAACATTCACCTCAACCCTCTTTAGAGCACCTGCAGACTCCCCTGTGGATAAGGAAATATGCTGTTGTTCAATGTGCTTCAAGTGGCTCTTATCAAACAGTAAGCTGCTTTCTATTTGATCAAGTTAAGTTGTCCTACGTGTTCCGGTTTGCAGAACAATCTATTTGCAGATAATTATCAGAGTTCCAATGTTTAAATGTTTGTGTTGATGCACAGTGAGGCTTACTGACACACTGACATTGTATACTGTGATTTACTCCTTTCTAAACCAATTGAGAATCCTTCATTTTAGATATAAAGCTATTACTTATTGAGGATTTTAACATAAATACTGACAGCAGCTTGAGCAACTTTGCTGTGGTAGTGTGGAACAGAAGACTTATTTTTACACTTTTAATCTCATTATTACCTTAAATTACTTTTTTAAAGCTGACTTCAAGTGATATTCTATAAAAATCTTTTCAATATCAAATACCATGTAGGCTTGAAATGTGGCTATTTAAAAGTTAAAAGGTTAACCACAGAACAGCAGCTATGTTCAGCTATAATTCATGTGAGTTACAGTGGATTCCAATGGTGACAAGTTTTCATGGAAGGAAAGGGATCCATAGAAACTTTTCAAACACTTAATTATATCCTACTTGTAAAGTTTTGAGACATTTCATCGCTTGTGTTTAAGTGTATCCCCGTACCGACAGAGGAAACATGTATTGGTCAAAATAAGCACATTGTAATCTTGTGTTTTTCACATCTTGGCTGTCCTTTAGTTGCATAATTAACTGAAGAAAAAGTTTTAACCAGTGAACCTTTGGGTCCATTTGCTGATCATGTCTAGATCATGCACAAGGGTCGAATCAGAGCAGGAAAATTTACGCACAGAAGTTTCTTAACTAAATCAGAAAATCTGAAAAGTTTGCCTTGAACTGTTTGCTTAAACACTGATGCATATTTTGTTTAACTAAAGTAAAAAGGATTCTAATATGAGTGCTGAGACTGAAGTAACAGTAACAAAGATTTTTTTTAAAATTAATTACACTTCCTCAGGTTGCTATTATTCAAATGAAACAGTCTGAAAAGGAAACATTGGCTTTTGGTTATAGGTTGTAACTCCGTGTGAGCCATGAAAATAGACATTTCTTTTACAAGAAAGAAAAGGTTGGAAATCACTGCCAAATCGCATCCTCTTCTTGTTTGTACACACGGGTTAGAGCTTGATTTGGAAGTTTAAAGACGTATATTACACAGCAGGAGCACAGCTACGAAGTGTGGCCCCCTTGAGACAATATTGCAGTGGGCCCACTTTCTTTAATAAAGCAACCCTACTGAATATTTCATGAGCAACCTCCAGGTGTGAGCTGCCAAAATCATTGCCACATTTCACCCCACCAACACAAGCGCTGAAAGAGGGCTATTATTTCCCAGAACAGAAAAACCAAAGCTTACCCACAGCTGTATCCCTCCTGTCTTTGTCAGATCCCTTACTGAAATCGAATGGGACTAAATCCAAATAAATTTCAATTTAGGAAGACTTACAGGCTATTTACGTTTTAGGTTAGTTTTTCTTTTTAATATCATCACTATTAATCAATGCCGCATTGTGGTAATCTAGGGAGCCTCAAACACAACCTTGCAGCTGACAGAAGCCTCTCAGGGGATTCTGTGATAATGCAGAGTAATAAGTACTAAGAGCTCACTAATCACTTGGCCACATGATAAGACTATTAATCTTTCCACCCATGCAGCTCGGCTCCAATGGATCGCTGCCTTTTGCCAGAGAAGGAAATATTAAAAAGCTCTAACGCGGCAACCGATCTCTAAAGCCATAAACCATCCTTGCACCGATCCATAGATGTCAGGAACCCTGTCTGTCTATTTCCAGAAGCCTGGACAACATCCTCCTAAATGACGGAGAATATGATTCATAACACAATCTCCATTAATTTGGTCGCATGCCGACACCTCAGACTGTGTTGCTGTCATGACAAATCATCATTTTTTCCCGGTGCTAATCAACATATTTCAGTTGACCTCCTGATAAGGTGATTTCCTAAGGGTTTGGAAGGCAGCAGAATGTGATATACTGCCAGTTGATAGTAACATTCCTGCATGAAATACTGTGATGATACTATATAGGCATTTACCAGATATCTTGTGGACATTGGCAGAGAGAAATCTTTTCTGCATGAGAACGCAGGGCACATATTGCAGTCTGCCTACTAAATAACCATGAATAAGGTTTTCATAACGCATATTGTCCTCTGTGTGCAGCAATATGCAATACGCAGTTGTGTTGCATTTTCTCTCTTACATCATTTTGATGTTACAATAAAAAAGCTAGCAGGGAAAAACAAATGTACTACTTATAAAAACACTCTGCAGCTACAACTGTAAATGCTACTGTCATACTACAATAGTATTCAGATATTGTTATCTCATATGTTGTTAGGATAAATGACCTTGGGATGACCTTGTCCTCAACGTTAATCTGTTCCTTAAAAATATTACAACAGACTCAACAGATTTCCATGTTAATTCAACTGAGGGCTGCTGAAAGTTCAATCCCTTCCTTAGTCATCTCTATCATTTAATTTAACTTCACCTGATTTAACTGCAGTGAATTTCATTGCAAGCAATATAATTTTCACTAGAGTACTTTTAATAAGGGTCAGGTAAGGACTTGTACAAATGTGGGGTGAGCTTGAGGCTGTTGAAATTCATGGTTCATATTAATTGAACACCTCTCTTAATCTATATTTTTCTCTTACTACACGTCTCAATATATGCAACAGCTGACTGTTTAAGGGCTTTGTGGTACACAAAATATACAGCTTTAATGAAAACATGCAGGGCATCTGTATTCCAGCATCCAATTTGTGTATGTTGGAATTATTAGATTTATAGAAATCTTTGATACTGAATATGTCCCCCAAATATAACATAAAGAAACACACCAATCAAAGTAATGCTGATGAAATATAACAGATAATTATTGCTGTGACTTTGATTGCACTGATAGCTGTATTGAAGGTCCTCAGTCTTTGGGCAGCTGTGGTTGTAAACTGTTAACTCTGTCATGGCTGTTCTGACGGTGCGGTAACTATGACGTTATTTAATTTAAATACAAAACAAGTGTAAAACAACTAGTTGTGGTTTTACAGTGGGTTGTGTGCGAGACCTTTTAATTATGGACTAAATACAGAAAAACTGTATGTCAGTTAGAGAAGTGGATAGGGAGATTTTGTTAGCCTTGAGCAGAATCAGGCCAGGCTAGTTTCCCCATTTCCAGTCTATGCAATGCTAACTAGCTGGTGACTGTAGCGTCATACTTACCTCACAGACACAAGAGTGGTATCAATCTTCTCATCTTACTCTCAGGAAAAAAAATAAATAGCAGCTGTTTAATATGTACATTCCTACTGTAACTAGTGGTACATCTGATCAGTTTATGATTGTGATGTCAGTGTGCTAGCAAAAACTATTATCTGTTTAGCTAGCATTATTGTTTTGTTCTATACATGTGAGTAGCATGCTAACTCACATACCTAGAGTCAAGAAGACAGGCTGGTGGGATCTTCATATATGAAGCTTTAGTTAATGCTTAAATTCAATAATGATTTGTTTGTTCGTCTTAAATAATCTGAATCTTAGGCCAATGGTTGATGTGTGACAGACATTGACCACTGATCTGTCTACAATGATAATGTCATGATTTAAAAGTTTTTTTTAATTACACTATTTACTGCCTAAGAAAGGCAAGTTTTCATGTAGGCACAAACATAAACAATATTTTTAAATGTACATGATTTGCGCCTGCCTTAGTTAATCAAGTTGTGAGTATTTATTTATCGCAAAATTGAGGATTAAATTTTGCCTACAGAGCAAAGTCTCCTGTTTTCTCCTAGGAACAATTTGCCACCGTCTCTGATCAATATCTGCTCATAACTGGGCTGACTGCCTTTTTTATTTACTATATTCTGGTTACATCACTAGGCTAGTATTTTAAATTATGTAGCTTAAGCATAGGCTATAGGGAGAAAATGTAAGGAATTTGGAAGACATCACCCAATCCTAATGCATAATAGGAGTAGTGATATTACTGTAAGTACACTATATCTTAATTCTGTACTCATGAATCACCTGTATATCTTGTATCTGGTGGAGAAGCCTTGCCGGTTCTTCTCCACAAAGTCGATGTACTCTGGGGAGTGGTGGAAGGGCCCTTTATCCGACAGGAGCCAGTCCAGGGGGCCCCCGGGCTTGTCATTGGGGAGGCTGGCTGTTGCTGCTACTGCTGTTACTGCAGACCGTAAACACACCCAGCAGTGAAGGCTGAGGCTGATGACGCCCCATAGAGCCATCAGAGATGGAGGGAGCGAAGGAGGGGTGAGGGTGGTGATGGTGGGGGGGCGTTCAGCAGCTAAAGCCACTAGTCATTAGCTGGCTCCTCCACTGGGATGACCAGGGGACCTGCATCACCTCAACGCCCCCCGAACACCTAAAGAAAAACACAAACACACATATAAAGATCCATCTAAACACCCACATTCAGCGTAAAGACAGAGAAAAAAAAACATTACAATATTTCACAACTTTACAGTTCCATGTGGCAGCAAGAAAAAGATGCTTGGATTTTTTATAGTTTGAAGGAGTTTGATTACACAGAAATCCTGACATAAAATCTGCAAAATTTACACAACCCTTTCATATGGAAATGAAATCACTTATGTATTGACCGTAAATTAGTTGTTAATGTTGATAATAATTTGATCATATAACCAACTTACTTGCTGCAGCTTCTCATTGCTGCTTTTCTCTGTTTTTTTTGGATTGTGGATACATCACTCATTCAAGATTGATTTATAATAAAATAATTGTTAATTGCAGACCAACTAAAATTGGTTTCAAACAAAATCACAGCACAGTTAAGTTAAATCTTTTTTAAAACACATCTTTTCACTTTTGTGATGAGTAATCACTTCCTGTGAGTATGGACTTTCTTAAAATTCAACTCTCCTAGTACAACTACTTCTAAACTGGTAGAAGTTATGACTCTAATTGTGAATTCATCCCTTTAACTCAGCGAATAATTACTGTGCTGCTGTTTTCAAAATGATACACATCATACCGCAACAGATCTATTAAGAGTTATATTTGCATTTAAATCAAGGAAGAAATGCGCACACACACACAGAAACTTCTTTTTTGCTAAAATAAAAAAGATGCGGTTGCTGTGTTTTATCAGACTACATGCTGTGCAGACTGTTGTCCAGGGCTCGCATTAGTCTCCATAACCATCTCGAACCCCGTCAATCATCTCCCCAGTAGTGACACACTCCTTTGCTGTGTGTGTGTGTGTTGGGGTTTGAGTCCCATTAGAGTGTTCTGATGACAATCTGTCAAGTTAACTCAACCATATGACTGTGTGTGTTGGTGTGTGCACATGTGTGTGGGTTTCAAAAAGCATTACCTTCAACAAACACAGCAGGCATAAGGGAAAGAGTGCACAACCGCTGGAGGTGGATAGAAAGTTATGGGCTGATATTTGTGTCAGTAGAATCGGAATCAACTTGAATAATTACATTAAAACTGAATTTGAACAGCATAATCTGATATTGTATTGTTTAACTTGAATAATTGTATAGAAAAACTTAAATCCGAATAGCATAAATTAAAATTGAATTTAGTTCTAGAAACTTGGAAAATTAATTTGAATAAAATGGAAACTGAATGTAATATTATGAAACTTAATTCAGTTGCAACTGAAACTGTTTTTAAGCCTCACTAAAATCTCAACTCTTTCTATACTTTCAATTTCAGTTCTGTTAATTCAAATTCACTTTTCTCATTTCAATTTCAATCCACAAGATTCAGTTTCAAGGTCAAAGACACTTCACACTTTTTAGTTTTTAGCATTGCACTCTAACATGTGGTTTGTAAACACTTTAAACAAATAACGTGCTTTTTACCAGCAGTATTCCCTTTACACAGTAATGAAATATTTCTTGTAAACTAATCAAATACTAAACCAAAGCTTTTAGAGTCTTAAAACAAGTTAATATCAGAGTCAAGTTTTCTTGAGTTTTTTTTTCTGAACAGGTACAGAAGAAACATTTTTCTTTTATTAGGGCATAAACATTGAGTCTACGTTCAGTATCAACGTTCCCTGAATGACTGAACGTTCCCTGCGGTCGTGCTCGCCTCAGGCACACGCCCGCCGCCAAAGCTGAATTGTCTTGAACTTTTTGCATGTGACATGCATCATGAATCATTGGAAGAGAGACTGATCCTCGGTGTTTGTGTTTCCAGAATCTATTACTGTTTACTAAATAGGACATCAACAGAAGGGAATGAGCATGGCAGAGCGTCCCCGCAAAATTAGATGAAGGCCTATCAGGTAAAGTTATGTAGCCTATAATTTTAACTGAAGGTAAATAGGCTACAGCTGTGTAGTGCACAGAAGCTCGCGGAGCACTGTCTACGCGCCCTACCCCATATGCCAAGAAGTGTTCATTCATGAAAATGACAACGAAGAGTAAAAAGAAGAATTTTATGATTTCAGAGATTGAAGTCCTGCTTTCTGAGATCGATAAAGGAAAGTCTATTTAACAGCAGAAAGATTTTTAACAGCATCAGCAGTGGAATTAAGATGACAGGGTAAGACTGGTATGTCTATTCAACACCATTCATCTGTCTCTGCCAATATATCAGCAAGCTGTCACTGTCTTTCAAGGGCCTGATGTGCTAAGGCATCCAAAAGATTATGTTTCTAGTTGACCTTATTATATACAGAGACAAATTAACCTTTAATTAGTGTCATTTAAATTTTTTTGATGATGTATCCTTGAACAATAGCATCAATAGCCAATTTAAATAAATTATATCTTTAGGCTATAATACATCTTTAGGCTATAATATTTAGATTTATATTATTATATATGCATATCATTATTATTGAACTGCAGAGTGAATTTTTATGGGATTTCCATTGATACTGATTGTATTTTTCATTGCTTTAAAGCAATGAAATATACAATCAGTTAGTCAAAAACTTAGGTAAGGATAACAGCAGACTAATTGCACGAGTCCTATGAAAGGTCAGGACCCTTGTATATTGTATTCAAAATATAATGTCTTCTAAATCAAACGATAGGAGGACCATTCGTCATCTTTTTCCCGGACATGTCCTCTTTTTGGGACCTAAAAAATGCCTCTGGCCAGGGTTTCTAAGTTGCCCAAAATGACATGGCATTTGGCTTTTGCGTTCTGCAGTCATTATTCATTGTGCGTGACAACAGCCTAGATGCGACGGCACATTAAAAAAAGGTTGATGTGGTGTTAGAGCACACATATGATATGTTGAACTCATTCTGCATGAATGGTTATGATTATTGACAAGTTAGCAAGTAACATTAACAAATTAGAGACTAACACCATGGAGAGCGTTTTTCTTGCACAAGGATTTAATAAATGAGAACGTGCCATAATGAAACTGCTGTAACTGAAATTAATAATATGGTAGTGGTAAACTATATAGGATAATATTTAATGAAATTATTATTAATACACTAATATTAGCCCTAATCAAACTCTAAACAAGGCAGTAAAATTGTTGACTCTCTACTAATAAGCTATTTAAATGTTACAAATTGGCCTACTATAAGCAATCTGTAGGCAGACATGAGCCAAATAAAGTGATACCTATGAATATATTAGTATTATAACACTGAAGTTTTATTTCATGTTTAAATATTCTCAACACTCAAATTTAGTTGAGATCCGTATGAAGCAGAATGCATGCAATCTAGAAGCCACATACTTGCCCTATATATAAAATATGGTCACCCTATTATACATCCAGAACAAATCTGTTCATATGAGTGGTTCTTGCATGAGGCCCATTGTCTTTTTTTCACACATTTTCTTCCTTCTCAACACCTGGTACCTGAATTACTCAAAATACAACATGGGTGTTGACAGTTCAGTTGAGATATGCAGAAAAGAGGACACTGGAAAACAAGTATACAATGATTAGAGTTAAGATGTCATTGTTCTTGTACTAAAACAAAAATGGACATGCATCAAAAACTGTTTTTCTTGCTAATTTATTCTTCTTCTCCACTGAAAAAGGCACAGAAACAAAGGAAAATGCCAGATTTGAATGTGATGGTGAATAGGTATGTGGGAAACACGGACTCTGCAGAGACAGCAGGAGATGTAGCTTTTTAAGAGTGAGGTGGGCTTTTCAGGACTGTGGTTCTGAACTGCATTCAAAAATATTCTCATCCATAGCTCTCTACAGCTTTAACATTTGCTTAGCTTGCTTTTTCTCCTTGATCCTGATTCCGGTTGCAAAAATCACCCTTCTGTAATAACCTTACCAGGAACAACAGGCAGAGACTTGATCATGACCAATCATTATACAAACTATAAACTATACTATATATCCCAACTGTCAACACCAACTTGTGCAGACTGTGATGAACTTAGTCCAACGTGATCCGATCAATCATATTGCCAAATTGTAGTAGGCACTATAATTGCAATATCTGCCTGAATCAAGTCTGACTCAGGTCAAAGTCTCCAGTCTGCAGTTTTTATATATACACATTACACTTGATCTCATGTATAGCATGAAATGCAGGCATAAATGTGATACAATTTTGCACAACTCTGCTACTAACAGTTAAATAAGGGCAGTAATAAATTTACCCAACACTGAAATGTAGAAATTTCTTCCCTATTCTCTTTTAATTTCTTTTGTTGTTGATGCAAATAAACTGTGAACGAGTCCTTTAGCAATTTCTGTTCTCATTCCAGCAGTGTTGAATAGTTTATTCACAGTGAAACAGAGGACCTCTGTCGCCCCAGCTTTTCTGTTATCTTCTGCCATGCTCTCTGTTTAAGCATCACGCTTTTCTCCCTATTCCTTCAGCAGTCGAGGACCACACAGCGAGCAGAGTTGCATTTTGTGTGTGTTACACTAAAATTGTGGTTTACTATCATATTGAATCAGGTTGAAAACTTTTGCGTGACAACGTGTCCATGCTACAATAAAATAGGTCTGAGAAATATTATAGGTGAAACACTGCCTTGCTTTACATGCCATATGTTGTGTGTAAAGTGACCTATCTCAGAGGGGATCGTATAGCGTGTTAATATCAAAATAGAGCACAGAGGTCATATTAAAAAGACTCTTTAATCCTATCATCCAACAGGCAGCTGTCCAAAAAGCTGATACAGGAGAACACTGCACCCTCTGTTCCCTGTTGCCCACTTGCTCTCTTTTTCTTCCTCTCACACACCTTTTTCTTTTTCTTTTGTCTCTCCTTGGTCAAACAACCCCCTCTCTTCTTCCCCTGCATTCTTAAATACCTCTAAAATCCACTTTTGACTCACATTCTTCATTTTTTTATACACTTGCAATGACAGTCCTGTTTGTAAACATTCATTGTTTTCAGACAGGTCTGCGCCAGCCTTATAATCACATTATCGCCTAAACAAAGCCACTAAGCCTTTGTTATCAGCTGCCTGGGTGATATCAAATACATGTCATTTTCGCTCCACAAGGGCATTATGTCACATTTCGAACCTTATGCAAACACTGCTTTTCATTAAACAATGTTAAAAATGTTCCTCCTTGAGGCAGGAAGCCTTCACATAATCTAGAAACAACAAATCAAGTGTTGGTTGATACAACAATAAGGAATTTTCAATTCAAGCAGTAGGCATGCACCGGGGCTCCAGTGGATCCACTCAAATTTGATTTTGCACAACGTGGGCCAGCAATAACCCGGGGCTGTTTGGAACCTCAGTGTAAAATGAAAGCTCTGTTTGTTCCTGTGAGGTCTCCTCAATGGAATTGTGAGCAGAGTGCAAATGATGGGGGAATAGATTTTCCCACACACAAATGTAATGAGGACTTGCTTTCCCTGAATAGGCAAATACCAAGAATAATATCAGTGAAAGGCAAGACATTGCATCAAAAATAGAAAATACAGCTCTTTACCAATAATCTACGTATGTTGATTTTAGCAATCAAGTGACTGTTTTGTTTTTTCTATGTTTTTAGAATCTTCTTCCAAATTATGAAAACTTTGTCAGACATACTCTCTGAGCACCAAGGTAATCATAACGTTCTATGTTAAATTAAAAACAGTATGAGCTTTTAGAAGCACTTTTTCCTGCTTTTGAAAACATCTGTTATGGGGCCCTCAAGGTTTAGAAATGGCTTTCTGGCTAAATTGACAGTCAGCATGTGCCCCCATGCACAATAGCCTCAGCCTTGTCATGTGACACGCAATTTTTCTTTCATGTGTGTAAAAAATGTCCAACACATTTGCACAGGAAACACACAATGTTTCTTTGAGCAGAGAGAAAGCTTAGAGATTGCAGTTTATCTTTTAAATAACACCTATGACAAAGTCCTGTTTATCTCTGCAGGGAAGAACTATCCGTTTGGAAGTCTTCTTTGTTAGAGAGAAGAGGGTGTTAAACAAATGGCCATGTGAAGTACAGCCAACAGCGGATCAAACTCTGCAACATTTTTACGCCCACTGCCCATCATAATGACAGGCTATATTCAGTAAGCACCACTGAAGATCAAATACTTCTGCAAGCTGCAAAATACTTAGCATGTGGTCTACGATGACTCCTGTCATATGCAAGGTTTAATGTCTTGTCATTACTTGACCAAATAACTCAACAGATAAAAAGCAGAGCAGCGCTGTGTAGCCTGACTTTTTTTTTGCCCTCATATCATCTACTTTTGAACTAAAACATATAGGATACACTTTTTAAAAGGAAGTTCTCTGAGAGGGATTAAAGCATTCTTTATAAACCAAAGACAAACTTGCATATTGGCCCACACAATGAGTTCACTCAAGGAATCAAAGCATTCCTTGAAAGTTCTGATTGAAAAACAGTTGAAAGACCACCAGTCAAACATAAAGGAAAACATTCTCATCACTAACTCATATCTCAAAATGTTCTTCCCAGAGGCATGATGTCAAAAAAGTAAATTAAATGATGAAACAGTGAGTAAAAGTCATTTTTTCATTACAAGGACAACTGGTGGTTACATTAAGGTATGACATATGCATAGTGTGGGCCTGGCAAGTCCTCCAGCTATTTGCGACCTGTGTGTGAAATGACTCGTTGTTTTCTACTTTTCCTCTGAATGGTTAAGAAGGAAACACTAAAATAATAGAAAGAACTTTGTTTTTTATGTTTTGTTTTTTTCATCTGATTGTGCAGATGAAATCTTGTCAAGAAATAAAACTAATAATAATAAAGAGAATTTCATTGAAGCCATGATTCTTGATATTGAGCACTTGTTTAGATAATATGTGATTAATTTACATACTTGCTACACTGAGTTTCTTTCCCAATTTTGCTAAAGAGAACATCCAGAGATGTTGTAAATTATTGGCTTTTCCTATCAAACGTTTTTTTTGTGATGAATAGATTAATCCGTCTTCACAAAATTTTGGAGCACGTCTTTTAGGCTGTGCTGCAGCACTTCGTGTAACTTTGTGAAACTGCCAGAATTACATCTTTCCTCTAGAGATATATGCCTGGCTACTGACTGCAATGTTGGATCCTGACTCTCACCCTGTTCTTTTGGAGGATACAGTAAGCTTGATGAGATGTGGGAACTCCCAAGCCTAATCTTTCTTGAGAATTTCAGCAGCCGTTTTCATTGGAGACAGGGACAAAACAGAGCATTCAGCCCCTAAACATCTGCTCGCTTATTGTAGGATGCCAGAGCTGTAACGGTCACCTACCTGAGCTTTGCTTTGAGTGTGTGTGTGTGTGTGTGTGTGTAGATGAATGCATGTGTGTGGCTTCTTGCAGTGTGTGTCCACACCCACGACTGGAACACTCACTACAGCAGATCCGCTTTGTTGGCACTGCAAGTATGCAAATTGAAATGAGTCTCTTTTTGTGATATCTCACACTTTGAACACATTTGAGAAAGCGATGGAAGAAAAAGAGATGGAGGGGAGGTGCGTGCTTTGCAGGGGTTTGATTAAAACATTTCATTAGAATTTCTTCAACAGGATCCACTTTGTAACTTGTCTGCGAGCCAACCCCAAAACCATCCTCAAAGTAGGGGAAACAGGAACTGATAAACTTTACATCTTCCCCTCCGTGCTGACTAATGAGGTTTTTGGCCCTAATTAACCCAGTTATCTTCCCTCCTACAACTGTCAACAATACCTCTCATACTGACGCCAGGGGTAAAACACAGCCTTTGTGAAATTATAATATATGACTGCCAGTTGCACTCATCCGGCTGTCTTATAGTACAAACAAATACAAAGGATGATCTCCCATGGTGTCCTAGGAAGAAGACATCAAAGACAAAAAATATCACTATGTCAGCACTTACATGAACAATCATGAACACACACATACAGATCTTCAAACATGCAAATATAAGCATCAGGCATTAACATTCACACCAATAATACCTGAGCAGCTAGTTTGCTGTGGGGAAGGTCAAATGAAAGCGTGTTTGCAGTGTTGATGTGTGAGGCTGTGTTTTCCTGCACAAAGAATTGTGTAGGTGTTTTTCTGGAGACTGCTAAATTTACATTTGAGCCTCCTGGAGATGTTGTGGATCTAATCAGAACATCAACTACCCAAGACATATGTCTCATCATCATGTCCAAATTCAAATGTAGTAACTATGAACTATTAAATTTTAAAAAAATCTTCTTTTTTCACTGTAAAGTATGATTTAAACTGCAATATTTTTTATATTTATTTTGGCTTCAATTTTTTTTATCTCTTATAATCCTCTTTGTATGTAAATGAGTTTTAGTGAAGTCACACAACAAAGAAACTTATTTACATTTGTTATTTACATGGGCTGCTGCTACAATGATGTAGACTAATGTATATGGAGATTCTGTATGTTTAGACCTATTTTTAATAGGAAGACAACATTAACTGTATCTTTCTTAAACCTTATGTTATTATGAAGTTGGCTTTAGACCCATAAACCCCACTGCTCTATGTGAACCAAATATTTGGCTCTTAAATATTTAGCCTATTTATATTTAGTCTTTTCTGACCTTATTAAAAACCAATATGTAGCAATATATTGAAGTGATAACCGTTCTCTTTGCCACAAACTGGGCTTGCACATTTGTAAACAGACCCTTCAAGAAGACCAACAGCAGAAATCGTGTCAGCAGGTGCACCAAAACGACATATGTTTTCATTCAAGTGACAAAACCCTCTAGATGCCCAAAGAAATTATGACGGGAACGAAGGAGTTGATGTTGTTACGCATTGTGTAGTTCTATTTTACTAGCCATACTTTAGATCAGAAACTGTGTCTTTGTAAAATCCCATTTTATCGTTCTACCACCATTTACAAAATAAGACAGTAGCTTATAAAAGCGTAGAAACTCTACTGCATACGTCTTCTAGCATGGAAACAGATCAGGGCACAAAATCCTTAGTCTCAGTAGAGCAAGATAGAGATTTGGCTGGAGGAAGCAATAAACTGATAACAAACACAGCAAACCCTCCTTTTGTAATACAGTGACAATTCATTATGGAAGATTGATAGCAATGAGCCCAGTCCCTTCATACACTGTCATCAAAAATTCACATCATTATGCAAAAATGATCCAAAACACGTACCCTCTCATCTGTTCAAGCTCCTCCAAATCAATTCTAAACAAACCTTGATTTTTGAGAGTTGACGATCAATATAACTATGGCAGTACAAGCAGGGAGTGTGTGTTGTTGTCAGACTGTATACAATGTGTGTGTATATGTTCCCTTTGGTGGCTGTGGCAGCAATAGGGGATTAATTATTTAGGTGGACTCAATCCATTACTCAGCTGGTGGTTTCTATCAGTGTCTATATGTGTGTACACGTGGAGCTTTTTGGAAGTTAAAACTAAGTTAGGAATTTTTATTCTGCAAGGGTGTTGTAGTAAATAATTTGAAGCTATTGCACAAAAAAACTGAAGTTGAAAGCAAACAGGAGAAAAGTCACCTTAATGATTGCTACCCAGACTGTAAACTTCTCACTGCCACATTTTTATATGGCTACATATGAGTGGCCAAGAACATACAGAGTGGAGCGTCAATTAATCACAGTAAAAAAAAAACCAAATAGACCTCTTCTGCTGGTGGCCTTGTACAAACAGGGACACAGGTTGCTCTTAAATTAAAGGCATTTTATCCCTGGCTTTTTCTTTCTTTATTCTGTTTGCATCTTATACTGCCACACTAGCTTCTTGAATACCTAAAATGGAACAAAAACATCATTTTCTACTAGTTTTACTTCACTTCCTTCCAATGTAAAAGAGGTAAGCGATATAATGTATTAAAAGAGTGGCTTTCATGTCATTTTGTTTGAAGCTCAACCTTTAGCCACAACAGGGCCACAACAGGGCCACCCTTCCATTAAATATTTTTGTCTGTTTTTATTAGCAGTCACATAACAGTTTAAGAGTGACTTAAACCACTTGATCCCTAACTTCACAAGTTCCTTTTGAAGGCAGCTATACTTAATTTGTTGTAACAATAATTTGGTTAATATTAGCGATGAGTTATTTGTGGTTAAACTACATTAGGTTAGTCATTTCTTTCATGCTTATTATATGGTCATAGATATGGTTACAATATTTGAATATCTGATGCCTACCTGTTTTAGCTAGAGGTCTGTGCTTGATTTGTAAAACATAATATAAAAATTGAGCCCATTGCCTTGTGTCTGTGTGTGTGCTTTTACAGAATACGTTCAGACTCAACATTCAATTACCAGTTGCCTCAAAGGGAGATTTTGGTTTAATGCCCCAGTTGCACTTAATCTGTGAGATTCTATTTTAACCCCCTAGTCAGTCTCAAATCCCTCAATGAGACATTTTTTTTACTCTTTTATGGTTCTCTCCGCTTTTGCTTTATTGTGATCTTTTCATCTCTTCTTCTTTTCCCTTCTGTCCTTCCAACTGCTCTTCTTCATCATTTTAGATTGAAGTTAAACTCAACAGTTTGCTCATTATCATAAAATAATGGGCTGTAGCTAGCAAAACTTGACCCCGAAATATCACCAAAACCTGCACCGTCAATCTTTTTCCTCTTTTCATTTTTCTTTCTTTCTTCCCTCCTCTCTTTCTGTCCCTTATCATCTTATTTTAGACTTCATTTTTACCTTCCTCTTCAAACTCCCACTTCCCACTGAATAACTGTTATGATCAAATATGCTGCAGTGGTATTTCATATTCATTAAGCCAAACACTTGTTAGCATCACCCCACCTCAAAACCGCCCCCTATCAAAAGCTAAAATGTGGAAAACATTTTGTATCAAACTGAAACTGTATTTGAAAGACTCTTTTCAAATACAGTCTTTTTATTCCCTTGGCTTTGAGAGAAGGTGGCAGGGTTGTTTTCTCCCTCCTCTCCCATTCTTGCCTTAGCCATCACACCTACCAATGATGCCATATCCAGTCCTATCAGGCACCCAAGACTTAAGTGTAAGAACAAGGCATCCTCTCGGCATTCCTCCGCTTGACATTAGCCTACAAGCCAATAGATGGCTCCCTGCTCAGTCACAATCGCAGTGTAAAAGTGTTTTTCAAGCCCAATTTGTCTCCTCTCAAGTATATGTCCATTACAGGCAGCTGGTCTTATCATCAGCATCTTGACAAACAAGCTAATCCCCGATGTCACAGGCATAAAAGTAGACACATTTAGTCTGGCTGGATACCCTGACAGAGAGAAAATGTAGAAAAGTGTAGCGCTGTTAACTTCATTCTTATTGTGGGGCAGGTGAGCGATACAAGGGGAGAAATCTCTCTTTTCATAAGAAGAGACAGTGTGCCTTTCAGGCCTCTACACGGTCGGATGCTTCAGTCTCCCAGGATAGATGGAGGACACAGCTGAACAGTGGCCCTGTTGTGGCCCTATAAAAAGTCAGAGGATTTGACACTTCTGCCCAACACTGGCAAGTGGCAATGAGAATTACAGCGTTGATTCATTGTTTTCTCCCCCAAAAAGCTCAGCTATAAAACAACTGTAGCTGTAGTGGGTTATTTAATTTAAGATAATATAAAGGTAAATTTAAAATACTACAAATAACACCTATGCCTGCCTGCCCTTGGGCCGGTATGATTGCATTTAAAATTATATTTGTTTTTTTCTAGGGCATTTGGCTCATTATCAGAGCCTCCACTGACGATCCCAAAAGGCTGCCCTGACTCATGTGCCTTCTTTGAGGGTTACGCTTGAGGGTGAAATGTATAATTATGAAATCAGTGGAACTTTTTTTTCCTTCTATTTTTTCCAGGCTTAGAGAGTGCTGGGTTTTCTGCCTCACTGGTGCTTGGCAAACCGTGCTCTGTGCACACATCAGTGTTAGAGATCTGATCCTCAACAGGCGAGAATGCCAATACACCCTAAGGAATATAGATTAGAGATGTTTGTTGGAAAGGCAGATAAAGGGTGTCAGTGTGGGTAAGGGGGAGGTGAAAAGGAAGAAGGAATTGAGAAAGGTAGGAGATGAGTCTGATTGTGCTCATATGTATACTGACAAAACATGAAAATAATATTGTGTATGCTTTCCTGAAAGCGGCAGTAGATAGTTTGTGAGTGTGTTTGTATGCATGTGCATGTGTGAGTCTGTAGTCATGTTTGTGCAGAGGTGTTCGTGTGTGTTCATTTGTGGGTGTTGTGTCAAGCCTCAGAAATCTTTTCACACATGTCACAGCACAGCAGATTTTAGAGTGCTACCCGGGTCAAGTACACTGTTGGTAAGTAGGCTTATTTATTTACCAGAAAGAAATAAGCAAAAAATATCAACAGGTATGTTTTTTAGATGTTTAGGAATTTTACGTTATATTCACACATCCGGATTCGAAAAAAAGCATAATTACAAGAACTTACCGCGGTTTGGAACAGCAGATAAAGTTTAACTGAGTATTTCCCATTCTCCTGCTGAATCTCGCTGGCGAACTGCCGAAATTGTAGATACACTCATTTCACAGTTTGTCAGGGTTCAATGGCAACTCCGCGGAGAAAACACAGCACTCCAAAAACACTAATACACACTCAGGGATCCGAAAAGAGGTAAAAGTGATCGGTGAGGAAGGCTGTTCCGTACCAATCCGTCGCACTGTTCTACACCAGTGAGAAACTTTGGGGGCGAAAAGTCGGCTTATCCCACTGTAATTCAACGTTCCTAGAAGCAGAGGCTTTGACCTTTCTGAGGATAATGACTTTACAAAATGAAATCATCCAGCAGGAGATGTAGTCAAGAGGAAAGACGAGTAGAGGAGGAGAGAGAGGAGGAGGAAGAAGAGTAGGAGGGAGACTCGAGGAGCGCAAAGGGGCTGTCGATTAGAAGATTAAAAAGACGCGTTTGCGCATTTGTCACAGCCAGAAACCGGCGGAGTCCAGCGACGGACAGATTCGACGGAATGCGGCTAGCGGGACGCGGACAGCCGCCCCACGAAGATGGTTAAATATCCCGTTACGAATTCCACCCCAGTGCCGTTTTTTTTTTTACTTGACCCGCCTACTCCGCATCGCTCTGTGCTGGAGCGGATGAGCCAGATCCTGTAGAATTTGTAGGTAGGCGCCAAGCAGCAGATAACAGGCATGGGCGCCTCGGCTCTCCCCTGTGCCCCTCTCTCACTTAGTCACATGTTTAAGACACAAGGAGCCCTCTGTAATTGCTGCCAGAGGAGGGTAGAATAAGGTAGCCGACGTGGCGAGAATGATAACAAGCGTTTTGTTAACAGTTTTCTTCTCATTGGAGTGCCCTAAACGAAATGACACTATTTGTCATTAACTTTATGCCCAAATATAGTTATTTTAATGCCGCAGTTATTTATTAAGACATGGGCAATGGAGGTAATTGAATAGCCCCATAACTGCTTGGCTGGTCCACTCCAAAAGCGCCTCCAGAGAGGACGTCAACATTTAAGTCCTTAACTGTCTGAGCTGTCACATTAGTCAGAGGAGAGCGAAGGTGTTGTAGCATGTCTAATCCTCTTCGGTTTTGTCTTGTGGAGCATGCCTATGCATGAACCATGAGTCATTAAGTGGCACAGCAAAGGCACCTCTGCTCAAATCACCATGCAGCAGAGACTATAGCTACTGAGAGAATGAATATAGATGCTGGCATTTTCATAATGACTATGACAGCACACATTATAGTTACAGGGATCAGCGCTGTTAAACTGTATGCCCAGACACCTGAATTCATTTCAGACTGCACTGATCAAAACTAGCGCCAGAGCGTGTAGGATTTGAACTGGTCAGGAAGGCAGATTCTTCTGTCTTTTATTGGCTCTTACTGCTCTACAGGAATAATTAATATGCAGTGAGAAAAAGAGGCTAACTTTTATTGAATTACATCTTTAATACAATTTGAATCCCTCAGCGATGTGGACACACTCCTGTGTAAATAGGTTAGATGGCCATACTGGCTTTAATGTATTCCAAAGAGTTAGAATAAACATTGAATGTCAAAAGATCTACTGCAATTGATGTTTTTATATGACAGAAGCATGTTAACAATCCTGATAAACACTGAGACATGTGACTAATGTGGTTACTATATTATATATAATCCAATGTGGGTGGTGTCCATGGGTCATTTGTTAACTCATGATTCTGCTAGGACTAAAGAAAATAAACTAAATCTACCCAGAAACAGTAGAAATTAATCTGTGAAAGCAATCAGATCTTGGAATTCTACGGGCACAACAGCCTCAGTGTGGTGCTAATTAACCCAGTTCCCTGTGTGTTTCATTGTCCATTTAGTATGCTGTGCTGTGCTGTAGCTGTCCGTGGTTCTGAAGTTGATTTATGTCGCGTCCCAGCAGAGATTTGTGCCAGATTCGGTGTGACACAGACTACATTTTATATTCCTAACTGTCAATTGTGATCAGGATGGTGCCTCAAAAAGCGACAACTTGTTAGAAGAATGTCATTAATTTAACTATTTTCTTAAGTGTATCCATCCATCTGTGTGCTAAATTAAAAAAATGACAGTGTTGTTCCCATCCCAATCCATTTATCATTCATATTAAACCCTTGCAGTTCTGTGGTTGCTGATGATAAGCTTATGGATGTGGCGCTGTCCATGGTGCTGAATAACCAGCTTCACACTATTTGGGGCCTCTGGGATCATCAAAGTTTAACTTTTAGATTAAAAACTACTGCAATTCTTGATTGGATAAGTGATTCAGTAATATTTATATTAGTGAAGCCTTACCAAAAGTGCTCTCTTTGCATAACAGCAAACAAAACAAGATAATTAATAACCACTTCATGTGATTGCATTATGTATGACAAAAAAACACTTAACATTTCACCACAAATACTTTTTTCCCTCAAAAAGGCTCTTTGTTTGAAACAGTGTCCCTTTCTTCTTGGCCATGACCCACTAAGTACTGTAATTCAATTAAATTCACTATCAACCATTAATGACCTCCATTAGCATATTAATGAGTGATGTTCATGAAATGGATCTCCATCATGTTTGGTGGAACTGGAGCGACCCAATGGATTTGCTGCTCCAGTGTCTGTGATGAGCAAGGCTGTGTAACTAATTTACACCTTAAACACAGTCTCATTAGAGGACCTGGGAGTGTCTGGAGAGCATCACATTCGTTTTAGCTCTATGACTGTCTGGAGGGGTATGGAAAATCTTCCTCCAATATGGAGGGGGATGTCACGTGTAATATTTGGCCTTTTTCACTGTCATTCTTCATTTTCTAATGCCAAGAAGGGAGTTCACATCCATGTCAGTGATGAGTCACTCCTGAATCAGAGATATAACCTTTTTTGGGGGGAGGGGGGGCTGTTTGGTTTCACTTACATGCTTGTTTGATTTTACATTTTTCACAATAGCCACTTCAATACACAACAGGATTTGCGTTTTTTCCCCATTCTGTGCTCCGTCTTAGTAGATCTTAGTGTAGCTGACTGGCTGACTGTCAGGCTCCTGCAAATTCTTAAGGCAATTCCTCCACAGTCACACACAAGCTGAACCCCCCTATAATTTGACCTTAGCCGTCTCCAATATCCCTCAGGCAGCCATGGAGGACAGTTCATTCAGATAACTCCATTCCACTAGGCCTGTGAAATGAATTTAGGTCTGTTCAACTAAGGGCCCATTCATTTTGGCTCCATTTCACCGTCTATCATTTCCCCAGAATACCATCAAACCAACAGTTATCTTTTCTATATTTAAAATAGCTAGGATTATTTGGTGCAGGGGATGAATATACCTCATACTTTATACAGATTACCTCAAGCTATCTCGTGTTACCTTCTATCTATTGCTGCACTACAGATTCAGTATTAGAATATAAGCCAGTGCCAACAGTATCATACCCTGTTTATTACGGTATATGCTTATCACTGCCAGGACAAAAGGTGAACAGAGGGAACTTTTAAACTACTCAAAGGGAATATTAAACTTTTTCTCTCATCACAAAGCAAATTCTACTGCCGTTCCTGAAGACACTGAGTAGCAATCGTCATATTTTACCTTTTATTGAACAAAATCTCATGAACAACCCCATTGACACTTCTCCTTAGTGGGTGGTGAAAAGGACTTAATGAGACTCTTCAGGGTTAATGTTTCAATCTACCGGAACTTCTCATGATATCATAACCAGTTCCCCAATGCACTCTACGGTTGTCCTTATTATACCACAAACAGCACTTTGTGTAATAGCCAATCTGAGGCTTAATGATGACCCTGATGAGAAGAAGAATTAAGTTGATACCAGAGGCAGGGTTATAAAGGTGAGATAACCTTGTTTTCAGCTAGAAGCAACAACGGTAATACTGCGATAGTAATCAGTGTTTTCATTCAAGATATTTATCATGGTATGGCAGCTTCAGTGCTTAACAGTGTGGCCGCTAATTCAGTGGGATTGTAGGATTGATAAAACAACTGTGGAGGAGGATGAGGAAGGTAAGCTGCTTTGTCTACCCTTCAGTAAACACAGATCACATTCGCAATCTCATATAGATAATGTGCTATTCTTCTGAACAAACATTCACTCATTCATATGATGCCATAAGAACAGTGGGCTTAGAGTGCTTTGGTAAAGTTTTGAATCATAACTGGAAATGCAAATTGTATTTAGTTACAGAAGTAAATTCATGTCAAAAAAGTTGCTGGCACAAATCCCTGGACAGGCTAAACAAAAAGAAATAGTTTAACACCAACTACAGTCAAAGTGCCCTTAGGTTAGACACTGAACTTACAACTACCCCCGTTAAGATGTTCACTGGTGAACAAAACTGAACTGTAATAAACATTTGACAAAGAATTCCCACTGCAGCCACTGTTGTTGCTAATGTATTCTTTTTTAACATGCCTAGTATAAATGTTTAAAACATTAAAATGATAGCAAAAATAATTATGATCTGCAGAACAGTGGGTATCCTTCTTCATAGTGACACATTTCAACAGCGCAGACATTATCAGTCCATTCTCCTCCAGAAGAAAGTGGAGAAAAGAGGCCAGATATGGATAGACCGGTGTGCCTTTATGCCTAGAGTATGCTGCCATGGAGGAAGCCTATCATTGAAACCCAATGAACATATAGCTTGGAGATTTATCAGAAATGATATAGTGCTGTGAATGAGAAGGCTATGGCTTCTCCATTACCCATCCATCACCGATGATGTATTGCAGATAAACTACTAGGCAGCAACAAGCTCTTGCTGAGAGGCTGACCTCGTTGATGAAAGCAAAAACTCCCCCATGGCCATCCCAGCATACACAGCCTCCTTTTTTCAATACAACAGCCAGAGCTTGTGTCTGTACAAGGGAACTCATATCAACACAAGTACTTCTTGGGGGTGGTGTGTGTGCACTGACAGAAAAGAACAAACACACAATTTGTCTTCAGACAAGGGATAGGAAGTCCCCTCCTCAACATCAATGCTTGAAGGTGAAGTCAATCAGCATAGCTGACTATGTGTCTTCACTAGCCCGTACTTCACGCTGCAGCTGAACCTGCATTCTGTATTTTAATGTAAATGTTTGATGGCCCCAAGTCTAATAAAATTTGTCCCATGCAATGTTTAGTTTTGCAATTTAGTGGCACAAACAGCAAGAAAGGACAAACTTCATGAGTACTAACTGCCCAGGAATCAGTGCCATCAGAAAACTTCCACATTATCAACCTACGTCAGTCTATAAACATGATTTACCAAAGAGATGACTCACACAAATCTTAACAATAACTGCACAATAACATCCCGGCAACAACAATCCTCTTCAGCTGAAATGCCCCAGTTCAGTTTTCAGCCAACAGTCCTGATTTAAGTCCTTTAATACAATGTCTGCTTATAGAAGTCACTTCAGTGTTTACACTTTCTCCTGTACTGTAGCACAGCTGCACAGTGCATAATGTCTGTATTAAAGGTAGACAGCCAGCTTATATACATATAGAGTTTAAATATTTTGTTAATGCCTATGTACTAAAGAAATATAGTCTATGTCACATGTTTCATTAAAGGGTTTATATAACATTAAATAAAGTATGACGTAGCATTTGGTATGATAGGGAGAGAACTGTCATTCTGGATCTGTTGTTGCAGGTAGGGCAGGGTTTGGAAAGCCTTTCTTGTTTCTCACCATAAACAAAAAGAGAAAATTTCTTTTCAACAGACTTCGGTTAACACCTATGCACCTTTCATAGTACAGTTACCTCACTTCATAGTACAGGCCACATTTATCTTGTTGTATTTGCTGTTGTTGTTGTAGTAGTTGTTGTATTTGTTGTTGTTGTTGTAGTTGTTGTTGTAGTTGTACTTATTATTGCTATGGTTGGTCACTATTTGCAAATGCAAATATGTTTTTAGGAAACATAATGGTGGCTGGATTGTGGTGCTTTAGATTTTTGTTTGCCTTTTTTTAATCTAAGATCATAATGAAAAGTTGTTAAGGTAGATATCTGAAAAGCAACAAAATATTGATGGGAACATGGTAGATGGTAGCAGCTAAAACATTATTAAACATTTTTATATTTATGTTTAGGCATTCACAGTACTTGGTTAAGGTTGAGAAAAGATCTGGTTTACTGAAGAAAAGGTCCACAGTGACCTGATGCTTGAGACAGGACGTGTTTACTTCAAAACTGAAGTTGTTGCCTAAACTTAGCACACACTTTACTCAATGTGCAAACACTAGTCCTTGTTATGAAAGTTGAAGTTATGTTTTGTATGCCCACCCTATTTATTCATCGCAGCCAACTCCCTGTGACTTGCATACAGTACACAAATGCAGCACTTTCTTATCATGAAATAACATTGCTTGTGAACATTATCCAGGCAGCATTTCCATTTATCATCACTGCATAATTAGGAAAATAAATTAGAATTATTTAAACATCATTTATAGAAGCCAGGGTTAGGTGTATGCGTGGCTGCTTCTTTTCACTTGCGAGCAAGAAGCTTCACTAGGTATTAGTAATGCAAAAATCCATCCTAAGCCTCCATATTGAACCATCCATTGTGCAATTAAATGCCCTGTCCAATCATTAGACAGTTTTGCAGCAACAAGGACAGGATGCCTCACCGGTTTCCCACCTTTGAAGAAAGTGTTTTTGTTGGAACCCATGACCAAGCCTCATGTACCAGGGATTAGAGCTGTTCATTACCATTAGCCACACATCAATGCTTTTACTTGCCCAGACCTCCCTTCTCTTAGTGTTTGTATTGTGTAAGACTCGTGATCAGGCCAATGGTAATCAAATCAGATGATTGAAGTGATAGCAGAATAAGATTTGTCAGTTTCTGGCATCTAATCACAGAGCCACTGATTTAGGTTGGGGAGGTGGGGTTTTACATGAAATAACTTTCTGACTATGAAAAGTGTTGGAAAATTCTTTTCTTGTAACATTTTTCCCTGTGTATTTTTCTTATCCAACCTTTGATTTGGCTGGAAGTGAGTAAACAAATGACACAAAGCTGAGTGGAAGTCGTAGAGATAAATTCTCAACCTGTGGTTTGCAGACGATTGAGTGTTGGAAGAAAGGACAAGTTAAGGCATGTGAAGTGACCCGGTCCACATTACCCCTGTCACTATCTGTATTTCCCAGCTTGGCCTGATAGATCCATGGGCCCTCTGCTGACAGAGATAATACAAGGCAGAGAGAAAGACTGTTTTGTGACAGCATTGAAAAAAGCAGAGAGGAGTGGGGAAAGGCATAGAAGGGGGGAAAGTGCATGACTCAGCGAAAGGTGTCGCACCATTAAAATTAAATTTACAGCTGGTTTCAGACAAATCTGTAAGCTCTGTGGCTGTAGGCAGAGGTGGTTGGGCATTTGGAGGACATTACAAATTGACACCCTACTTCTTGGGACTACTGAATCATTTATTACACCTAGCACTACTTAAGCTGTCGAAGCAGTGATGGGTTTGGCACTGTGTTGTCCATAGTTAATTTATCAGGGATGAGCTGGCTGGTGCACTGTCTGCCCAGTCCACTGTTGAATCTTCCTCTGTCGTTAAAAATGTCAAAATCTCCAACTTTCACTTTATCAGTGGAGTTAAAGGAAAAAATCCTATGAATGCTGCTTGCTAAAGCCTGCCATACAATATGGTTATATAATAATCAATATCATAATGTACCGCTGCTGCTTAAATGCTGGTTGTTTCTGTTGTTAAGTCATAACACTGTCAACAGTTATGGTTAAGGCGGGGTTTTAATTTGTCAGTATGGCAAGTACCATATCAGTCCCTGTGCTGATGATTTCACTCTAGAAAGGCCTGAGTGAGACTAGGGGGGCTTTCACACCTACCCTGTTTGGTACAGACTTTTCATTTTGATCAGAACCAAAATTGCAGGTGTGAAGCCTCCCCTGGACCATGGTCTGGGCCAAACAAATGATGAAAAGAGGTAGTCTCTGTCCGTATCAAACTGAACCATCGTTCGGTTCATTTCTAGTGTGAAAGCATTTTTTGGATGGTTCTGACTTTCAGACCATTTACAGGAAGTTTGGCGGTGACTGTGTGAGCCAGAAACAAAAAAATGCACAGAGAAATGCATTGAAATGAAGACACAATTATAAATCTCCCACGACAGCTCAACTTTTGATACAGACAGCCGTTATGGAAGCTAACTGCCACTCACGTCTTTGGTCTCTCTCCTCGAACAGAGATGCAGAAGGATTGCTTGCTGTCTTCTTCTCCTTTCCTGCCTGGTGGTGATGATATAATGTTCGCCCAATGAGGGTGTTTATTTGGTGAAAATAACAATACAGGCCAAAATATTAAATGTTCATCCATCATTTACTCATTCTTGTGAAAGTCACCCTCAGAATTGTTTAAAACCAATCAATGTCAAGTACAGGGAGACGCAGCTCACATAGATGATGACTACAGGAAGCGGGTCTGTCATGTAAAGTCTTGTAGCCAAACCAAAACTTACCGGATGTAACAAAATGTGTCAAAATATAAAATTTAGTTCGGACCTTGGTGTGTCCCCTAGGTCTCTGCTGGACACTAGGTCTGCATATGAGCTGATTTACTCCTTAATATCCAAAACCTTTAGGGGCCACAGGAGGCTGTGTCATATCAGTGTGTGCACAAAACCATGGATAGAACTGATGAATTTCTTCTGTGGACTATGACCCCTGATTAAACATACAAATTAAAAGCATAACTAAAATCTGTCTTTTCCTATTGAAGTATTACTGAAACCAATGCTTCCAACATTGTTCAGAAAAATAGATTTTTTAGTATTACCATAATAACTTATATGTCTGCCCAAATTAATTACCTCAATTACAGTGGAGCTTTGCAGAATGGATTTGCATTTTTTGGTCATAGTGAGCCAGTCACTCCTATTCAGACTATCATTCACTCATAGATACCAGATGGTGTCCACTTGTTTAGGGTTTAATGTGCTTGAAAATCTTATTTTTACTAATTTGTCCCATTAAATGTCTTTACAGGTATCACAACTCTTAAAATACATGTCACTGATGAAGTCAACTGTTATTTTAAAGTCTGTAATTTTTACTTACTTCTCTTGCAATAAGGTTGGTGTACTATAGATACACATAACAGCCAGGTCATTCCATAAAATTGTCCAAACATCCCATTGATTGTTTACTGGGTCATTTGACAAGCTGTGGTTCAACACTAGATACAGAATGTATCCATGCTTGTAGATAGAGGACACATTAGCTAGAAATCTAATATAGGTTATTCTAATATGTCTGAGGCATTTTTTTGTTTTGTGTAGCAGCTGGGGTCAGTGTCACCATCAGTGCATTATAAAACAGCAAATGACTATTTGGCAGGTACTGTATGTACATATAGGGAGGGAGCAATGTCACAACTCCAAAATTATTATTTATACCTGCAATGACTGATTTGTTTGGCCACTTTGGGACAGCGGAGACATTTGTGTGTCTAGTGCACATGAGGGGAGGTGTGAAAAAAGGTGTGATAAAGAGGCTAAGTCAAGAGTTTTACCTTTTAAGTTTATATAATTTTTAAAGAAGATCTATTATACTGCTTTTCCAGTCCTATATTGTAGTACTGTGACTCCTGTATGGCAGCTTTGCATGATTCAAAGTTCAAAAAAAATATTTCTATCTTATACTGGTTCTTCATGTAGGCCTTCACTTCAGCTTCTGTCTGAAACAAGCTGGAGATGCTCCTGTCTCTGATTGGCCGAGACCGGACCGTCTGGCGGACGGAGGAAATATGAGGTTTTTCTCAGAAGGATTTCTATTAAATAATTTAACCTCATTATTTAGAGCTTTGACCATTTTTAACACAAACATTCAACATTGTAACATTTTAGAAAAGTCATACAATATGGAAAAGCATAATAGGTCTCCTATACATTTTTAGTAAACTTTAAGACTTGTCTTTTGTAAGGATGTCTCTTGTGAAAATGAAAGCAACATCATTTTGAAATTAAAACAACAGAAGAGAGTTTTTCTTTGATGTCTTTTCTGCATTTTGTGTGTGATGCATTTAAGATGTATAAGAAAAGAAATGCTCATTTTGTCTTGTTTTCAAATTGAGACCTTCTATATCTGCTCTATACACATTGGAAGTTAGAAAAGATAACACAATCATGGTTTGTTGAATCTACATGATATGTTTTATTATTAGATTGATGTTTTTATTGTTAATTTGGGACTAGAGCAAAGGGGTAGGAAGCATACTGTACTGGCAGGAAGTATACACTCCCTATAGAAAGAGGAAGGATATGAGGTGAAAATGTAAGAACCAATCAGTCTTATCGATAAGTTCTCGCAGCCAATGAATGTTTGGAAAAGGGGTGATGAGGTCCTTCCTGAAGATCCACTATTTAAGAAGCTGAGCGTAAGCTCAAAAAGGAAAATAATTAGGGCGAAAGTTTCCCTATGAGTGCACACCTTGAGGAACTATAGAGTTTTTTGTCTCTTTTTGTGTTAATTTTCTTCCTTCTCTTTTGGACTGGTAAGTTAGTATTCTTATTGTTTAACATCCACACTGTCTGCATTAACACACTTCATTACAGATAAACATTAAACTGGTCCCTTTTAAGTTGTGTTTCTGGCCACTTGGGAAATATACAATCCGACATTCAGTCTCATTTCTGTCTCATTTTCTGTCTTGGTCTCGACTAACGCCTGAGTGAAATATCGCTGCTCTGTAGCTTCTCCACTATTAGCTAGTTGCTAACCATGTCTGTCTGCTGTTTGGTGCTGAGCAGGTAGTGTACAGTAGATTTTATTTTTCAAAAAATGACACTATGAGAGCAGAGAGTGAACCAAAATAGCAAAGTTGTCCAGCTAAACAATGAGCTGAAAGTCACTATAAAGCTCTGTATAAAGCTGAAGGGATTCTGGTGATAGCCATGAGGGTGATGTAATACATGGGGTCTCACACTAAAGCCAATAATAATGACATATCACTGAAAATAATACAGTTGTCCTCACTTGTACTGTAAAGAAAAAACTGTTACAGCTGCTGAAAGATTTGGTAACCTTCAGATGCATACAGTTAAATGAACAATCAATTATACTCAGAGTACATGGAACAGAATTTTGCATCAACCTAAAAACACAAGAGCGAAACATCATTTCTAGAAGCATTTCTTGCACCAGTGAACTATCAAGTCACTCAAAGATTGTTTCATAATATAACCTCCAGTGTTACATCATAATTTGGATGTGTCTCTTCCACATGTATAGTGGGTTGCTTTTATTGGGACACTGAACAATAGTGATTTGGCTTGCTTTCAAAACAAACTTCCGTCCATCAACATTTATTTAATATTTGAATGTTGGACATCTGTTTTTCAGGGTTTTGGAGAAAATTTACTGAGAAATAGAGCTGTTGCCAATCCCTGGCGTTGTTGATTTATCCCCACTACAGACAAGGGATTTAGGGGCTCTTTAGAAACAGTGATTGACAGCCATGTTAAATTACAGAGAACTTCCAGAAGAGGCTTCTTCCCTCGTGGTTTGACTGGCTGTAATTTTCACTGAATCTGGTGCACGCATTCCCCTGTTCCTGAGCCCTAATTTAACAGTCTTAAAACACCCCTGTGCACTCGGTGCTGAACAAAAACCAAACGTTGCTAATGCCAAGTTAATTAATAGAATCCCAGCTGCTTGGGCCTCAGAAAGACATACAATGCCAAAGAGAAAATATTCTGCTCTCTACGTATCTATTGTGACTTTGGTATCAATGGGACATGACCATATTGGCCCTCTCATCTGCTTTGTTAATTTTATTTACAGAGTCATTGCTTTCCAAAAAATGCTGTGATTAATTTCAGTATCCTGGCTGTTGGGGCACCCATGTTGTGTCAGATCTGAAAGGAAGTTAGTGCTTATACACTGTCCACTTGTATTTCCACACACTAATTCATCAAGAATTTCATCAGATGAAAATCAATTAGTTAGTTATTCTCTTGGCAGGGAATTTCAGACTTAGTGTCAAGTTTCTTTATTCCTGTTTTCCATATAATATTTTTCAAATAACAAGCTAATGATCTGATCTATAAAAATACTGTGATATTGTTATTTACAACTGCTTTTAATAATACCCAAACTACTTGTAAGCCTCAATTTTCAGCTGAAACATTTGCATTTTAGACTTAGGCCTGAGGGTAAAAATAAAAAAAATGAGGAAAGAATGTATTTCTCAATCATTTTGAATGTGATTTTTTTTATTTACAACTACAACTGAACTTACTAATGTGCTGACATTGAAGTTTATCTCAAAGCACAGTGGTGTGTAAGTAAAGCTTCACAGAGCCACTAGCATGACTCTAGCCTTGTTAAAGAGCACGTTATGCAATCAACAGTCAGTAGCAAAACATTTACATTTGTGAGAAGAAGGGAAGAGCCACTTGAAAAAAACAACTGGATGTGACAAAATATTTAATGGAAATTATTATATAATTTAAGTTTATCTTTTAAGGTTATTTTTAAGACCAAAAAAGAAAAGGACAATGATAGAAAATATATATGGCATGACTAAAAGCAAAGGCCTAAAACAGACTGACAAAATGGAAATACCATTACAATAAAAAGAAAGCACTAGGATACAGAAATACAGTCAAAACATGCTGCCTTTGAGATAATCACTGCCTATAAAATAACAGGCTTTTTCCTATTCTTCCCCCCATTTGCAATGTAATCCCTCCTCCTCTTCATCAGGGGACTGAGGTAATTGAAAGGATAGATAACAACATGTTTTCATTGGGTGCAAAGCTTTATCTAATCCAGTTTTAAGAGAAGATAATTAAAGGTCAAATGACTGACCAAGGCAGTGCTTCTATTTGCAATGTTGCCCCCTCTGATAAAACACCATGTCACCAAATCATTTAATTGACTTTGCTTTACATGTAGTATCTCAGAAATGGACAGCGATATACAATTTTGGGAGGCAAGGTCATAAATCATATAGCCTGCCTGTAAACACTATCACTTAAAAAGGCATAGCAGACATCTAGCAGACGTTGTTAACAAATTTCCTTTGACCCAAGAAACAGACCGGCGGCCCTCCTGCTCAGGCCCCAATGCTTTCAACAGAGAGTAGAATCAGTACACGTGCACCTTTTCATTTTGTATGTGACTCTTTGATATTTCATATCTAACCTACCTCCTGATATGAAGAGGCAGGTCAAATTGAGAAACATTGCCCTGAGTATGGTAACTGTGGTCAGTTAATGGCTATGAAATATCTAGGCATTTTTCTGCATCAGAGGCATGCATGCTATTGATTCCTTTGGGGCTCCATCAATCACGATGATAACTTCACCGTCACATAAGTTACTTAGAGCTATCGCTCAAGGCCGAGGCTGAGGGAGGACAGAACAGGAAGGGACGGAAATCTATGGCCTCTTTATCTTTCTAGGTTGTTTCATTTGTGCATGTGTGTACACCAGTCAGTATATGATGTCATAAAGAGCCAATGAATCGGCTGACATAAACACTTTAACTCTAATTGTGTAAATCGAACTGCTTCCTCTTTATCACCTCTTACATTATCGGATTCCTCACAGGTCTTTCAATGATGTGCAACACTGGGCATTTGTATGTTCTATTAGTCCTTTAGAAAGAAGTAAACTGTGGTGGAGGCGCACTACTGGACAAATTACAGATTCATCTTTTTAACTTGCTCAAAGCTTCATTAATCAAAATTTTGTACATTGCTCTTTATCGTCATGCTCATTTAAGAGAGACCATATAGGGGGGTTAAAATACAAGGGATAAAATAGGCTAAGCTAAGCTAAGCTTTGGAGCCTCAATAACGATGAAAAATAAATGAACAATAAATCAAATGACCATGTATAATGTGAAAGCCGTTTCTCTTGCTGATGCAAAAAAGCATCAGTAAGAGAAACGGCTTTCACAGATTTTGTTGTTTTGGTTTTTCATTTACAACTGACAATTATTTTCACTATCATTAAATATTTCACCATTTCTCCTATGTATAAATTAATAATTTAAGTCTATAAAATGTGTGAAAATATTGAAAACTGCCAAAAATATTTTTACATAACCAAATCAAAAAATTTTAAATCCTTTACTTGCACAATGTAGTGTGACGTATATGTTTCACAAGCTGCATATCTGCGTACTTTCTGTCACCTCTACACTTTTTACAGTTAGCTTAGTTCATTATCAGTAGTGTTTAGACTACTGTTTGTTTTAATATATTTGTATACACAGTGTAGAGTAGTGTTTTTGATCATCCCGATAGTCAAAAATTCTCAGTGTTTTTACCTTGCTACTAAAATGAAGAAAAGCAGCATTGGAGAGTCGCACTATGTTATGCAAGTATAGAATTGCTTGGGTTTTCATTTACTCTAAATGGAACATCTGGCTAAAGAGCCAGATATTTTCTCAGGAATTGTTCGAGGCAGAGACGTTTTATAGAGGAGACATGCCACTTCTAGAATCTCCAGTACAGCTCTATAGGGAAAGGCCGTAAGGCCAAACATGGCAGTTATCCCGCCCCTCCCATTAGAAAGCCATTCGTTTGGTTTTAACAGCAGAGGCATGTAAGATTTCTCAGCCAATCTTGTGGCTCCACTGACATATTTGTATGAGCTATAGTAGTAGAAGTAAAACCAGCAGGGAAAAACTATTTTTAAACCTTATTTTTGGGCAAAATCATCAAACTATTTAAGCAATATTTATCAGATTTGACTTCTGATTTTATACGTGCAGTTTTTATGTCTCAGCGACCAGTGAAAGTGCACTTATAGCTCTCCCCCAAGTCATTCAGATAGGGGCATGGTCTTGTTAGTCTGAAATAACTACTAAGATGGCTGCAGAGTGGCAGGACTTTCCCATAAGGAGACCAGAGCTAAAAAGAATAGTAGGGGAGAGCAGGGTGATTTGAGCTTGTGAGGAGCCAACCCTTGTTTCTCTGCAACTATTGACAAAATTGGTCATGTACCACACATTTTTGAAGAGTCATCCATTTTACTCACCCTGTGATGAAGACAGGGGACAGGACATAACGATAAACAGGATGATTTTAAGCGATACATTGATATGAAACAAGATATGAGACATAGCTGCAATGTTTCACTATCTAAGTGCAATTGAATGTCGGGACCTGGCCTTTGAGTTTGTACGGTAAAATGGCATGGATGTCCCTGACTCCCATGTTTTTTACTTATCCTCTGCTTGGGTCAACTTACCCCTCACATGGGGCAAGTTGAGCCAAGAGTCCACTTGTTGGAAAGTCATATTTTGAAAACAGTTTATTTTAGATCCAAATTGATTATTCCTAGGGATGCACCACATCCTCAAATATATGTTCATATTTTAGTTGGAGACATTACTGTCATGTCCTCGCTTTAAACCTCCTCAAGCAAAAACTGGCTCAACTCACCCCCTCTCCCCTACATTTGGCTTTAACTTATCAGGTGGACAGAAATGCAGCTCTGCAAATGAATGTTAATGTTTGTCTGTGTTTGTTAGATGTGTAAAATAGGAAACCATTTGCTAACACATTTACTTTATTAAGGCAATAATATGTCAGGGCTGTGCTAACAAGTTCATATTGTGCTCACAAGTTGCCAAAAACTGTAAAATATGCAAACAGGCTTTGTTTTGACAACAAATATTCCAATCAACAATTAAAAAGTACTGGATGAGGACACTGCCATTACATTACTTATGCCAAAAACCTATTTCTGTCTTGTGAGATAAATATCTCTGCTAATATATTGGGTTCAGTACTATGGTAGAGCCTTTCTGATCTAATACATAAGTCAGAAACAAACATACATTTGACATTTCAATTTCTTTGTGATTTTTAAAATATATTTATGTCATCATGTGTGTCTCTACTTCTAGAAATGGGTGACTGAGAATTTCATCAGCCTGAGTTTCAGGGGAGAGCTTTTGTGTCCTACAATAGTCTGAGTGTTATACCAGTTTTTTCCACCTTGATCAGAGGACAATTCTAGGAGAACAATGAATTCTTGTAATTCTTACATTCAGACATACTGAACATCAGCACAAAATACTGGCAACTGAAAAGCCACCGTCTAAAATGTTTTTAAGTGCCATAATGTTTGGGTTTGCCATGGATCAATGTAAGTCATTTTCTGACAGTAACAGGAATGTATTTGAAAGTCAATTAAGTATATTTATGTGTGATTGACAACCTGTCGACTTTGCTGACACAGCCTTAATTGTTCTGGTGCAGTAAATCCCTGCCACCATGTACTCAGCGCAGATTCAAACACAAAGATTGAATTGCAAGTAATCTTTGACCCAGGCGTTGCTCACAAGCCTGTGTAAATGTCACTCACATATGCTGCACATTTGAGCAAAGAAAGCCTGGAAGGCAGGAAGGTAAATTATTTGTTTTAAAATGATGTTGATGGGTATGCAAAAAGGGTCTATTCTTTCTCTTTTTACAGCCAGCTGTGAGTAAACAAGTAGCCATTGTCTAATTGCTTTGCAGATGTCAAAGCTTTCCCTTGAGACTGACATAAACTATTCATAAAGCATATTTTAAAATGCAAGTAAAGTCATAGCAGTGAGTGAGTTGCAGAGGGGTTGCACTGTATAAAATTTTTTAATACTGGAGACAACAGTATGTTTTATCCCCGCTGTACTGTGCCCACTTCATGTCATGTTAAAAGGTCCACAAAGGTTTTTTTTTACGTGAGGCTGATTAGACCTCTACTCATGTTGACGTTTGGAAAAAATGAAACGTAAAACAAGATCAAATAACACTCTTTATTGCATGTAAAAGCCGTTCTCACTCCTCGACTCGTCATATATGGATGCATGGTCAAAACCCATTAGCGTCAGTTTGTAACACCTACAGTGTCATCGTTCAACCCATTAGGGAAGCGCTGTAGCATCCGTTTTTGACAACAAAGGCAGGTATATGATATTTAACAGAAAAAATTGAGCAACAAGGTGGTTGAGGTGGGGGTGGGCCAGAACCCTGACTTTGAACCAGGAGACTGGAGTTTGTGTCCTGTGTGAAACAAATAGTCAACACTTTTGTTTTTGCCTCCTTCATCATGAGCTAAACTCAGAGATCAAAGACTTTCTCTATGTACACAAAAGGCCTATTTCTCTCAAATATTGTTCACAAATCTGTCAAAATCTGTGTTAGAGAGCACGTCTCCTTTGCCGAGATGATCCATCAACATGCTGATCAGGCAGCATGGGTATTGCATAGGTGTGCCTTAAGCCTGGTCACAATAAAAGGCCACAAGGCCAAGAGCAGGAATACAACACATATGTTTCCTGTATTTATCTGTCCCAATTAACCTGTACTACGGAAGTTGGATAGGTTTTACGCATAGGTATGCTGCCATGGCAATTTATGGTCTATCAAGATCTTTGTGGTTAACTCGAACTCACCCTATATACACAATAGGCTATTATGAGTTTGGGCTACATAATACATCTTTACTTGATGTTAATGAGATCAATTAATACCACTTCTTACTTGTTCCACTGTGGTTACAGCTGAAATGACGTCATTCTTCACACCATAGCATTACATTTATACTGCAAGCCCTGCAGCCTCTGTGATTTAGGGAGAAGTTATTAATTAATTGTCAGGCCAATTTCTGAGAGGTAAACCATCTATATAGGCTAACTTAATTGAATTATCATAAATGTTTTCACATATTTAGATAGACTATTTTACCTGTCCAAAGCCAGGTGGGGGTTGATATTCCAGGGGAAAAAAATTCCTAGATGAAAGTGATAAATTTGTAAAAACAAAACTCCCTGAGATTAAAGTCACAAAAAATCCAAATCACTGTGTAGTTTTCTTCTGAATACACCCAATTCACAGCAAAGTCTCCAAAGTTGCAATACATGATAATATGGTGATTGTACTCTGAAATCACTTGTATTTCCTCATTGCAAAATCCGATTGAGAAGGCTATGATATAATTTTTCACTGCATGCATAATACACTGCAGAGGTGTTGTGTGTGTGTGTGTATGTGATGTTGCAGCCTTACAAAAAGAAGCCAAGTGGTTCTTTAACCAAAAAAAAGTTTTCTCTCATAAATGTATGACTATAATTTCAGAGAATATTCAAGTTTTTTACTTATCTTTTTTTTCCCTTTAAATTTACCACTTCAATCTTGGATTATTTTTTCTCGGATTGTTACCTCACTCTCCTGGCTCGTTTTATTACAGTGGACCTAATATACAGTTGTACCTATTTTATATCTTAAACATATTACACATAAAAGAAAAGTACATAAAATAAAAAATAGAGAATTAGTCTTCAATAAGTGAAATACTGTGAAGATAATTACAAATTTACTGAATGCAGCTCCAAAGAGCAGCCCTGGCTTTGTTGGCCGCCTGGGTGTTAGATTTAGCCATTAACGTGTCTTTAAACTTGATATATCCTGACGCTATCAAAAGACTAGGTAAAAAACTGGCCAGACACACTCCTTTCATGCAAACGGACACCAATTCTAATTAAGTTAACACCGACTCAACTAACCAACATCTTATTCAGCATGTTCTTGTCATGAGTTTGTCAACCCTGACTTTCCTTGATAACCCCGAGTTAAATCTGAGTAGGTTAAACTTCCTTTGTTCGGGCCTCAGATCAAGTTGAGGATACTATTGCTAATGTCACCATGACATTGTAGCAAGTCAAGAAGTCGGACAGAAATGTAACCATACACTGTGTCTTACAATTGATTCTGCACGGGTCTTTTGTCTCTTTAATTACTTTAATGGACTTTATCTCTGCACCTTTTTAAATTATTACTTGTTATTTTATTTATTCAGTCACTAATTGTATAACGTGCTTAAGTTTTCTTAAGTTCTGTCCGTCTATGCTGTGGCCATATGTGTAAGTTGTCCTGCCGAGGAACAACAAAAAAGGAACATGATCATGAGGTAGATATCAATCTACCACAACCCATGCTCTGCCCACAAATTTATAAGCTCTCCAAGACAAGTGAGAACCCCTGTGTAGGTGTGCCACTGGTGTGCAGACAACAGATGCACTTGTTGTCTGATTATAACCCATTTATGCTCCTGCTTTGGGTCTCCTGCGTTGGGGTTAGCGTAGTCATAGGCGTAGTCATGCATTTATACCTGTGTAGTCTGGTATAAATGACTACGCCAACGCCTGTGTAGGCGTAGTCATGCATTTATACCTGTGTATCGGTGTCTCAGTCATTCTGCAATTACACCCCTATACGCTAGTTGGCGGTAGTCCTACGGTGTCCACTGAGTTGACTTCTGCTAACATGAATGGGGGTAAAATTGTATACGTGCGGCTGGTGTAGCCTTTTCAAACGTTACTGACCGAATGGATCACATTCTGATAGCGAAACGAGTGATTTCGCTCAGGTTGTGGCGTTCAAATACATTGATCCACCATGTTACAGCCGCTGTTTTATCCGCTAGTAAAAGTTACATCAAAGCATGGGACACTTCCTGTCAGCTCAGAGGCACCAGTTATTATGGTCCACGTCGCCTCGACGTCTAGTTACATTTTTGGGGAGGTGCACGTCAGGGTATGGCGTTGGTGACGGCATAGGATACGGAGCTATGCAGAGGCTACGCTGTTGATTTGACGCAGAAGTATAAATTATATTTTTGGGTCTTTAATATTAGAGCCTTTGACACATACTAACCTTTCTTCCAGCCATTAAAAGCTGGAAACTTGATGTTAAATGTCAAAGATAATGATCTGTTGTTTTGGGATGGTTCTACATAAAAAAACAAAAATATTAAAATTGGATTTTAGGTCTTTTATTACACATAGGCTTTGCACTGTTAACTGGTGGGAATTGTTTGGTCTGTGTACTTTTTTTTAGCTCATCCTGTTGGCCACATAGTATTCCTTGTAGTCAAATGTGATTAAGATCTTGTTCAGTTTAATGTGATTTAAATGTGTTTTCTTAAATGGAAATTTAAGAAAACACATTTATTATGTACCAACACATTATTAAAGGAATCCACCACATACGTATTCCAAGTTAAAGAGAATACAATTAATTTTAATGAATACATTTTCACCACATTGATTTTTTAAGCATTATCATGGCTGCTTCAAACAAACCTGTCCTTAATAAGATTGACATTCTGCCTCCACTGAAATTTACATTCCACTATAACCTGTGTCACAATGGACTAGATGGGGTGGACACCCGACACAAAATGAGAGCTATTTTAACGTTGCAAGTGATAATGTTTTTGTGTTTTCTTTTCCTTTTTCATTTACATTGGACTTTCTGGACTGAATGCATATAGGCTGATTCTGTCTTTCATTGTTCTCTTGAAAACAAACAGCAGGGAAGCAGAGTGGTAGCAACATCCTCTTTTCAACAGGAAGCAGCAGGGTTATTGGAAACAGCACAGGTGCTAGTAAGTTATCAACCCGCTACAACTGCAGCTGTCAACCTTATGATTGATGTCTTTCGCTGTTACTCGCTATAAATAATATTGGAAACCAAATAGCTTGTGATGCTGGATCTCAAAATTGGCGCTGGACCTGTATACAGTCTACTTTACAGGAGCTGATGGTTTATTATCACTTGATATTTTGGGTAAACGAACCATGGCAGTAGTTCTTATGGTTACGTCCATCATCTAATACCATTTAATGTCATAGCTGACCATTTTCCTACCTTTTTAGAGTGACTTTTTAGAATACCTTTTTCCAGGAAGTTACTGGTTTGGATTTATTTTAGTGTGTTATGATAATTATTTTGTAAGTGTTTGAGACTACCTAATGTCAAAAGAAAAAAAACTGCCACAGTGGCTGATGTCTTTAAATAACCCTTGTAGGGCAGACCCTGAATAGTCGAAGATTCAATGCTTTGATGGGCGGAGCCTGATTCAGCTGTCAATCTCACAGTCGAAGATTCGCAGCAAAACAAGGATCAAGCCATTCTGGCGATATCTTTACATAGAACTAGTTTTCTCCCAGTAGGTTAAAATACAGCCTTTTACAATATATGTTCAAAGTTTAATGCTGTAAATAAACATGTAAAAAGAAAAAAACATTCAATAAGTGTCTTGAAAATAAATCCAAAATTGTAATCCTAACCCTGGGTCGTCAGTGCACATGTGTAGGCGTAGCATTTATGTGTTGGCAGAAAAAGAACACATGCTGAAGAGATGGAGCAGAGCCCCAGCTCCACTGGTGTTGTGCCGAGTTGTCTGCACCTTGTGGGACTTTCGAATAATTTATCACCATTGATGAACCACACAAAGAATATTATGTCATTTTTAAATAGCCAGCTACTTGAAACAGACTTGTGAGGAACCACGACATGCATGCCGTTGTGGCAGTACGGAATTCATGCAAAACTCTGCACAAGACAAGAAAGAGAGAGAGAGAAAGAGAGAAAAGGGTCAACAATAAGCCTCAGTTTAGCTAGAAATGTACAGTGTAAGTTGAATGAATACAGACTGCAGCTCTGCAGCTTCTCAAGATTAAAGCTGCAGAGTTGTTGTGGGTTAGCATACTGTCATTACAGTTGCTGCTGTGAAGCTAATATTTAGACAGCTCCAAACAGCGATACTCACAACTCTCTCTCTGCTAATATAACATCACAACAACAGCATGGCAAACTAGAAAGTTAGCTGAATGTCTGTGGGCAAGTCATTTAATATAACCTGACACACAAATAATGGCCAGAACAGCTGGAATACTGTGGTGTAGTGTGATGGGAGCCACTTTGTTTTTTTACCTATTTACAGAGCCAAGGATATGTGCAAACACAGGATTTTTTTCAGAGCACACACAGAATGGACAGCTAATAGACCCCAAGGAGATATTTGCTGAATTTGACACCCGCATTGGATTAGAATCACATACCCATCTTTAACTGTTTTTCTGAAAGTCTAAATTTGCTGTTAACTCTCTTTGATGCACCCTTGTTGATAGGTCAGGTTTGCTGCATCTGCATCGGTAACAACAATTAAGATAACCCCAAGGCCTGAAAGAAGTTTGTGCCATCAAAACAAATTAATCCCAATTAGCCAGAATACAGTAACAAAACTGATTACAGCAATTACGGCAAATGGCCAAAAACAGTGAAATTGCAAGGGAATCCAGAGGCATATTGCTTCTTTACAGTGATGTGAGTTTGCCAGTAATATAGTAATATTAGAATATAAAATACCTTAACTCCCACTGCTGTATTTTCAATAGTAATGTTGCAAAAAGTATCCTCCTCATTTGTATATTTGAAAATAAAAGGGATTTTTAGCATTTCCTGTCAAATATTCTTCCTCAATTGCACTCAGTGGAGGCATGGATCTATGATTATTAAGATGGAACCCACATTAACTTTTCTAAGGCTGGTTTTGTCCCAGCAGGGGCTGTCATTAACATGGACTCCTGCTCGGAGCCTCAAGCCTATAACTGTCCTTAAACTGCCCATGTAAAAGTGGGAAATTAGCAAATGTCAATCACTGGCTGACACTACTATCAAGAGGAGTCAGTTGGAGTCTGAAAGGGCCTGAGGGGGAGATGGTGGCAGAGTGGGGTAGCATTTGCTTTACATTGCCACACTCTGAATTTGTGTTCAGTATTATGTTCATTTTCCTCACTGTGCTCAATTCTTATCTACAGTGCTTCACACCAAGATGTCTCCTCCTCTCTCACATTGTTTGCTAAAAATGACAACCACTGGAAATCACGTAGGTGTATCAGTTAGATGGCAGCACGGTCACAATCACTGGCATATTAATCTGCAAGATTTCAAACACCTCTTCTTTCTGATGTCTGTGAAGATTCTCAGTCATCCAGGTCATAGTTATCCAAAGAAGGTTAAAGTCAAGGGCAACTGGACTCGGTTGAAGATACTAGAAGACGTTTCGTTATCCAAGAGACTTCTTCAGTTCAGAAATGACTCAGATATTTAACCTCTGTGGGGTTGTTGGCCAAGATCATCGATACCGCTGGTTCATTAGTGCTCCTGGCTGTGGTAACGAGTATTGTTATGGTCGTCAGAACCACCCGCGGCCAAGTCTGAATGACTATTGTTGACATCTTCACCTGAGGCTAAGAGATAACGCTTGTTGAGTTTCCTGGGAAGTGATGAAAGGACAGCATTGTAAGTAGGGGATAAGTGGTGGCGTAGACCCCCTCCTCTGTTCAGTCATAGCTTCTCAATCCAGATGTAAATGGTTTCCTTAACACCGCTTTCAAACCTTCTTTCCGATACAGGTAACAAAAGATACAAAGAGAAAGGATCTGGACTGACAGGTTACACTGACTGGATTTAAACTTTTACCAGATTTGTTTAGCAGATTACATTTTATTGTCAATGATTTTTTATAAAACCAGTTGGTTTCCTTGTAAAAAGTACTCTATTATATGGACAAAAGACAAAGACATTTTAAAGTATTGTTTTTCTTTTACCAAAGCTTCCCACAGAGTGATAGTGTAATTGTGGCCTATGTGTGCATACATGTATGTTTGTTTGTGTTTGTGTGTGTGTGTGGGGGGTTGTTTTAATTGTACTTAATTAGTGTTTACTTAGTTCTTGAATCTGCTCACCTTGCTTTTCCCTTCACTTATATTACTGTTTCTCTCTCCCGGTGTGTGTCTTTTACATCTTGACTGGGTTGCTGCACCCCTCAACCCACCCCACCATTAATCGCGTGATTTTCTTGCAAATTTCGTCCTATTCTAAAGTAGTGTATTGCCCACTTTTAATTTAAATGAACTATACACAAAAGTGTAATAACATAGTCTGCAAAACACTTTAAACAGCTGTGTAGCGCACAGAAGTTGTTGCCATGGTTACTCTCCATAGAGCTCCTGACGTTTAATCGTGGAGCACTTGTCTCCTGTTTACCTGAGGAAGGAGCAATCCCGCGGGGCCAGGAGAGTACTTTGAAATTTTAAGGATGTTTCTAAGACTGACATCTTTGCCAGTACTAACCAGCGTTCACTTCGCTATGGCATTTGATCACTTGTCTTACTTGTCCCATGCGCTGCATCCAGCGTAGTCTCCCGAAGCCTCCCTCCGCTACTTGTTTGGATGGGTGATTTGCAGACTGACCACAGTGAAACTGCAGGAGAATTATTATTTATTATTATTATTATTATTATTATTATTATTATTATTATTATTATTATTATTATATTGCTTCTCTTATAGCGTTGTGAGCCTGCCGGTAATACAAGAATATAAAATACCTTACCATCCCACTACTGTAGTTCATCCCACTACTGTACTTTATTTACTCAATGTCCCGCCAACAGCACTATCTGATTGGTTACATGACGCAAATAATAGCCTGTCAACACGTTACGTTGTTGAGTTGACAAGAAGGCAGCCAGTATTACACAAGGTGCAGTAAACATTAAAATATGATGATTTCCATGATGACAAGCAGCCCAGTGTCTAGACCAGTGTGAACATACCCGAAGTCACAGCTACAGGGTTTCACTCATTGACACTCTTGAAAGTGATGGCTTTCAAACCAGTCGCTCCTCCCTTATGCACTCACTGCGCTTAAATACAGAATCTGTCTTTTCACTGGAGCTCTGCATTGTGATGTAATGTTATATATTTATTACTTTAAAAAGTAACAGTGGAAGTAAAACTTTTTCTTCTACTGTAATAGTTAACCTTTGCAATCAATCCATAGTTCACCTTTGTGCCGAACCGTGCGGAGGGAGGTGGGGGGTATGTATTTTCATGCCAAAACATCCTCCCCTCTGTTTTCTCACAAATCACACCCTGTTATAGCCTCATAAACAGATAACATGGACAAAAGTGGGTCCATATGAGAATTTGTCCAGTGCAAGTGGCTCAGCCTGATAGAGAGAGGGAGGGAGAGGGAGAGGGAAGAGGTGTGTGAGTAGCCATTTCCTGTGAGCTAACTGTTAATAATGACATTTTTAATTTTTAATTAAAATTACACAGGAAAGTTTTCAATTCAGCTTTTTATTTCATGAAAAATTCCACATAAAATAATTGTTGTAGTTATTACACTACTACACCACCATTACATTTTTCCTGTCGTGCACCCCCTAGAGGCAGCTCATGCACGCCAAGGGTTGTGCCCCCCACACTATGGAAATTGCTGTTTTATAAAGTTGCAGAAAAGACACAGAACTCGTCTTTTAAACTTCTCTATCCTCGTTTCCATTTTCACAGCAGCAGGTGTGCTACATGTGGAGGAGGCTTGTTAATGACCAATGTACCGGATGACATCTGCACTGCTGTGTTAACTGTTCACTCTTGCTTTATCTGGTCTGTGCTTGTAAAATATTCACCTTGTCTGCGTTTTGTAACGTAATACTAGATAATATCTCTCTCTCTCTGTGTTTCTCTGCAAAATGCTAAAATGGGTCACCAGATATACTTTGGCAGCTAATAATATACCTGGGCAGCCTGCCCAAGTCTATGTGAGAAACACTGCAAGGCCTCGTGGTTATAAGTTCAAATGTCATTTGATTAGTTGTTTTTATTTTTGTTTAAATTTTATCAAACTTGCTTTTTGCCATTTATGTATTAAGTATTTAGGAATGAGTGATATTTTTTGATGTATTACACTGTGTTCATGAAGAATTTGGACATGATACAAAGCACAGTCAAGAGTGCTCAGGGCAATGGATGCCGGTTTTTGGCAATTTGTGTCTAAAAAAAGGTGTGGACTTGTGGTGGAGCTGGACATGGCAAAAACACTATAACCAAATCACACCTCATTTTTTCTTTCACAAAGCTGTGTTCGACAACTTTTTCCATTATGTAAATGAACGGCTGTTACAAAAACTTGGCGGTGCAAAATGTTGCTGTTGTGATCTTCAACAATCGAAAGCAGTTTGTTGGGTCCACAGGCTGTATAACACATGGTACTACCATGGTGTCAACCATAGGTTTCTGAAGAGTGATTGTGAAGCTCAATGTTGGGGTTTCTGGCTGTCCCAATCTTGGCATTGCCTGACTGTGGCCCAACTCCCCGCTAAACCAAAAGTGGTCAAAGAGGTATTGCGTTGATGGAGCTAAGGCGGGCTGAATGAAGCCTGGTTGCTGCAGCTAACCACCTGTGACAGCAGCCACCTCTAAAACTACGTTCACACTGCCAGTGTTGGGCAGTAGCGTTGCTACAAGTAGCGCCGTTACTAGTTTAACTACATTTCTCAGTAGCTTGGTGGTAGCGTCGCTATTTTCTGAATCAAGCAGCTTTTCAGTAAGGAAGCTCTTTTATTGACCGAGTAGCGCGGTAGCTTCCAAACACGTTACATTTTCCCAAGCATTTCTGATGGATCAGTAAGTGACACCACCGTCGTACAGACATACAGGATCCATAGAGGTTAGCTCCGGTTAGCTCATATTTGCTAACTGTCCCAATTTTTGCTAACTGTCACATATTTTATTGGCCTCTCCTGGTTTACTCATGGGGTCATTCACACAGGTGGTATACTATGTTGCTGTCTGCATTACTCCTTTCCGGGAGAGCGTGTGGCTGCGCTGTTAATAGCAGCGGCCCGGAGGCTTGCTCCGATAAAAGGCAATTTCGTACTTGTACTTGTGCATGTATGACAATAAAGATCTCTAATCTCTAATCTAATCTATATTTAAAACTGGCTGATAAAAACCCTGATGTAACACCTGATAAGTGTGACATGGTAACAATAACTTTCTGACATCCCTATTTTGGCAAGGACCTTCTGAATGAACCATTAAACAATTGACCATTGTATAATGGGCTGCAAAGGGTACAGCAGTTTGTATCCTCCAGTTTCAAACAAGCAGGTCTGCATTTATGCTTGTGTTTTCAGGGAGCCTTTGTAAGAGGACAGGTCTGTCAACTTGTTCTGACATCCTGGGTTTGAAACATGGACTATAGGATGATGCAGTCTTTGAAATGAGGTGTAACACACTTCAGGAGAAATAAAGTCCCTGAGTGTCCCATTGTGTTTTCCCAAAATACAGCCCTGTGCTCCCCTGTCTCAGCTGCTTCTAATTGAGGCCTGCCTTATTATCCCTAATGTATTTAGACTGTGTCCTCAGTCAGCTGTGTACTGGAGTCTCTTCTGCTGAGAGAATCGACAGACCAGTGTAATAATTCATAAAAACATGCACAAAAACAAAGCAAATGCTCTAAATTGAACAAAGTGAAAACAAAAAGAAGTAATTGTTTTGTGATTGTTTTTGTTAGTAGTTCACATTCAAGCTAAAGTATTTTAAGACAAGCCTGTTGTTTATACAGTCAGAGTTCTAGCTGAACTAGTGCAGTTTTATAAAGACAATGTTTTGAACTCTTTTTGAATTCATACTTGGGATGCTAATGGAAACGGCAAATGAAATTTGAAATAAAACTGACATTCATTTTGGGATGAGAATAGAAAAGGGTATTTGTGCCCTAACCTAAAAAAGAAAGAAATCCCTTTGCTTTTTGGCTCATTAACAAACAAACAAAAAGGAAACAACCAAAACAAGCATATTTAAGAACACATGGCTGCACTATCTACTTTATACTGTTACCTGGGATGCCCTAACGATACCTAGGGCATTAGTGTTGCAATTATAATTTTGTTAAGAGATTAAAATAATAAGCTCTAAGAATAGCTTCTGTGGCCTTTTTGACATTTGCATGCCAACAAAGCAGAACCACATGGGGAAAGCTCCACACAGTTTTACTCTACTGCTGTAAGTGACTGATCCTTTTAAGGCACAACACTACACACTGTGTACAATAACCCCCATCTTTCAGGTTTATTGCATGTCACATGTGTGAGATGGGTCTAATAAAATCTTGGCCAGAATCTGGGACTGACTGTCTCCTCTACTTTTGAAGGCATGTCAAATCATGCAAAGAATGCCTATAGCAGATTGTGGCACTACGAAAATAGAATGTAAATAGTTTATTTTTATTTAATCAGAAATGGAGGCTACATTGTTGCATTGCGAAGTGTTTTCTTTGTCATACCATGTCATACTTATTGATTTGTTTGCGGGTGTGGGTCATAGCAGCAGCTCATATTGACTCACTGACTATAAGAAATTGGTCCTACAATTCTGACAGTGTCCAACTTTAGATGCTTTGCTCTACAAAGCTTTAAATCAGCTGTCAGTGGACTTGTCTTGCAATGCAATCTAGACTACATATTTCACCATGTTTCTCTCACAATTGCCAAATATTGTTTGGGACTACCCAAAATTGAACAGTGTTTGTTTTAGTGCAACAATTCTGTTCAAATGAACTGAATTCAGGATGAATATGAATGAATATAGGTCACGTGCAAATGTGCATAAACCAACCTTGGAAAATGGACAGTACAGGAGAAAGAGAGAATGAGACAAAGATAAAAGGTAGAGCTGAGAGGAAATTTTACATTTTGAGACATCTTCATGAGGAAGGGACGTGGTTGGTGTAGCAGAGACTACCTTTCCTGAGTTGATTAGATATTTTAAAAACATATTCATCAAAATAAAGAGTTATATACTCTTCTCTGTCAATTACAAGTATCTCCAATTACACATACCTGCATGATGATAAACATCACTCCAATCAGAGCTCTGAGAAAATGCCAGGTGCCAAACAAACACTCCATATGTTCACAAAACCACTTACAGTATACATTACAGTATACACAGTCTGTTGCGAAGAGATTGAATGTAGAGATTGGCCTGGACTTAAGTTATAGGCATCACTAGACCCTTTTTACTGGTGCATGTGCCCTTGTAGCCATGTGCTGTGCCCCAGTGAAACTTTCAAGACCCCTTGGCATCGTTTTTGGATGTGTAGGGCTTCACAGTCAAGTTAGCAACAATTGGCAACATCTGAAACGTCCTGTCAAGTTAGCATCAATATGCAACATCAACATTTGAAAATAAAACTATTGGTTGATGTCAAAAGGCATGTTGTTATGATATGAAACATCACAAAAAACGATGTTGAAAGCAAGTATTTACAACTTTGATGAGAGGTCAGGGACTTCTACAAGAAGAGAAAATAACTTGGTGAGAGTGACTTTTGGGAACAGCAGTCAGGTAAACTTATGTTCTCTCTCTCAAAGTCTGATGTGAGCAGCATGTGTAGCTGAATCTCTCATTGTCTGTCTTGGTAATCCAGCTGAGCACCCGACATGCAATGATATTTATAAAATGCAGCACTGAAAAGAAAACCACATCGCGCATGAACAAAAGGACCTCCAGCAGCAACATTAGTGGGACCAGTCCAGACACGGATGTGATGGCATCTTCATCATTTTAAGATGAGATAATTAAATAATTATCTGCCTCTCAGTAAAGGTTTAGTTACAACTCTGGACTAATGATGAAAATGTAGTGGATTCACATTGACATTGTTGAAATGTTGAAAAATGTTCATTAGCAGGGCAATATGCATGTACATACTTTCAGTAGATAATAAACATCACATAGTCATGTCATAGTATTAATAGTATTTTCCTTTCGAAAATGTATTAAAGGAAACCTGCGGAGCCAGTTTGAATGGACCTGATAGCCCATGATCATTACATTAATATCTTGTTTGCAATTGACAGGGGCTATGCAGAAGTTTGTCAGTAGAGTAGATGCTGGATCATAAGCCAGTGCAAGCACAGCTGATCCAAATCTAGTCCTAGTACAGACTCAGTCCAGACATTTTAGCAGGTCACACAGACCCAGGTGAAATACAGGCAGCCTCAGCCAGTAAAAGCACAGCCAGAGGTCTACAAGCAGCATTAGATACAAGCAGGTCAGACCCTAATGGAGCATTGAGTTAGTTTGCAGAGGTCCATTCAAATCAGCAGTGATATTTTAAAAAAAAAGAGATTTCCATTCAGGCTTATTACAGAGACAGACTGTTTTAAAGGAGAGGTAGTAGTGAGAGCACTGCAGTGTCAGGTGTGACTGTGCAGCAGTGGCTGGCTCACATGTCAGGTATGAGGGCCCCATAGCAGACATGTCAGTGACAGTGCCAATAATAATGGGCTGAGCAAGGGAAGCTGGTGAGGCACATACTAACACAACTCAATTAAAAATATATCAAAATCATGAGTCAAAAATGTTCATGAGGAATGAGGGGGTCTGTGCCCCAGTAGAGCTTTATGTCTAGCAACACCCCTGACTGAAGTAGATTCCCACCCTGTCTGCCCCTGTCCCGAACCGCTCTACTGCTCAGAATCCTGGAACCCATGCTGCCCTGCCAAACACAGATGATTTCTTGGGCCCTTCCCGTAATCCCCACTGCCATCTTAAGTGTCTACTGTTACTTGGAAAACTCAACTGTAATTTTTATAAGTCAATCATCAAAGGCACCAGAGAGCAAGTGAACAAGCATGTACACTCAAGGGCAACATGTTACCAAAAATGTATTCTGATAGTTCTTTTCTCTGTATAATGAACAAGAGTGACAAATATTTAGAGGTTTTTCTCATTTTTGTTCCATACATCATGGAATACATCAATTACTTTGTACTTCCTGTTTGTCTTTGAATGCTGCCCCCCTTATACCGCATTTGACCACTTGCTTGACTTGTAGTGCTACATACTAGGCATGTTAAACGATTGATGAATGAATCATCAAAGTGATCAATTTTTGTGTTGACCAACAGTTATTAAACAAGTGAGATGCACTGAGGGGGAAATAAGAGAAAATGTGATTGCTGCAGCAGCCTTTTGATTTTGTTTTAAGTGACTTTCATTCACAGCCAGTCAGGTGATGATAAATAAATACCTTTACAGCTCAATACACCAAAATTATAACTGACACATCCCCTCACTGTGCCTTTCCTTTGACTTTGGCAAGTCAATGCTTGCAATGATTCAAGACCACCAAGTGAATATGCCATTTCACCTGCATATACCATCTATCAAGAAAACTGGGCTAATAGTGCCAGGAATGTTGGTATTTAGTGTATGTTAATGTGGAGTAATTGAAGACATCATTCACACATCATTACATAACAGTAAAAACATGATAATGTACAACAATTAGACCTTTTTTGTAGGAAAAGTACAGGCGTTACTAATAACATTAACCATAGTGGCACAATACCAGGGTCTAAATGTGATTGAGCCCTCTTTAATTTTATAATTTCCACCTTTTACTTTTCTTAATTTGGCATGTCTTCTGTGAAATCGCCTAAAGCTCCCCCCTACACACAAACACAATCTGAACATTACAACTATGTTTAACTTTTTAATTGTTCTGTTTAGATGCATGATTATTAAGTTTATATGTATTAGTTTTGGTTTTCTCATCAAGTTTATCTTTATTTCAGTATAGCTGTCTTTTCACACAAAGATCACACATTTCTGTGAAAACTGCACAGTACTCACAGTGGACAGAAGACCTGAATTTGAAACTGCAGCCTGCTTTAATTATATTAAACACTAAACAACCCATGCTGCCGGGTGTATTCAGATCATGGTGGACTGATAACCATTTATGGAATGGTAACAACATTGGTTTTTTTTTTTAAATTTTCTATTTAAAAATTATAAATCACCTTCTATATACTATTCAAATGTCATGACAGTGCACTGTCCACAGGAGATTAAAGTGAAATACTAATAAATCCTAAATTACATTCTATAAGTCATCTGACACTGGTAAAAACTGCAATAACAGATATTCTTGGCTATGCAGAGCAGTGAAAATAAGCTGTAAACACAACTCTGACATATTATCACCTTAAGTTGATACAGTACTTGTTAGCAAACACATTGAGCTGATATGGAGCCTCAGCTTTCATTATAGGTTGTGTTACTGGTATCTGAAAAATGAAAGTCAAATAGTCACTCTCCTTTTTTCTCTGTTATATGTATAGACACTCTATGTTATTTGTCTGCTTTTTCACTGAAACCTAAAACAATGAACTAAAAAAGAATGAAGCTCAATAAGACTAGTAATGTGATTTATTGTTAATATAAAAATATTGATTTTAGCTGCATTAAAAATGTGTATCTTTCTATGAAAAAGCTACCACACCACGTATGGTCTTTGTAGACAATGATAATGCAAATCTTAAACAATGACAGGCAGTCCTTGATTAAGCTTCTACCTATATAAGGCATAGGGGGTGGGGTGAATTTAATAGCACTGGAGTTTGAGATCATTTGCATTGATCATGTCACACCCTTGTTATAGAGAACCAATCCCTAAGAATTAACTTAAGTTCCGGAACTCTAATCATTTTTAACCATCCTGTTGAAATGAAGGCAAGAGTGATCAATATGGCTTCGACTGCTTCCATGTGGGGGTCACTCCTCTTCTTATCACCTCCTCTAAAAGCATTGACAGATGAATTTAACAAGAGGGGCACTATCTGCCTCGCCAAGAATAGGACGGCTAAACTATCTGCGGCCTTGCTTGTATGGTTTCAGCAGTATTGATGAATATATCACAGTGTGTTCAGTCAGAAGGAACCAATCCTTTTTTCTCTTCCTTTCCTTTTTTTTAATCACTGATTCAGTTAGATCTCTTACAATGGAGCTGGGTGCGATGACCCAAGGTAAGTTGCACTTTTCAGAAACAAATTTGTGTGCTGTTAAATGGAAATATTCTCAATACCGAAATACATTTATTCCACCTAATCTGCTTGAGGTCATGACTGCTGTTACAGATCAGTAATCAAGTTGTATGCAGTATGTGTGGAACAGTATGTAACAGTATGTAAACAAATGACCTAGAACAATTATACTTTTCCTTTATTTACTTCATACTATTCAACCTGTTTTGGAAACTTTGTGCACAAAAGCTTTGTTTTAATTGTGAACTTTTTATATCTACTACTGACTGTTCTGTGCAACTGTCTTGCTCTTGGCAGTAAGAAAAAGAGAAAAATTAGGCTAAATCTTTAAAACTGTAGACTTATGCTTTCACAAGTTAGTTAGCCTCAGCACTAAGATGTACAATGAAATTGTTGAAGTAAATTTTCAAGCATCGGCCACATGGAGCAACAACATGTTTAGTCTGTAAGGAAGGCAAGAATGATGCCAGCATTCACCGGGGATCTGGAACTGGTAAACCAAATTGAAAGCTATTAGCATTATCTATCACACCTTTCCTGCTGTTGTGAAAATGATCTATTCAGTTGCCCTTTAGACTAACATTTATATTTTCATATGGTTGTTCCCTTTTATTATTTGACTACATATCTTTTATGCATGTCAGGACCAATTTTACTTCAATATTTCAATGCATTCAACATCAGAGAAATTCTGTCACCCATCAATGATTGAATCATTTTTCCATTTTGAAATAAATGATGCTGTATGACCCATTGCCCATGTTGTATTCACCTCCAGCAGGACTGTTGAAAGGAAGAACTCCCTCCATGGCTGATGTAAATGATGGTTGTAGTAGAGCCTGAGGTTTAGAAGTCTTACACAAAGCCTGGAGCAATATAGCTTCCCTTTATCACTCCTGATGGGTAGAATTTCTGGTGAGACACCTTTCAATTTAATCAAACAGAATAAAACAAACTATCTTGATCTCATGGCCCTGGTTCCTTGCTATAGTCAACATTTTATATATTTGATTTCATGTCTCAGTGTGCGTGTTTTATATTGGCTTGTTAAACATGTGGTTTTATTATGTTATTTTGTTTTTGCTCCCAAGTTGAACACACATTGAGGTTGCCATATATAAAATATTATAAATTGGATATTATAAAATTATATACATTAAATTCAATTTGAAGTCCATCATACCAAATACATTCACAACACACATTCTGTTAATGTTTTCAGCAAATGCATTCATGCTGATTGTTCACAGTTATCACATGTGTGTTGGGTGTGCTGGTTCCATTTTCTTCATCCAAGAGATGTTTAATGATTTTATTTATTTATTTAATACAGAGTTATTTATTAGCCTTATATGCTAAGTAAAAGCACCTGGATTGTGACACAGTTTGATTTCCCCAGGATTGATTTAGTGTGGTGCATAGGTTAACAAGATCCCACTGTGGGAAATGATGAAGGACACTTATTAATATCACAGCATGTGCAGGCCTGGGGAAAAAGGGCGCTCATTGTTTTTCCAAGCAGCCTGCTATCCTACAGTGTCGGTGTGGAGAGGCAGGGAAGACTTATTTACCACTTGTCCCTCAGGTTCTGTGATATTTTTCTATCAAACTTAACCATTCCCCTCACCCTCACTGTGTTTTTTCCAGTGTCTGAGAAGAAAAACATAACAGGAAGTAATGGGTTGGTTGCAATCCATAACCTTCATTATATTAAAACTGCAGAAAAAACACGGGACCTCCAGTATTTCATGTTTTAGTTGTTCCCCCCTTACTGTTGATGTTCGTGAAATACAGTATCATTGGATAGCAGTGGCATTGTAAACGTTCTTGGTGTAACTTAACAAAGCATTCCACATTTCCTTGTAGAGCATGGTGAGTATTTCCTGAGTGAGTATTATTCCTGTTTCACCACCATCCCAACATATGTGTTACAACGTTACAACCATTGTGGATTTTTAGCTTTCAGTGAAAAGAGGCTTATAGGTCAAGGTGAGTGATATTATAGTGTGTGTGTGTGTGTGTGTGTGTGTGTGTGTGTGTGTGTGTGTGTGTGTGTGTGTGTGGTGTGCAGCACAGATAAAATGTAGGCTATTTGGTTAGCGGGTTATGACAGAATATCATCAGGTGATGTGCAAAAATATTATCCCCAGTGATGCGTGTGTTTGTGTATATTTTTCTTTCCATTGTTCTGGTGATGTGGAAACCACGGTCATAAATCATATCTTGATGGGAAGAAAATAGTATATAGGTTACATACTGTAGGTGTAATGTGGCAATTGCTTCAGCATTCACTGTAACTTTGATTATTGTTCTGACAATTTTTGTGTCCTGAAGCTGTGTTGATGGATTTCTTTATTCACAGATACAGATGTATCACCAGTTGGACAAACAGTTATCTACTTTCACATCTAGCACATTGGCATTCAGTTGGAATTGTGTTTGTGGACAGCTGACGATCTTGTAGCTCTGGTTTGGCCTCCACCAAATACAGTATGTGTTGTTCAACTATGGTCACCAGCATGTTTCTTTTGCTAAACAGCTGCTGCTGCTGGAAACAGGGTTGATTAGGGTTGGGAAACTAAACCTTATAGTAAACATATGTAATTTTCCATAAAGTACCATAAAGTAAATGTGAGTAAACTACAATAATAAGCTAAAAGTGGCTATAAATTCTATCGAGCCGCAAACTCTGCAGGATTTCCTGTAAACCAGCATCCAAGCAATTAGCAATTTTTTCAATGTAAATATCAGAAATATTGCTTATTGTCTTTAAAGTTATTGACTGCACATTTTTTACAAAGTGAAGTTTAAGTTCAAGTATACAGGGCAGGAGCAATAAAATGAAATTGTTGTACCAAAACATAAACTAAAAACATAAAAAAACAATAAAAACATAAACTAACAAAATAAAAGCTAAATGTGATACACTATGTAAAAGTTACCATTGACAATTAACCGTCCATTCATTAACTTTATTCTTAACCAATCCGAGCTAACTATGAGCAGGAGGCGGGGTACACCCCTGGACAGGTTACCAGTCAATCACAGGGCTGACACAGAGGCAGAGAACCATTTACACTCACATTCACACCTACAGGCACCTAAACTGTCTTTGGACTAGAGGAAGCTGGAGCACTCAGGGAGACTATGCAAACTCCAAACAGAAAAGACCCAGCTCACCCTCAGGTTTGAACCAAGAAAGAAAGAAAAAAAAACTCTGCATTGCTCTCTGTATTGCACACAATGATGAGACATTGACAATTTAAGTACAAACACTGAGTTTCCTGCAGTATAGATTAACTTTCAATTTTGCTAATTAAACTCCCAAGTGACATTTAATTTCTTTTATTTTCCTACAGAGGTAATTAGAGAAATGAGGGACATTGCTGTTTAACAAGAACAGGCAGTACAACTGTACTTGGGCAGGACTACTGCTGCTGCGCTGAAATATGTTGATGGCTGAATTGTAAGCGCTGGACTGGCAAGCAAGCAGAGGAATTTTAAAAGAAGCAAAGAGAAAACGAAAGAGAAGGAGAGGAGGAGGGGGTAGAGAGAAATAATCATTGGGAGAGGAATGTGCTATCCACAGGGGCTCCTGCTAATTGCCTCGCTCATGAGTTTGTGGGACGTGTTAGTCGGCTACTGGATCTGGATCCAGCTCTCCTGCCTCAGGGGTGTTGGCATCTCGGCTCACCAGACGACAGCTCAGTTTGACATGGACTTTTTTTTCTCCTTCCTCCTAGCCATTGCAGCTTGCCTCCCCTAGAGGGTTCCCCCCATCAGAAGTGGCCTAGCTGTGATGGATTGGCATCCTGTGAGTGTCAAACTGCTTTATGGCTCTTTAATGAGGCGATCAGGCAGAGGGAGCCTCCACTGCCACTGCCAGTATTGGTGCTTAAATAGGAAATCAAATCGGGTGAAGTTTCATTATAGCTGCTGCTGTTAGCACCCACCTTCAATGGCCAAACTACTCCCACATAAAAAAACACACATTTTCAGTAAAACTGTAAATTAGGTATTTCCATATTTCAGTTTGTCCCGAGGCATATGTTCATATTTGTGTAATGGACATCACTCCCTACTCAAGGGATTTGTGGGAATGCATTTCTTTATGATTTAATAGAGTTTCTAGAATCAGAAATACATGAAAGGATTCACAAAACTTTAATGGAAAGCATTATTCCTGTGTTTCCATTCACATAAAGGGCCATCTTGTATGTGGCATGCACATGCAGAAATTATGCATCTTCTCAGCTTCAATATTGTATTATTTATGGAGTTACATCATTAGTGAAACACCACAGACTAACCAACAGATAGCTTCATTGAATAATGGTGTTGCAGCTCACAACAATCTTTAATTGCATTCTGCATTGACAGAACACCCACCCACACATGCAGCCTCCAGATGCACACAACAAAACATACATGCGTGTGCACATCCAGCCTACTAACAAACACACATACACACACAATCCAGCCAGTAACACATGCACACACACAAACATAAACACTCAAAACTGGAGAACGTGAACCCTGTTGACAAAGAAATACTCCAATTATGCATAAAAGAATATAGAGAAGCAAGCAATTACTCAAACTATGCCAGCTGTCACAACAGAAATATGGCTGTGCATATGCTGTATTCCATCAATCAAGAAACTGCCACATGTTTGCCTCAGCCCAGAGCTGTAGTCTGGTGAGCGGCAAAAAATTATCTACCTTGACAAAATTAGTCACAACTCAAAAGCAAATCCCACTAGAATGTATTAAGTGTATTTACAATTTTTCAACTCTGTAATATGAGGGTTATTCTTTGCCACCAAGTTGGCTGGGAGAGCTATCTAGCAACATTTAAGTGACAGTTAAACCTTCGGAAACTGAGCATGAATTTTGAAATGATCATTTTTATTTATATTTTGGACACATACCATAAACATTACATTCCTTCTTCAAATGAGTATCTTACAAACACTAAACTGATTATCCCACTTTCACCTATTTATCACAAGGTAAAATAGGCTCAATGTCTTGCAAGTAAATGGGTTTTGGTTGAGGGTGAACATGTAAACTTCCGCTTCAAGTGTGAAATGCTGGGAAGTTATGGGTACTGTTTTGAAATTAAAGTATTTAATTTTTATCATGGTTTCTTTTCCAGTTGGGGTGACAGAGCATAGTCCCAAGCCTCTCATTTTTCATGCAAATCATCTTTTAATTCAAACAATAGTTGAAATAGTAATATAAGAATAAAGCATACACTATGTACTGCTGTCTTGCTTGTAGTGGACTAAGTGATGAGATGTTCTTATAAAGTAAAAGAAGCAATACTAGTCCAAAAATACTGTCAGCAGCGTATCAAAGTAAAACATTCAGAATAGTAATATAGTTTTACATAAACTCTGGGGTAATACGTCATATTTTATAAGAAAATCATTAGTAACTTTAGCTGTGAGATATTGTGGGAAAAATATGACCCTATAAATGTAATGGATTATAAAGTTGCATTAAAGTGATACAGTCAAGTAAAGTTAAAATATCTCAATGTTGTACTTAAAGGCTTCACACCCTGTGAAGTAATCCTGTAAACAAAGTTACTGTTTACATTCAGTGTATCCCTGATGTTACACATCAGACAAGCCTCCTCAGTGTTTCATTTTAAATCTCTGCTTAAAACCCATTAGTCTGGCTTTTAACACCAGGTAGTTGTGACTGGCGTGATGTTTATGTGTTGTCCGGCAGAGCATTTTTATTTTATTCTCGTTATTTAATTATTGATTTTAATTGATATTATTTTATGTTTTTATTAGTGGATTTTATTACTTTATTTTATTGTGTTTATCTTATCTATTAATTTTATCCTATTGTGTCTCCTATTGTGATGTACAGCACTTTGGAAACCTTGGGTTTGTTTAAATTGTGCTCTATAAATAAAGTGGATTGGATTGGATTGGATTGGTTTAACAAACATACTAAATGTATTGTCATTCCTCATCAGTGAAATAGTGCTCAACCATATAATTACACCACCAGCCTCATCAGGCATATGGACTGTTTTCAATGTGTAGATTTTAGATGCTGGCCAGTTGTACAGGCTTTCTTTTATCGCTCTATGAAAGTTCAATTCAAATTTTATTTATATAGCACCAATTTCATAACAAAAGCTATGTCATTGCACTGTTCATAGAACAGGTAGGTCTAGGTCATATTCTTTTTAATATGCCTCATGTAGCCAATGGTGGATGATGATTATCGCAAATATTGAACCTGTGACTTGGAATCTTTGATAATGTAATGATAAAATATAATCTTGTGCGACTTAGCTATCTTAGTTTCACATTCTAATGCAGGAATATGTGGTAACCTCTTCAATACAAATCAATGACAAAATATATTTTGTATTGTCTTTAATATACTATAAATGTCCACCAAAGGATTAGGGAGCAGGCAGTCTAGAACAAATAAAATAAAATAAAAAAATTATCTACTTTCTAATCCCCCATTATCTATACAATATGGAGCAATTAAAAAACAATATATTGAGAGCGATTCTATAAATACACTTTTTGGATCGTATTCCTTCACGGCTTACAAAATAAAAGGCCTCTTAATGTCACTGCTTGTTTTTTTGTTTGGAGATTGAGCCAAAAATGATGAGTCCTACTTTGTCTTGTGTCTCCATTGCAGTTTTCTGATTGGAAATACTCTTTTTCTAAAGAAATGTGTCCAATGAATTGCTTGCAAACTGAACCAATTTCATGCTGCTTTAACACTCAGAAAATCATTTTAATTCAGAAATACAAAGCTGATCCCAAACTGGTTCAGTCAGATGAAGGCCAATGTGATTTAAGAATTAAAATACATAGTACATGAAACTCTGAGGCTTCTCAATTTGATGGTTTTGCTGATATGTTTGTATCGCATGATTGCATCTCTGAGAATTCTCTTATTAGTCAGCTTAGGTATAAAATACAGTATATATTAACTTAGATACACTTCAATTTCCATTTCCCTAATGTTCATAAAAGATGCCTGACCTTTGTGGAAAGGTCATTACTAATGCTGAAAAAAATGCATTGGTAAGATGCATTATGTAGCTAGACAAAAAAAGAGGCTGTGCAGGCTAGAGTGGATTTAGAGTGTTTAGTAACCTCTCAGACAAACAATTACAAAAAACAAAAAAAACATGACCACAGCCCTTCTTTAACCTTAAAGGTTCAGTGTGTAAGTTTTAGTGGCATCTAGTGGTGAGGATTGCTCATGCCTGCGGCAGCGGCTCACAGTGCATTCACATGCTCCTTGGATTGTCCCGAGTTGTGAAGTTGTTCTTCCGACTTCAGAGTGTGTTCATGTGCTCTTAATTTGGAAAGTGGAATCAGTATGGATGCTGCTATAAAGGTTTGTTGAATTAGCATTATCAGGACATATACACACAGACATCAAGTTCACTCTACATGGACAGCAAACCAACCGTTTTATCCACAATACAAATTACATGAAAAAATTTGAAAAATATGTATATGCTATATGTGAATTTGCACAAATCAATGTTCGGTATACTTCTTTATGTCCCATAAAATACATGTACACTTTAATTCTCTTTTTGCAGTAAGATTTAAGGAGGACAAAAATTCAGATTCTTCCGACACCACATGAATGCACCTTCATTGTCAGCTCTATCTAAGCTATGGTGGCCAACACACTCTGTCGACTCTTGTGATAAATAATACATGTGGTCCTCCATTTGTCCATTTTTCTTCTTTTCTTACCTATTATAAAACATGTCTCTGCTCTCCAATCAGAAAAATGCAATGCAAAAACCTTGTAGTGATGTTGGAGGAGAAAAAATTACAAAAAATATTGAAATTGCATGTTCAAATATACTTTCATAAAACATAATTCAGTGTTTGTTTTTAAACCATTCTTAGCATTCTGCCTGGTGATGCATGATACTTCCCCATGTATACAGTGGATTTCAGCACACAAATGTCATTGTGTACTTTAAAAAAAAATTTCATAATGGCTACAGTTTAAACTGAGGTTTGGGTAAGGTCACGTTCAGTGGAACACTGCTTTATATGCAAAGTAAACTCATAACCTTGTTGCTTTGCAGCCATAGTGACTCCAATACTTAGTCTGTCACTCCACAGAATAGCCTCCCTAAAAAGCACAGCAAGTGGTGATTATGTAAGGTGGAAAGTGGGTTTGAAATGAATCATATCCTTCAGCCTGGCCCTATGGAACAAATTCAATCTTCACAAAAGTGCAAGCACTGCCTGTCTAGCATGGCACCTATGCCCTTAAACTCATTTTAAGCATTTGATTGCTATTTGTCCATGCTTAAGATTCTAATCCCTCTACAGGGCCATCAGAGACTGACTGGAGGCAGCAGGCAGCATTAAGAAGGTCTCCAGGACAATGATTTATGTCAGTGCAGTGCATTTGTAAAAGTCAAAACTGAATAAAAATAATGTTTGGTTGGGTATTCAATAGGTCAAAACAAAGGGGAACATCATGGCTTCAAATGTTACTGCCTAAAATCGAGGAACAACACATTGCATTAACTGTTTTTTGGAGTGCATTTAGTCCATGTTAAACTTTGAAATTAATTATTGACATTACAAAGCGTAGTTTGAAAAATAATTATCACAAGGTCAATTTACTGGAAGTTTTTCAAAGCTTTCACTCAAATCTTGTGGATTTCTTCAGGAGATGAATTTTGCTCAGTATTTATGGAGATGGTTCAGCTGTTATCATGTGACATAAGATTGCAATCTATATATACAGACACATGTTATCATGTTATCAACTGATGAGAACTACGTAATGTGGTTGAAACCTCCAGAAAATGTACAGTAAGTGGACTGTTGTTCAGAAGACATTGATGCTTTCCTTTCTTTCAGCGGATTTATTTTGTATGTCAGCTTTGATTAATCACCTCAGTGAGAGCCCTTCACCATCTCATGGATCTGCCAAGACCCAGCACCACCACACAGCACACCAGCAGACTCTAAAATAGGGCCGTCCATTGGCAGATTTAGGATTGAGAAATTACAGTACGGTTCTCAGTACAGTGAGAGGATATTGGAAGAAATGTCACCAGACTTTCATCAAATTAAATACATTCTGCAAAGATATCAAACAATTTGGAAGTCTAAATTGAATTAATAGAAGTCATGGTATTTCCTCACATTGATTGACATTTCCGTCATATGTCATGTCCCAATAAATGTTTATCATTTTTCAATCAAATTACAAATTGAAAGTGAATGTTATCACAAGTTATTGCTCTGGTAAACTTTCTTTGATTGTGGACACCTTGACAGCTAATGCAAAACTGTTGGAGGAATAAAGTCAATTTAATCCTGATGCAAGCTTTCATAATAGTTTTATTAAGCAAAATGAATCGCATGCCATATTTCATACACGATTATTAATAGAAATAAAATGATAAACAATATCAGTGAGGTGTGAAGATACTCAATCTGTCATACGTGTCTTTCAAAAATGATTTGTTTCAAAATAACTTGCCTTATTATGATTGCGCTTTATTACTGATGACTGATAGGGAAACAAAGATTATAATCTCCCCATTACGCAGCAAGGTTTCTGATCTATGAAATCTCAAATTATGATAAAGATACATTTATTAATAAACTTTACAGAAAGTTTGGTGTGTAAAAAATAAAGATCTCAGAAGTGTACTTTCACATCCTGAAAATACAATCTGTGATTTGGGGCTACCATTCAATTCCTTTTTTTAGGTTGCAAATACAGTGTCTCTAAGTGGAGGATGCTTACAATGGACAGTTTTAGGTTCTGATACTCAGAGTCAAGTCTGAATAAAAAGATGTACTCTCTTCTCATAGAAAAATCTCATTGGAGCCTCCAACATTCTCCCTGGTCATTCTGCACCAGCGTGTACTGGTAAAGTTAGAATAAAAATATTGCATGGTAATCATAGCTACGTGGAATGAAGAGGGCTTTATACATTCACAGGTAATTGTCGAGCTAATTATTGTCGACTCTAACAGATGGTGCAATAGAGTAGAAGCTGATTAAGAAAATCTTCTGGCAAAGTTCCTGGATTGTTCATTTTTTAAAAATAACTGAATGTCTTAGCCACCCAAGTTTTGTGGATGTTCATTCACTGCTTTGCAATGATAACCACTGAATGATAATGCCATTAAAATAGATGGAGTACACAAAATTGAAACACTAATGAAGCTCTCTGGTAACATTAGTATGGTGGAAACACAAACACTAAGCATATAAATGCTTAAGTGCTGAATACCTTAGCTTTACCTCGGTTGACAGTGAATTTCAAGAAGTGTGTGTGTGTGTGTGTGTGTGTGTGCGTACGTGCGTGCGTGCGTGCGTGCGTGTGTGTGTGTTGTATAAGAGCAGAGAATTAATCGTCTGTCTTTTTCTGCATTAACAAAAAACAATTCTTCCTTTAGCTTTATCGCTTATGATGAAAGACCATTGAACATACAGTCCCTTTGAGTTAGCAGTTCATTTATTTCTCTGGTACATGGCCACCGTCTATATAGCACTGAATATATATAGGAATATTTCGCAGATATTTTGTGTGCAGCGTGTGTGTGTAGACTGACATAGATACCACCACAATAACAATGAACAAACGCAGAGCACATTACAAGACATCAACTAGAACTACCAATAATTTGTACATTTAGTGTTCTGTCATGAAAGTCACTTGTATTATATGAACACTTACTGAAATGAAGGCACCGTGAACATTGTGAAGTCACTGCTGTGTTTAAATGTAGCAAAAATTACTCTGACTTACAATCTCATGAGTTGTGTGCTTGCTTTTAATTAAGATATACAAGGCCGAGGTGACATAGATGCCACAGCTCTACATAGAGCATCAGCACACAATCAGCCAGATTCCACATTTCTAACCACATATGTTGAGATGCAAACAAAGTTACTGTATATTTCCATTGTATTGCACAGCTACTTCCTGGTATTTCACCAACAAAACCTATCATAGTTATGTGTGGATGCTATTTTGAAACTCAATGGATGATTAAAATGGGCATTTTGGGAACATGCAACTTCAGATTCACTTTCAAATGAGTGTTTTATATAACTGGATTAAAACCACTTAGAAAACACTTTTTGTTTCCAATGCCGTACCCATATAGCCCATGCTTGCCCATGTGTAGTGGTCTCACTGTAGCACTACACCTTGGCAATTTATCTGGTTTGTAAAGTGTTATTGGGACACATAGGAATGATGGCAAAAATAAGACTCATGCTGTCAAACAACAGAACTTTTGTTTTTAATAAGCACTTGTTCAGGTGCTGGATAAAACCTTTTAAACAGCTGCAAAGAGCACTAGAAACAGACTTTTTAATTACAATATCAAAACAATACACCCCCATACCTTTTTTTTGCTTATCACTTCTTTAGTCTCTCTGATGTTGAAAATGCCTTTAAGACTTAATGGACTGTGGTGGTAAAGCGCTTTAAAATGATCCATAAATGGAAACCTAAGATGTTTTGTCTCCTGTCAAACCGGACACTGCTGCAACAGAGTAATTCTTAGGAAAAGAAAAAAGAAAATAAACAAGAACTTCTGATTTCTCCTCCCTGAAACGATGTATTTGAATGTTTTTTCTATGTTGATCCTGCTCTTGAATACTAAGGTTTTCCTTGCAGAACATACTGAATGTTGTGTATTGATAAAAGAGGGGCATCTCTTTTCAAAATAAGAGTGCCCTTTCCATCAACATAGAGAAATCCAAGCACTAAATGAACATCTGTCGATGTTTTGTGACTGCGCATTTATGTCACAGTCCTCTCGGCACTCCAAGTCCCAAAACACATCAGAAACTCTCAGAGGCCCAGATCAATCAAGCCCACCAAAGTGCCCAAATGTTTGACACATCCCCATCCAGTCCTGCTTTTCTAACTGTGTTCCAGCTGAGAGGCATATAAATGTTTAAAGCCCTCACATCTTAAATATCTGCAGCACTTTCCACTTTATGATCTGAGGATGTTGTTAAACTTCTCAATTTGCTTGTAATTAAGACTCCTCTGAAGCGGGTGTTGCAGAATGGAGAAGTAGGTCAACCAAAAAGCATCACAGCCTGGTCAAACTCAGTTGATGCAAGAGTGAAAAAGTTTAGAATACGGTACCATTTAATTCTGAAAGACAATAACCCAATGGGTTGTATCAAGTCATGTTAAATAATGTGGTTTCAGGGAAATGAAAGGATACATATTTGCATCTGATTCAATAAGATATTATGGCATCACGGTATATTGTATTCCACTACTGTGTACCATTGCAGTTCTTGGTTATTCTGTAGTCCTGTAGTAGTACTTTGCTGCTTTATAGTTCCACATTGCATATCTCTGTTTTTCCCTGTTGTTCAAAAGTTCATCATTCAGATAACAGTGTTTTTTATTTGGTATGTGATAACTGAATTAATTAAATTAAAGGGGCTCTGCCCTGAGAAGAGCTTATGACAGGGATGTAAACACCCACTTTCAATAAGAGAAGCTGCAAAGGAATTTAGGGAAGAAAATGCTATGTAATTTACATTTTCATACATACAATTAAACTTGATGTGACACAATGCTGTGGTCAACGGGACTATCAGATAGCATCGCTGAGGTTTTTTCTGTTAAGTTGGCCATTTTTGTCAGTTACCATAAGTCGGCCGTTAATGTTAGCTCATTGAACATTGATTTTCTGTAACACTCGCTGGCTGGTTTCTTCACAAATCTTTTGGGTTAGCAGCAAAGAACTACAGCACAAAATATTATTTTCTAATACCCATTTTACTGCAAAATTAGTGTTTATAGGCAGGTTTTTAAATGTGGTTAAACCTGCTAGCAATAGGCGATTAACTCCTTTTCTATATGCAATTGGCAGGTGAAAGGTGCTTTTACAGTATTTGTGTGGCCTGCAAGATGTTAAAGCATAGATATAAAGTTACAGCTGCCTGACCATAATCCTAGCATGCTAATTCTACATAAACATATGGATTTTGAAGTAAAAACTAACTATTTACATATTACACATTAAACAAGGTGTACAGCACATTAATCCAGAGACCTGGAGAGAAAGAGTGAGAGAGAATTGAGTCTGATGGTGCTTTGGCCATCTAAAAGCATATTTACACATAGTCTTCCCTATTCTGTCACAGTTAGGGAGGGGCAGGATAAGTATGCCAATAAGAATCTTCCATGAATTCCTGTGAGCCCACCAGAGAACAAGCATGTAATGGAATTCCCCATCCATTAATTGTCTTATAGTACTGTCTAATAGTAATTTTAATACCGATTATTCTAAATTTCCTTCCCATTCATTTTTAATCAGTTGTCATAGAAGTATTTTTTTTTATTTTAAATCCTCATAATACTTTAACATATATTGCTACTACGATAACCAAAATATTCTATTCATCTGAAAAATATACTGAACAAAATTATAAACTCAATCAATACACAAAAGGCGTTTTGTGTACATAGAGAAAATCTTAGATGTTCAAGTTTAGCTCATGATGAATGGGGCCAAAAACAAAAGTGTTGCGTTTATAATTTAGTTCAGTGTACTTTTTGTTCTCTTTGTTTTACAATGCAAACCCAGACCCCATCATGTAGCTTCAACCAGCACATCCTCAAATTTGAATGAGAACACTGCAACACAAATCTCTTGTTTCTCTTTCAACTGGTCGCCATATTTTCTCTTGTGCATTTTGACAGCTGAAAAAAGAACAAAATTTGAATTTTCCCCTGAGCAGCAGTGCAGTCAGAATCCACAGTTACAAGCAGTGTCTCTATAATAAAACTGGGATTTTTGTAATGGCTACATCTGTACTGTCAGCCCTTGTATCGAGAATGAAAAAGCATCAATAATCATGTTGTCTATTTTTGTAGCTTTCGCTGGTGGTGGTGGTGGTGGTGGTGGTGGTGGGGCTCCCTTTTCTGTTTTTGTTGACGTTGACTTTCTTCTCAGAAGAGACCCAAGAGAGAGGGACCAGAGCTGTGGAATGTGTTGCAATCTGCAGTTGCACATTTCAGATCATAGAATGTGACAGACATCTCGCTGCACACCGATATGCACAGACTCATATGTCCATGTCTTAAATGATATGCCAAAATATTACAGAAAGATACACTAGAGGTCATGGTATAGTAGTGGAATGTATATATCATGTGCGTTCTGACTCTCATATATAATTCCCCACACTGGCAGTGGTGATTTTTCTAATACATACACACACACACCCACACACACATTTAAACTCACTTATCTGAAAGCTGGATTGAAAGAAGGTCCCTTATAACACTCAAGCTTACTGCAAGATGTGGTAATGGTAAAATGTCGTGTGGATTAGCTGGATTCCAGACTGAAGCACAATACATGTATTAGAACCACAGATGAAAAGCAGCATTGGATTCCAATTAATTTCATTTTTTCATAATGATGTTCTAACCATGGGTCTAGAATTTTGTGACTGGCTGTCTCAATGCCATAAAAAGCACGCATTTTGCAAAAAATATCCAAATTCACCTGAACATTCTGGTTAGAAGGGCAGAGAAGGAAAAAAAGCCCCATGCTACATCCTCGGTCTAGATGGATTGCAGCAGCTGAAAAAAGACAGTGGGTTTAACTGAGAGTCCTGTTTGTGCTCCCCAGGTGGTGTTATACCAGGTGGTGTTGGTGTGTATGTGTTTGTGAGTGAAACAGAGTGGGAGAAAGAAGAGTAACTTAAACAAGGTTTGTTTGAGTGTACATGGATTCAGTGTACTGGATGTGCCCTGCTAGAAACATCTGGTCCCAAATTTGCAATAATCTTACTGTTTGGTTAATTAAAACTTTTATTCTTTATAGTCTGTCTCTTCACAACATTTTAATCACCATTTTATATCTGAGATCTAGGGATGCGGCAACATTGCTATTATTGTAAGTAACTTGATCAGTTAGACAATCAGAGAGACTGAAAAACAAATGTCCATGTTTATTTAATGTATTTTGAGAAAAATGGCAAACATTGAAATTTTCTTCTAGGTTGTGTAATAATTAGTTTTTGCAGCCTGACTTAAACTTGGACTATGGTTGTACACTCTCATAATGTTCCTATAAATTCAGGCAGTGGTCAAAGTTATGCAAAAAAGAGTGTAAAACGAAATAAGCTTGGTACTCTTTTTTCAAAGAATATTTAATATATTTGAGAAACTTTCCTTTTTTATGTCTGAACATTCAAATCAGCCTTTCCCTTTTCTTTTAAAGCAACAGGCAGAAAACACACTGAGATGAGAAAGACAATGAGAGCATTCAAGCATGAGCAGCATGGGGCAGGCAATACATTAAAAATTGTTAATATTTTTGTTTCATTCGCTTGTATATCTTCTTAAGCAGAAGAAGCTCTTTTGCAGGCCTGTTGAACAACCCAACATGATTAAATTAACACAACATAAAAGTAAAAACGAGACAAATAATATAACAATAACTGTTGTAGTTAATTATGTTGAGCCTATTAATAGCTTTCCAAAAATTGGCTCTTTTATCTTCAAAACAGCTTCTTTTGCTCTAGAAATCGCCTATTAAATCATGTCTTATTCAATTAAAATAACTAAACCAAGACTTTGATCTCTTCCTTAATGAAGGAATTTACTAAAGATCAGAGAAGCTAATAATTTATAAAATATAATTTTAAAAATGTATGAATGTTCACTTGGCTAACACATCTGACAATTTGGCTAAACACGACTTCCACTCTGATATTCAGTGAAGATGGTGTTTTGATATTTATACCACAGCTCCAGTTAAAAGAGTAAGAATGCCGTGAGTCTTATATTTCCTTGCTTCAAGGATTTACATAAAAGTACAAAAAATTGTGCATCATAATGCCAACACAAAATGCTGGTAATATTTGGATCTATTTATAAGAGTTGCAGGGAAAGTCAACAAAATTCCACAGAACAGACTGCACTCTTTGCTGAGCTTCTTTGAGCAAGTGGTAGCACAAAGCACAAATGGTCCTAATCCCTGACACAGTCCTTAACTGCTTGTTACTGACATACCCTCTGCCTCACTTGGTAGAAGGTATGGTAAGAGAGAACATGGCCCAGGTGAGACAAACTAAAAACCCATAACAAGCCCTGTCATCCACCAAATGGCATTAGATTTTTTTAAAAATGATTAGTTTTGTTAATTATGCATCTGTAGTTACTTTTCATCAATATTACCATTAAGCCAAACAAATGCCATTTGTGAAGCGAGTAATGGGGTAGACTGCTTGGCCAGATAAATGGCAGTTGATACTAGTGTAGCCGTGAAGTACTCTGTTCTGTTACAGGAGACTTCAGGTACTTCACAGCTACACTAGGTTTCGCACACATGAACAAAACCACTATGGGCTCATAATGGGGAAAATACCTGTGTGGCCAGGGGGACCAATTCCAACTATTGCATTTTCTACTTTTTAAAAAAAAATTATTATATTTTGTTTTTAGTAACCACTGTAAAATAGCTTCAGTTATAGTATAGCATAATGAGCATAGAGTATAGCATATAGCATAGAGTATAGCATAACTATATATGTTTTGTTTTATTTTATCTATTGCTATTAATTGGGGAAGTTATCTGAGGCTATTTTAATAAAATAATGTACAAATATCATAAAATGTATAATACCAAAATTCAGCACCACAGATAGATAGATAGATAGATAGATAGATAGATAGATAGATAGATAGATAGATAGATAGATAGATAGATAGATAGATATGTTTCTGCTGTATGTGAACAAATTTGAGAAAACAAATATTGAAAAGTAAAACAAGTGGGAAATTAACTTCTTTCTAAACAGACTTTGAACTAATGCCAGCATTGTTTTTTATTTTTAATTTTTAATTTTTATTATTGAGCTCCAGGAATCCATTGGAAATGATATGGTCATTGTTTCCAGCAGAAAAAATATCCTCCCAACTGAGCAGAGAATAGGTCAGAGCACTGAGAGAGATTGGATCTAAATTGCTCCAATCTTTGCGTTAGATAGCGGCAGAGGCACCCCACTGTTGCTCTGTTGCACTGCTCCACATCTCCACACAATCGCAGAAGTAGTAATGAGAGGACCACAGGTTTGCTCTTCATTACTTAGTCTTTTAAAATGTTGCCCCCTGGCATGCCATTTACCAGAACAGTCACCCTCCAAAACAACAGCAGAACCCTCCAGAGCCTCTTAATCAGGCGCCGGTGTTGTTGAGGTTAATCTGTATTGTTCATTGCAATGTGAGAAGAGGGGTGGGTCTTCCCTGATCCCCTCCATGTGCTGATAGCTGCTTCCTAACAGGCAAAAAACATCCCATGGCACGTTGTGTTTATGTAGCCCTGCAGAGGGACTGTTTGTTGTGCTTGTGTCATGGACACAGAGATAACCTCACTCCAACAAGGAGTTTAATTGCTTGCCCCCCTGTGTTGGTAGGATCAGAGGAGAGGAGGAGGAAAGAGCTAAGCAATCTCTCTCATGAGGCTAACTCCATCTGAAAGCACACTGATGTGATGCAACAAATAGCTAAATATGCACTAGAAGTATTTTTGAGAGAAAGGAATATAACGGTAACTGATTTCAATGTAAATGTGGGGACACTGGTTTCATTTTAATGCCGGTGCGGTTCAGTTACATATAACATTTTTAACAGTTTTGTAGGAAGTTCAATCATGATTTGAGAAGCTTGTTGTAGAAGTATAACATAATTTCCAGTCAAGTTCAATAAGTCAAACTCAAAATGTCAAAATTACACTTAATTTCAACAAAAAGCGATCTATCACTAATACTCACAACACCAATTCTACTTACAGCAATAAACTCACATGAATCACATAAACTCAAAGCATTCAGTTACTAAAATCATTGTTCCTGTACATTTCAGTTAAACTCATTTGCTAGACTTTAAGAGTGGCTGAGTGTGTAAAATAGATGCTGTCCAGACAAAGAAAGACTAGGTCATGGACTTGCTACTGTGACCATGATAAAGGCGGCACAATGAACTGCCAGGTTCCCACACTCTCCTCTCACATGCTTTCAGAAAAAAAAGCATATATTTATTTTTATTTTATTTCATTTTGTTACATAAACATTTGAGACAGTAAAACCTCTACCAATGACAAAATCACTGATTTCAACATTAAGCTAAATCACAGGTATTTAATGCAGCAGTCAAAATGGAATAAACTTAAAGCACTCTTTCAATAAAAAAGTTAATCATCTGCCAAGTCTACAATACACTGAAGAGGTTAAAGTTATATCACAAGTAATTCAATGCAAAACACAACTCTCTCTCACAAAAAGAGGGACTGGGACTCACTGATTGATTTGCAGCAACATTATGAAGTCACTGTTCTGTAGAGAGGCATATGGGGTCAAACTCTTAACACAGTAGAGCCTAGCCTAAATGAAGAATTTATTTAACTAGGAAATCAGACTGAGGTTAAAACCTCTTACAAGTGAGACAGGGTCAGATAGCAGGATAACAGATAACCAAGCAACAATAAGAACAAATCACAATCACAACAAAGCAAACAGCACAACAAGTCTACACAACATTTTGGTATTACATAATACCGTGCATAGTACTGTTCACAAAACAACAGTATTAGATCATAGATTTAATAAGGAGTTAAATGGTAATAGAATTGGCAAAGCAGCTGCAGTTAGCAGTGACCTCCTACTTTAATCTTTGTTTAAGATCATTTAGAGAGATGAGGGATTGAAGTTTGAACTTGGACTACACATCATTCCAAGACCAAGGGCCATAACAGAACAGGCTTAGCTTTCCAGCCTCTGTTCTGATGGCAGATCAGAACAGAGGCTCAATCTGTGACAGAAAAACGCCATCAACTAAGTCATGGAGAAAAAGGACATTAGCCAATACAGAAAACCCAATGTGAACTTTAATTTATTCACATTCTCACTTCTCTGCTCCTAATGCTCTCAGCCTGACTTAAAGATATTTATTTATTGTAACATTTAACTTGTTAAATTACTTTATGTTTTCAGTGACTAAAGTTTGAGTTTGAGTTTGTAGCATTATTTTTATTGTCTTTGCAGCCATGGTAACTATCACTGCTGAGGTTTTTTGTATATTCTTGTTGCTGCTACGAAACTATGTAAAGTAAAATGCTTCATTTATTGTGTGGTATGGTTTTTGAGACAAAAGCATTAATAAACTGTGTAGGATGAATCACCACTTTGTTATTATATGCAGAAGGCTCAGCTATGGTAAAAATGCAGGAATGTAGTTTATTGTAGTGCTAAATGTAAAAATAAATTTTGATATCACTGTAATTGGAATAAAACTGGAGTATACACACAGCATTCACATTTAATCAAACACAATGATGTTTTTTATTAAAAAAAAAGTAATCATCAAAACCAAAATTAACTTACAGTATTTAGCATTTGTAAAGCATGTTCTCCAGTGCAAGTCACTATTAGCTCATTTGTTGAATGTCATTAGCTTACTACGTTCACCTCTCCAGGCAAATCAAGTGCATTAATCATAGGCTGTGTTTTGCATTAAGGAACAACCTAGTGCACACTGTTGCCTGTAATAGGTAACATAGAATATGAAAGAATATGGAAGATCTCACTGGAACTCCATAAGCCTCTTTTAACAACTGATTAAATTGATCAAGTGTCAGACATTTGCTGTGGGCCTCAAGGACTCCCTGAGGAAGTTTCTCCTGAAAAATCAAAGCAACAAAGGTGCTGTATTCTGACAAATGTGTTCAGCTGTAGTATGATTCTTTCTATATAGCCATTAAAATAAAGCTTGATGAAATTGAGCATGTACCATTACTAACATAATTATCTCAGTTAAGATGGTAATTATATGTGTTTCAATATAGGCATTCCCCAATTTAAGCCATTACTACTTAAGTGAATAGTGAATAGCACGCATCCTATGGGACTCTTCAAGCATATATATAGAAAAGGATTGATGTAGTTTTCTAGTCGTTTTAGTTGCACTGCATTGGGTCTTCTTACTTCTTACTCCTCTGATGCACAGTTATATACATGCTAGACTGTAATTCATATGTTTCAACATATGTGTAAGATGTTCCAATGTCATAATGCTGTAAGTCATGGATATTTCTGGAGTTAAAGCGCCTCATACTCCTCAGAAAAGCATCAACTGCTCTGTGTATACAGTGTGGTTTTAAGGATATAAATGCTCCTTTTGACACCAAAACAGAAATCATTTAGACAGAGGTTACATCAGAAAGATTTTCAGAGCATTTGGAAGTTTCATTTTTCAGAATGACATAATTGTTGTTCATGGGTTGTTCTAAAACCCTTCACTAGTGGGGCTCTTTAGGAACATGAAAGGACATGGTAAGGGACTATAAGTTACCCATAATTATCAACTTTATGACTTTAAAATGTCAAAAGTTAAAGACTCTTCAGCGAAGGCTAAAGTCAAGGTGGAAGTGATCTTGAGTCATAATGAATCAGGTTTAATGGCTGCCATTGGCATCGCACAGCTGTGTAACTGTTCTCTAAACTGCTAGAGGATCTGAAACTTTGAAAAATAAAGATGTCATTGCAGTTTTCATGAAATTAAACAGCTTATGAACATATATATGCCTGTACATATGCATGTACAAGTGATTCACAGGAAATGATACATACTGTTCACCTCTTTTACATCAGCGTAGCTGTTTACTGTCCACTCTCCCACAGCCTTATCAGATCCGCACTGAGTTATTGTTAATGCAAACCCAACTTTTCCTTTCGCTGCTTCTTTATATTAAAATTGGAACACAAGGTTTTAATGTGAAGGAGTCACAGAAAATTCAATGTGATTGTCATTGAGGTTAGCAATAACAGCAATCATGTACAAAACAAAACAATGCAAATTTTTGACAGCAGACCATTTTAAATACTATAATTAAAAATGGAACAAGAAGGTGCAGTCACAACAAAGAAGGAAGTGTACAACCTCTCACTTGCAAATCATCAGCTCTTGTCAAATGGAACACTACTGGTGCGGTGTGCATGAAGTCAGATCATGGTTACTCACAGCATAATGGGGAAAGCCAAATACTGACTGTTTTTTTCTTACAACAAGAATTTTTTTGATGCCCCTGTAAACAGATTTACCAGTTGCTCTTCTGTTGCATTTCTGACAAAGCAGCTGCTCAAGGATTCTGGGAGCTGTAGTATTAAGCCAGACATGATTTTAACGCCAATAAACACAGGTGTTATCAAATCAGACATATTTGAAATTCTAGGATTGCACCTTAAAATTCCTCAACCAATGACTAAAATATCTACTTTATTCTTACACCATTCAGAGGCTTAGGTCACCCAAATTACAAAAAAGAAAACGTATTCTTACTTAACTTTAGTTGTGTCTGACCATACAGCTAGTATTGGTTTGATGTGTAGTTTTAAGATGGTCTCCCTTTGCTTTACAATTTTGTCATGGAATATTTATTTGGAAGTAGTTGCAAAGAAAATTGTTGTAGTCTTTCTAAATGTCAAAAAATGTTTTCTTACTCTGGTTATATAGTATACCACACGTGAGACTGCTTTTGTTTATAAAATAGAAGTTAGCTCATCTTTTAATCACTAGATCAACCATATAAATTTAGTTTCAGTATTGTCAGAATTATTTCAAAATCAATGCATGATGCATTGTCTGGCTGACAAACCTTCTTTAGTGGATTAAAGGTCTGTGAGATTGTCTTCATCCATCTCACTTAGCTTGTAAATGAGAATTGAAACAGTGCAGGTTCTTTGTTGTAAATATACTCTACTGAAGTGGTGAGGTAAACACACTCTTCACCGAGGTTGTGAACGACTTAGCCAAACAGCAGACCAGAACTCAATGATGCCTGAAAGCATTCGCCCATTAAAACTTGCTCTTTTCTATTGAGTCCATTGCCACCTGGGAAAATTACATGCTTGTGAGGAAGTGATTTAAGCACCAGTGAGCGGACGCAGTGGCTTTTACTGAGTTACTTCTTACCACCTGAGTGGTCCAAAGGAGCTGTAGTAAATGGAAAAAACTCATCTCCTAAACACACTACAGAAACTCAATAAATCTCAAAAACATGCTGATCTTATTTGCCATCCCAGTGCTCCAGTGTGCAGCCTGATGCTGCCCAATTGAAACTGCCATCATGACGGTCTCTGAAATAGACAGGATTATTTAATAACCATACACTGACAATTTTAGCTGAATGGCTTACTCCACCCCTATTCAATTGAAAAAGGAACTCTATTAACAGTCAATGGGATATTCAAAATAGTCATACCAATCGATGTCTTCTGGTTTGCCCAGATTGGCGGAGGTAATACCCAAACAGCATTGCTGTTTCCTGCAATATGCATCTCATAACAACTGTGTTTAGCAGATAATCAAAATTCTCATAGTCCAGCAACTGCATCATTGCATTTATAATGATTTTGATTTTGTTGTTTTGAACACACTTTGGTATATTCATGTTTGTTTATTTTTTTAAAGGTGAAAAGTAGTTTACAATGAAATCCACTACGTATTTGTGTGTGTACAGTATGTGTTGACAGAACTGTCCTGTATCATGTTCAGATTTTTTTGTAATTTTGGCAGTGACATCCAGAATGGAAAATGGTTACATGAGGTCTGTGTGTTTCAAAATATATTCCAGCATACAGTATATCTTATCCACATTGATCGTCTTCTCAGCACCAATGGGTAGACTTGTTAGTCTTGTTGTCCGACGTGATTTTCTATTCCTACCTTCCCCGTATATCAAAGCACTCCTTTTCTTTCTGTTTGACTTAGCAGACTCATCCTTAAGGATGTCGAGTATTGATCTGTTGTCTGATCTTTCATGGAGTGTACTCAATTCCAGACTGATAGACTCCTCTTGTATTCCTAGGGACCAAACCAGCTAACTGAAAAGGAACAGGAGGCATTTAAGAAAAGGCTCTGAACTGCAAGGGTCAGCAATGGTTAGATAAACTCCTTTTGTTACCTACAGTAATTACTAACCTCCACAACTGATTACTTTCAGACCAGTGTACAATATCTTAAAAATTCTGTTTTTACAATTTTATTCTTTTATTAGGCCTCAGCCAATAGCATAGTGAGGCTTCTGTGGAATTGACTAAACATAAATTTTTCCAGACAGGTTACATGTAGAGGCTACCACAATTATCATGGCATGACACAGATCCCACACAGTTGCAGTTAGAGAGTGTGTGGGCCTTTTAATGTCTAACTGGAGAATGTGAGGAGCACTTGACTGCTTTGACATAATGATAATAAAGGATCCAGTGCAGTGATTATAACCTTGTCAGGAAAAGCTTTTTTATGGATTCCTGATGTATGAAGTGTAATTTTTCAGTGTTTGATGATTCATGTAATTTGTGTTAACTGCTGTCCTGCCTCTTGCTCTATACTCAGCCACTTCTCAATATGCTGAGGGGGCGTAACCCTGTTGAAATGGTAAGCACCTATCATTTTACCTTTACCTGATTACAGCTTGAGCACGGTCCTGTTGAATCCCTGTACAGGCGTTATAGTACTCTAATAATGACCCGAAATATGGGGATGAGGTGTTTTTATAAATTTATGGAAAGAGCATGGACCCCATGGGCCACATGACTTAAACAACATGACAAAAATACAGGTCAGTATAATGTGGGATTAAAGGTTTTACTTACACATTCCTTTATAGTAACATTTCCAATTGAAAACACTGGCCCTCCTATATGCAACGCAGGTTCCGCACATTGAATGTGAAATTCCGTTTACAACGCAGTCATTGTGGGATATTCTTCCATAGAGAGAAGTCTTAGCACTAAGTAAGGTGGAATGCATGGTTTGGCTGATAGCTTTATAACCCTCCTTAAAATGCTTTGCTTCTACTTCTTGACTGGCTCTGCAATTTTAAACGTTTAATGGCTCAGCGCTATTCTTATTAATGTTGGCTATTTTCCCATCTGAGTGGACTTGGAACCATCTATGCTCCATGGTTCATATTCTCTTTCGTGCTTTTTTCTTATAACTGGTGCCATAGCGCTGGCCATGCTTGGTATTATATCCGGAAATTCAGAGCCGCTGTTGTAGAACAACATTTCTCATGTTTGCTTTATGCTGTATTACATTTTGCCTCGCGAAGGACCATAACATTTTGCAACTATTGTGTATTGCTAATTATATTTTATGGGGTCGGTGTCTGTTGCAAGAAAGTGGACTTCTTCCCAGTATTGTAATGAGCACACTGCCGTAAAAGGCATCTACAGAAAATCGCAGTAAGAGAAGGAAATTGCAAGCCATATGTGTATCCGTCTCCTGCTATGACACCTGTTTTGCATAATTAGCTGTTGGTACCTCATTAACGGATATGTTGAGAAGCTAGTCGCTTAACACCTAAATGCATGAGGCTCCTACAATCAAGGTCAGTTCAGAAATTAGTTTAATCTGTTACTGCCTGGGACATGACAGATACTAGGATGTCAGGTAATTGCTTCTTTGGAAAAATGGAAGAGTTCTGTGAAGTTAGTCATCCGCAAGGATGAATATTATAAATTGCAGAGGAACAAATTAACTGGGTTGATATATTATATCTCAGGAAGTGTGGGTTTTTTTGTCAGGGCACTGCACTGTGTTTTGACTCATGTTTAGTGTATCTGATGTGAGTCCATTAGAGCTTTGATGATAAGTCAGGTTGATGGCTCAGAACAAACAGTAAGGATACAGTAATGTCGTTGAGAAGTGACAACTGTTGGTAAAAAAGGTCAACTGTGAAAACAAAATGCTTGTCCATGAAATAAATGACTATAAAGGACAGTTCTGAATTTGTATGTTCTACAGCCAAGGCAAACAAGAACAGCATCAGATTAACACTATCCACTTCTCGGAGGATAAAATTGTGCCTATTAATGTGAATAGAGACTTTGGTAGAGCTGTTTCACTCAAATTTCTTATAATAATTTTGAGGCATTTTGGGAGGTATGTTTGAAAAAAAAAACAGAGGTATTGAAATCAATTTCTTACCAGTGTGGTCAGTGGAGAAACTTCCAGGGCGTGTTAGCTTGGCGAGGGAGCTCAGGATGAGAGAGGCAGCTAGACACCACCAAAAAATAGGATTTCTAGTAAATCCAAAGTTGTCATTTTTATGTCTTTGTAGATGTCTTCTTCTATATAGCTACTACAAGACATTGATAGTCAACTGGGTTTTGCTCAAACATGAGTGTATGAAGCCAGCATGTACAGTCTGAGGCTATGAAGTCTTGAGTGTTTTCAATAAGTTAATTTATGATTTTATGATTGCTATGCTTTGATTTTTGTCACAAAATCATGTTAACATATTGTCGAAACTAGCCCCTCTGTGGCATAATATTAACAATAACAGTTAGACAGTGTCTGGAGCCCCAATTAAGGGGTGCAGTAAGCAAAACAGAATTATTTAATCTAAATGCACCCTTCTGCAAGGTTACTCAGGTTTTAGAATTTTCAATACGGAAAGCAATTCACTAAGGGATGTCACAAATTAAAGACATGAGTCTTCAACACTTATGAGCAATGATTAGGCTTATTTCTGCCCCACATTTTTCAGTTCTTGCAATTCACTTAGCCAGAGGGGATACAAAAAAAGGATCTCTAGTTTCTGGGACAATTCTTTGTTATTCTGTGCTATTAGTTATTCTGTTGTTGTTAGCATGTCTGTCTTTTTCAAAGACTGTGTCCATGGGTTGATGCAGGGGTATAGCACTTCCTGTCCTCTCTAAATGAACGCTGATGTTTATTGAAGATCTTTTTGGCTCCAGCTGAAAACTCATTATAAAAACTTCCAACATAACTCAGCAATATGTTGAGGTCTGGTAAGCATGGCCCAGATCGATATAGGGAATCAATTCACGTCACTGTCTGCATTAGCAGACGGTAAATGTAAAGCATCTTTTCAAACAGAGGGCATAAACGCCTCCCGGGAATACAATAAACCCTGTGCATGGTACGGGTGCTCTTCTCTTCTAAGTTTGCTTAGAGGTCAAAGTAGACCTCTTCACACCTAGTTGTCCTGTCTGATACAGACAAGCACAGGTTAAAGTTGTGGGCTGGACACAGAAAATCATAAAAGCAGGAGTAGAGTACCACATGCGAACACTGGATGCTTTTGTCTACACAACTCAGCCTGACCTTGACCTGACCTGACATCTTGTTGAATGAGGTAGTGGAGTTTGTCTGCACTAGGTGAGTATCAGCCTACTACTCTCGCTGTTTGTCTTCCACCTCACTGTGTCCAGAAATACTTCTGTTCAGAATTTATCTGTACAGTGTCCAGAATTTAAGCTACCAAAACATTTAATCATGGTTAGGAAAAAAATCAGGATTTTGACTGAATACTGGAAATGTCAATGCATCTTAGTTCATACTTCAAGTGTGGGTTAAACTTTTCTATATTTAACTAATTCAAGTCAAGCCAATTTTGTTAAATATATAGGCCAATAACACAAATTAATATCTGCTCAAAGATGTTCTTTACAATCTGTACAGCATACAACACCCTCTCTCAGAGGTTTTTGCTTCCCAAAAATAACCATGCAAATTTGATGTCACTTTAGTATGATTCAATATTGTATGAAAGCAGATTTAATAGTGAATATTTTGCAAATACAGTATGTTCTGCATCAACATTTTGAATAGTTTGCAGATTAATTCAGTACAATTTTTCCTCAACAAATGGCTAAGAAACATAATCTGGGTGGTTATGCGTTTCCTATGAAATACAAAATAATTGTAATTCAGGGTTGGATTTTGTCCAGTTATTTGTTTATTTGGTAACGTTACCTTAGAAGCAACTACATAAACTTTTCTTACTTTCCAAACACAAACTTTTCTTACTTACTTATTACTCTCTCCCTTGCTTGATATCCCATTCACACTGACGTTGTGATGCACTGGCAGTCTATCTAAAAGAGTCAATGCACATCAGTTCCATTGCAATCTTTCTATTGACCTGGGTTTGACGAGTGTTGGGCGTTTTGGTGAACTGGCATCTCTGTTTGGAATGTAAATTAATTTGATGATATTGACTGTTAACAGTCCTATAACAAACTAACTACAGAGAGAAAAACAATGAGAGAGATGGAGATAGATAGAGAGAAAAACAAAGTGTTCCCATAAAGAGTGATGTGTAATGTAACTTGCATTGCATTTACATTTAATTTTACTCATTTAGCTAAGTAAATATAAATGAAACTTAACTTTAATTTGGCATTTATGTAATTCTAGTATCAGTGAATGATAAGCATATGAAAATGTTCTGTCTTCTCTACTTTGAGTGTAGATTGTTTAAAACACACATTTTTTAACAAATCAATTTTTTTCTTTTGGAGCGGAAAATCCCTTAGCAGTCATGTAATTGACAGGTAAAGAGTTTTATGAGAAAGTATTATCTTAGGGTGTGAACTCTGAATTAGACAGGAAGTAATCCTTTCAAATATTTATAATCATCATCATAAACTTGCATGCCTTACTTTCAAAAAACAAAACATCAACACCCTTGCTCAGGGATAAAAGCAGGAGTAACTAATGCGTGCATACAAAAAAACATTTAGAGAAAAAACAGTATCCTCTAATGATTATCTATCTATGAAAAGGAGCATACCTTCATTTTTTTATTCCTGTTTGACAGATTAAAGGAACACTGATTAATTGGTCTCTCTGATGCTACTTTTAATGAACAGCGAGGTCGGACCGTTGGGGGCAAATTAGCTTGATCCTCTTTTTGCAGAACAGAATTAATGAAACCCCTATGGATTAAGCTGAAGTGTGCCGTGTACCCATGGTCATGTGCAGTTAAAATACCTTGCATTGGTAACAACTATTCCAATATTTGCCCGAACAGAGGGTGTAAAGGTTCAATAGTTAGCCTTTGAAATGCAGCAGCGCTCCCATTAATGGGATTATCTGGCACTAATGAAACTTCAGCTGTATCAACATCAACATCAGACAATAAATCTCTGAAAAAGGAACTGAGGTGTTTGGGCTTCTTCATGTGATAAGCTCTGAATTGGACAATTAGAACTGTTTACTATTACTCTGCCTAAAATTACACGTTAAGTCATTGCACACTGATTCACATGATTTTCCCTGAGTCATACGGCTGTGTATGGATGAAACGGTTACTGGTTTAACAATGAACCACAGTACAATTCCCAACGGTTAGCATTACCATTACAAATTTTAATTATCATTAAAACTGTAAACGATTACTCTGCTTACTCACGGTAAATACTCTCGAGCATCAACCAAAACAAGTAACAGTCTCCCAGACATAGACCACAAACAAACCAATGCATGTACCATTGGTTTGTTTGTGGTCAGTGACAACATGGCATTGTTCTGTTCTGTTGCTGTATGCATTGTGTGGCTGCAGACTCAGATTTGCTGCTGCACATGACAACACGTTATGTAGTTCAGTCACATTAACATTTAACTAACATTTGATATGGTTTTCATACATTTCCACAAGAAATTGGGTATTATTATTTAGTGTTTATGCAAACAAAAAGTGCAAAGTGCTGCTAATTTTATTTGTGACTTTCAAAATACAACTGAAATGTATCAGTACTTTTTGACCATTTTCAGCACATTTAAACAATACTGTGATAAGATTGTGAAGAGTGTTAACTGTGATTATTTTGGTCACTATAATCATGATGAAATTTGTGAAATTTTCATACTGTTTCGTCTCTACTACTGGGGACAACATGACCGGTTCAGGTGGGGACAGAAGAGGAGTCAAGCCGGAGAGGAGCGAGAGTGAGATTGGGTATAAGAAAGGCAATGACAGCATGTAGAGCATCTAACTCGATGAATTAAAGGTTTATTTCGGCAAAGCAAGAGTTAGTGATTGTTGGAACAGAAAGACTAATCACAGCAGTTTTGGTGAGGCTCTCCGGTGTGAGTATGTGTCTGTAGTACTAAGCAGAGGGTTAGCAAGAAATAGCGTAAGAAGTCCTGTGAATGACAACTCTCAATCAGCATAAATTTGAAAATGAGCCCGGTTTGCACCAGAAACAAACCACATTGTTTTTTTGTTTAAACGCTGAAAAATCTGTGTTTTATATTCTGTGTGACAACTTGTCTTATTGTAAGATGAAAGCAAACAAAACATATAGTACTGTCTCTTTGCAGACTGCAGCTTTACAGTACATGCACCTTATGAAAATATGAGGTCGGGTGGATAGAAATTATGCACCCAAGGTCACAGCAGTTGTGTCATGAGAACACGTTTCTAAAAAAATCATCCATATGCTGTTTCTAAAATAGAAAACTGCAGCACATAATTCATGTGATATACAAGTATTATGTAAATTCACGTATGGTGATGGAAGAGCTAAATTTGCCACTGCAAAATTATGTTTTTGGCACTTAAATACTCCATATAAATTTACGCATTCACAGCACAAAGTGGCAGCATGTTGTGAATAGAATGATTTCAATAAGTCAATAAGTAAATAAACTGTGAAGTCCTCCCAACTGTCTTCTTTTGTAGTAGCTATAGCTGTGTGGGTGGATGTGTGAAAGAGGTTCAGCTATGTTTTTTTCTGCTTTGTGGGAGGATTCTGGATTTGACTCCTAAGTTTTGATCTGTCTCCTCTTGTAGGCAGAGACGGTTCCTTTCAGTGACCATAACCCACCACCAAAATTGGATTTAGGCAAACTGAATAAATTTGCTTTTTCTTAGGTGAGGGATTAAATGTTCCTCTTTGGTTCAGATCCATGTTGTGATTTAGCTCAATTTTACCCGTTTCGTAAAGTGCAGATTTAAATGACTGGTGACATTTTAGGAGTGTATTAACTGGAATTTAAATGAAATAAATTTCTATGTAAACTAGACCCTATGCAAAACCAGTAGTGGGAAGGGAGTTTTTTTTCAGACAAGAAAAAAACAAGAATTGTTTATATACTTTTTCACATATAGTTTTCATGGCTTTGATATACAACTTATACAAAACCATGTTATTGTTTCATAAACATTTTACAACTGCAACATATTCAGAACAGTTTGGATAATAGTAAAAAACAAAACAAAAAAACATTGAATAAGAATGACATGACAATGCAAATTTTGGTTTTGGCAGTGGATATACCTACTTTTATGCACTCCCTGGGTACAGAGGTGATCAAGGAGCACATAATGTCCCCTATACAGAACATAAAAACAAATCTAAGCAGGTGGTAGCTGGAACGGCATGTCAGCAAAACCTGCAAGATTTTCATACTATGCAACAACAGTGCTGGGTTGACTGGACATTCAAATATAAGTTCAAATGGACTGCCATTTCTGCAGAGTGTGGAAGGTAAAATTGTTTTTCTTTTTTTATATAAAGTGGAATGATGATTCATAGTATAAAGTGGAGTCCAGTAACTAAGTTCTTGAAGAACAGCACATGCTATGCTAGAGTACCATAATTCCATGCTAGTCACCTGCCTCACAGTCTTAACTCCAAAACAGACAATTAGCAGTTTTGACAGCACGGCAGCCACTTTGTGACGTCCATCGTGTTTCCCCTCTATAGTAAATACTAGTGAGCACTTTGCTGGATCAGACCAACAGACCACAGCCAGCAAATGCTTCCTGACTGAACTTACATAGCTCATTGATTATGCCATATTTCATTCTGATGATGTGAGTAAATCCTGAAGATGACTTTACACTTGCATTCTCAAAAATAGGTCCTCAGGTAGAGAACACTGGATCCTTCTATAAAGCTCTGGCACATTCACAGGTCCCAACAGCAAGGTTGCACTTTTATTTGTGTGCCTTATCCTCCTGGCAGTTACCAGAACACATTTTATCTGTGGGGGTATATACATTTTATAGCTTGGAGAAGTTGTGGCGGGGGGGGGTTAGTACTCTGTCGCTACGCTATATAATAGCTGGGTGCAGCATTTGACATTGCAGAGGGGAAATTCACACTGAGGGCTGTCATATGGTCTGTAGCTATGGCATCCATAAACCCTGAGGGTGTGAGAATGATAAAACAGTGTTTTGTTGTATTGCAAGGGAGAATTCTCCCATTAACTTTGGTTTGATTGCATATAAACATGGCATGCAGGCGGCACAGTGCTTGTTTCCAGAAATCCCTGGCTGAGTGCTGCTGTATCTCCTGCCAAGAGAGGTAGGTTACATGGCTGGGAGCAGCATAGCCTCAGCCATGGATGGCAGCCTGCGAAGACCACTGCCTGATGCCAGGGTTACGGGTATGTAAAGGGAGGCAAATGTGCCCATTACACTCAAACACCCTTCCTCACCAGCTGAGTGTGATCTGCTGCTTGCGCTCTCTATCTCTGTCCTTCCTCCATTTGGATTGGGCTCCTGCTCCAAACGCCTTTTAACCACGTTCTCTTTATCACACTGATACACTCTCTTACCAAGAATAAACACACTGACTCACTGACACGCATACACAAATTCTCAGCCTTCAATCAATCTCATGGTGGCCAGACAAATCAACAGTTGGAGCCAGAGGCTTGCTGCCCATCTGGTCAGCCATTTCCAGCGGGTCCCAGCATGCAAAAAGTGAGAGAGAGTCCTCTAATCCCCATCGTTCCTAAGAACTAGATAGTTCTGATAGTTTACCCCTACCAGTCAAAGTCAAGGACGATGAATACAACTCTGCCACATAGCTGCCAAAGTCACCAAACTCTGTAATCTCTCGCCCTCTAATTCTGTTTAGCTTTTTCCTTCTTATTCTCTCTGTCTTACACTCACAACCACACACCTCTCGCCTTTTTCTCTCTTAGCCACACAGTACATATCCTGTGGAGGTTTGATTGTACCAAATCCAGGGGGAATGGCCCACTTTGCAGACACAGCGGCTGATGTACTATACTCCTCAGTGATTAGTGTGAGGCCAACTCCCTACAACTGTCAAGCCAGGGGCAAAGAAACCTGGAATGTGTGTACCCTCAAATATTGGAGCAGATTGCAAAGTGAACTTTAGAGCACTGTTTCATATGAGCTGGAGTTGATTTGGCTCAAATCAGAAGTTGTTACTGTTGCTGCCATTTTTCACTGGCCTAGTTTGGACTCGACATAGACAAATGAATCATAAACAAAGCCATGTTGTCAAGATGATAATTTTTTTTTTTGCTGAATGCAATCTTGTGTTATCCAGATTTTCTTTGCCTTCTGGCCTGTATGCACTGGCAAAATATGTGGCTAAATAAAACTCACTGGCTTGCTCACTTATAATTATGTTAAGGAAAGAGTAAACATGAATGCATTACCAAGAGCAGTGACAATTTTAGAAATCTGCTTTATTGCATTTGAGATTTACTTATTCTACAACTGGAGCGACTTGGTTGACTGTTTATTTAATCTTTATTTATTCAGGGAAGGTTGGCTGGAAAGGCACACTCATTTTCATCCAGCTACAACACAGAGCACTCACACCTGGGAGCTGCACACTACAGCCATTGTTTTCAGTACCTGGCCAATGAGCAGCTCCACTGGAGCAGTGGGAGGTTAAATGCATAGCTCAAGGGCACCACGATCTTAGTTGTCAGGGGAGCACAAATAGGACCCGCTTTTTTGCCTAATCAAAGTTTCGAGCATGTCCAGGGGTTTGAAGCTTCCACTCATTGGCTGCCTACTTCTCTAGGCTGTCAACACCACACACCTGACCGGAGAAGCCCTACACGCCACAGCAAGCAAGAAGTGCCTGTTAGATACGAATATAAATGTCATGTTCTGCCCAGATGTACAGGTACCCAAATAAATACAGATGTGGAATTTTATTAAGACTCTTGTTGGAAGGGTAAAAAAGTAAGGTAGAAATGAAGAAATGTGGCATATGATGACAAACGTTAAACAAAAATGCACAAGATTTTTATAGCAAGTAGAAACGATACCAGAGTAATAAAATATAGGGGACAAAAATGTGAAAAAAGTTGGGAAAGATGACATATGGTGAAGGAGTATATGTTCTTTATTAAAAATAAATATGTAAGTGGATGTACATCAAAAATGGATGCTGAGTCAGCATGTTACCTATTTCATAAATTTGCTAGACAGTCAATTTGTATCAAATTTAGATCAAATTGTATGATTTTTAATTCTAGATCATCCTAGCTGGCCAGTATGGCTAAAATCAGTATCATCATACTAATATTAATGTTTTTCACAACAGGAGGTGACTGGATGAAAGATGGAAGATGGAAAAGAAAGCAAATTACGTTGTGTTCTGTTGTTTTGGTGCAGCAAAGTAATGTTTGAGGAAAAAACACTTCAGCCATGCAATCATGAATATCCCCCGAGGACATAGCAGTCAGTCAGGTGAAGTGGAAATGCATAGTAACAATTGGCATTTGGACGAGCAGAGACCACTATATATGACTGGTGATGAAATGAGTGAGGACGAAATGTAGCGTATAAGGCCGGCAGAGACATTTTACTGAAACCTGAAACTTTGAATAAGTAAGCATGAAGGACACACGATCACACAGTAACAAACACTGAGGGCAGCCTGACACTTAAATACAATTTCTGACCACAAAGCCTATGCTTGACATTGCTTTTAAAAGCCTACTCCACAGCCTTTGGCTCCAAAGCTGTCGCCTTTTCAGGTGGCTTTTGGTTCCACATAACTAGACCTACGAGTGCACTGTGGACCCTACTCTGGCTTACTGTGGTGTGAAATTGCATACGCAACCTTGAAATGATTCCCACAATAGCAGATGGTCTTAGCAATGGAGAAAAATAAGTTTTGCCCGCCTGTCTGAAGAAGGAAGGTGACAATAAATGAAAGTTTGATTAGAAAACGACACCTGGGGGGTTATGACAGGGGACAGGAGAGTGAGCCTCGTCAAACACCTAACTGAAGAAAAATACACTTTATCTTTTACTGATTATGATGGAGCACACTTATGAGTGCTTTGTTAATTACAAAACCATAAGTCTTCTTGCACCTTCAAAAATTTTGGGCTTCAAAAATTGATGTTAGTGGAGAGACTACATGTTCACACCAAAACAAACAAATAAGATCTTAAAATATTTAATAAGAAAACAGTTTTCTAACATGTATAGTAAAAAGAAGTATGGCTCACAGATATAATGAAAAGAAAGTGAGAGCACTACTGTAAATAATCAGGCTATGACGTGCTACAATTCAGATACTGTGCCCAACCTCAGGGGTTTGAATATTTTCCACTGCAAATGCAAACCTGATAATAATCAAGAAATTACAATACAAGCTATTTTCTGACAGGCTTATTATGCCTCACAGTGCACTTTAAATAAGGTGCTTCTGGAATCAGCTAAGTACCTAGAAAAGATGCTGAATCATAAAAAGCAGTCTGAAGAGACTGGTTAAAACCGGAGTGTTTGGTGACTGTGGCAATGATTTATGAGGCAAATTCAGATGAAACCATTTTCTCATTAGAGAGGAGAACATCGAACCAACCTCCTCTCTTACAGCTTAGTGAACTAAATGCTAAATGATTGATGCTGATGCTGATGTGCTTCCTGAACATTCAGACTCCCAATCTAAATTGTAGATGTCAGAGCGTACGTGGCGGCCATCACTGCACTCTTTTATATTCAAACAACCTGGTCAAAGAATGAATTACTTTTAGGGGGCAATATATCCCCATCACTTACACTTGTTGATTTAGTGTCATTTGCTATTTAATCACTGCAGATAGCATTAGTGTAGATGGACTTTAAATGGGCCAGCGGTAACTGTTGCTTCACATCCCCTTCCCCTTCTCTTTGTTTCTCTGTTCTGACATCCTTTTCCTGTCATCCTTCATCCTATCAGTCTCTCTTGCCCTTTTTCTTATCATAGACTCACACTGCAAGCAACCTGATCAAGTAACAGATTCAATTTATTTTCTGTTGCACTGAGGAAAGAGGAAAACACAACTGACATGTGGATGGCCATTAAAGAGGTCATATGTTTTTGGCTTTTTCCCTTTCCTTTATTGTGTTATACATCTTTTTTGTGCAAATAATAGGTTTGCAAAGTGAAAAAGCCATCTCCTACAGAAAACACTGCTCCTGAACTGCCTGAAAACAGCACAATTGTAGTCCAGTTTTCATTTACGTAATCTAACTGTGTCATTATGTAACACGCAACATAATGCTCGCCTAGTGGCTAGTGTGGCTCGCCCTCAAAAACACTGGTGAAGAAACAAACTGAGCTGCAGCACAAAGCCACAAACCAATGCCACAATTACCAGTTGATGGTGGTGGTTGTTTAGGATCACACTACCTTGCTTGTCAGGACCCGCCCTACTCTGCTTCTGATTGACTAGTAGTCCTTACCCAGGTACTGTTTATGTGCTACTGCTAATAAAGATAGAATAGAGAATAGTGAATGCCTCCCTTGGTAGCTAAAACAGAGCGTTCAACACAGACAGTAAAAAGAGGTGCTGTAGCAATGTGAGTTTTTTGAAAATTAAACCATTTAAACCTATTCTGTTACAACCCCTAAATAAAATTATGTACCTGAAAATGAGCATAATTTGACCTTTTTAAGTGAAGTCACGAGCAGTCAAGATGCACACATGTAGTGTGCTAAGGTTAATGTTCTAAGGTAAATATAGCCATACTTATTAGCTAGGCTCTTTATATGTTTTCACTTATTGCATGCATTGAAAATTAAAAAACAGATCTGGGGGTCGAGGCTAGCAGCTAGAGGCTACATTAGCATAACAAATCTCGGACCAAGCTGTCAATGGTTTATTTGCGTTGTGGGTAATGTAGGCACCAGGTTTTGACAAAGCCGAATGTCTGGAATTAAAATAAAGTTATATCTGGTTCTGCCACATCAATCCGACAATGTTATAGAAGAGCAATGCTAAATCGCTGTAGTGCTGTTTTAAGCATTTAGGTAGAATTACAGGAAATGGTTATATAGGTTGTCAAATAGTCATACTGTATGTCATTTTGGAAGGCACTCACAAGCAAACTATTTTGCCATTTAGGTACTGTATGAGGAGTTGTTGCAATACTTGCTATGTTCAAATCTCCGTCTGCTTGCAGACTCTTACTTAGATACAATTTAAAAACTCTAGACTCCTCATAACTGTACAGAGTAGCTCACCCCACTGCATTGTGAATGCAAATGTCTGGTTCTAGTTATTTTTTTTCCTTTTCTCCTACTTCCACATGCTGTCTAATGCTCCTTCCAGTAAGCTTGGCTGTGTGTTTGTGTACAGTATGTTTGAACAGGTCAGTTCTAATGATCATTAGTATGGGAAAAAAGGTAACACTTGGGAAAGAGCCTGCTCCTATTTATAGAAGACCTGGTCCGGAGGCATGGAGCCCCAAGGGAGAAAAAACAAAGTCATAGATCAGCCTGAGGGGAAGTAATTAGGACAGATATTTAAACTGAATAATGCAGGCTTGCTGAAATATTGAAACCACCTAAAGTTTATTAATTAAGCGCTAATCTGGTGAATAGGCTTGTTTCATGTCTTCCTTATTCTGTGCTAACTGAATTATTCAGGGACACGAAGGCATACAGGACAGATAACACTTCACCGTACATGTCATCAGTTCTCTCGTTAAGAGATGATTAAAGGCACGCTCTACCTTGGTACTTGTGCGTCAGCAGTCTGCTATTACAGTCGATAGGTTTCTGTAATACCCACTGTAGTGAGTCAGTCAGTGGTCTAACAAGGTCACTTTGAAGTTGCAGCAGTGCAGAGTCAGTGAAGATTTGCTAGGAGAGTTTAAAAAAAAGATTCAATTACATATGGCCAGCCAGGCATGTATGTTACCCAGACACATGATCACATACAGTATAACTCAGTGAATGCACAATATTGTACACAGGGGTCAAACAAACAGTTCCACTCGAATAGTATTTGGTAAACAAATACCACACTTAATTGACTGTGTTAGGCAGCAAAACAGTAGAGGTTACAGTTGAAACTTGCCATCTGCATCTAATCCCTTCTCTATTTTTCTGTTTCTATTCTTTCTCTTACTCTCTTATCTATCTTCTCTCTCGCTTGCTCTCTCTCCCACTTTCTCATTTCAGTCTCCCTTTCTGCCCCTCAACCATCTCTCTTTTCTTCTTTTGTTCATGCTGCTTGAGTTTCACAGATGGAGTGACTTGAGGCAATGGTGGTTATGCAAAACACAGTTCAAATGAATGCAGGACTGCCACAATGAAAATGGCATAAAAGGCATGCACACAAAAACACATCTAGCTCTTTTATGGCATGGAAATCTTGTGGTAGAGGCAGTAAAGTACATTTAGGATTTCATTATTATAAAAGCAGGAAGCTCATTTTTCTGTACATGGCTAGAATGAATGTGTTGTTCAACAAAAGAGGGTAAAATACACACACAAATGCACATTTATAAAAAAAATCTAGATTAGAGGCTACTGGTCCTGCAAAGATTAAACTGCCAGCGATGGAAATAAATTATTCTCTTTATAATGTCTGTCAGATATCCTATTGATACCATTGTATTAAATGGTTTCAAGAAATTTCATCGATTATTCTATAATATGACAAACAGTACAGTTGAGACTTTATTTCATGGAAACATTGGATAAAAATAATTGCTCATTTAAAATGACAGTTTCTAAATGTCTATCTTTTATTATAGTCATATTTAAGGTTGCTTGGAAGAAACTGGGTCAAATGACGAATAGCCCGACTATGTCTAAAGGTAAAAGAATTTGTAGTTGTTCTTGCCACAACCAAAGGTACAACACTATCTCCTAGAAATTCTGTTTATATACTGTCATAATGAGAAAACATAATGCCTCCCAAAATGTTTTTATTAACACAATTACATTCATTTAAAAACAATGTTTTTTAATGAATGTATCTGCCAAGTTAAAAAATGTTCATGCTGAACATATTTGCAAAATGTTAACTAATGTTAAATGTTAAAATGTTAAATGTTTCCTAAACTATCCACCCCAAAATCTGCTTATAGCAACTAAAGCATGATTAATATCTTTTGAGATTATGTTTAGACACGTATTACAGGATCTGATTAAAGCAGCGGCAAGGAATTAAATTTGTCATATTTGCTAAATGCGTCATAGCCTGACAGTAGTACTTAAGACAGATAATCTGTAAAAAATAAAAATTTTAAAAAGTGCATGGCTTCTGAAGTTTTGCAAACACAGTGGCAGAGAAAAAACCACCAGCTATGACAGAACTGCCTATTCCTGCTTTGTCACCAACAGTGTATAGTACAAAACACGTGTGAACATATCCCGGCTCCACATAGAGCTTCGTTCTCATTATGTTTGATGCCATGGTGCTTGTATCGACGAGTGGCAAAGAGCCATGACGACAAACAGTGGGGAATGACTGTTGAGGGGAGACAGTTGTGTACTAGCCTCTCATCCTGCTGTTAGGCGTTGTTTGCTACTGCCTCTGAAGCCTGGGCAGCGATGCATAGGTTGGGGGGTTTGGAGAAGAGAAGTCAATGCAAGAGAGACAGGACTCTTGGCGAGACTCTTGTCATGGAAAGCTAGCCCTACCTGAAATGAGGTAACAAAGGGCAATTGGTACTTCCTGTGGTTGTGGTTGGAGGAGCTTGTTGCTTGGTCAGTTATTGAAAAACACTTACTTGCAGCACAAGATAAAAAGTTTAACAGTTAACTAAAATAGGGCTGCCGCCAACTAAAGATTTTCCTAGTTGACCAGTAGTCGTTAACTCAAGCCATTAGTCAAGTAGTATCTGATAATTGATAGAAATTAAATTATTTAAATATAGATTTTTTGGGGGGATCAGACAATGGTCTGAGTTCCAGGGCTGAGAAAGAATGTTATAAGTAACATTGCTAACGCTGTGCTACATTACAGATAAATATAAAACCGTAATAATGAGCCTTTAAAATATAAATTTTACATGGGGCACGAAGCGAGCCACCTGTTTACAACAAAGCTAATGGAAAAATGGTAATGATTGTGAATGTGTCGGTAAAACCAGCAAGGAAACTGAACATTTTGTTTATTTATTCCAACAGAGTAGAACAACACACAAGTCTCTTGTTCAGAACAAGGAAGTAAATAATTTCACTAGAACAAATACTTGTGGATTTATCAACGCGCTGTGTCTTTGTCGTCATGGTCCCATCCTCCTTCGTCAAACTGGCCTCTGTCAGACCAGAGGCTGTGTTTGGCCATGGTTTCTGGAAGGCTGCTGACCCTGGTTCTGTTGCCCACTTTGCCTACTCCTCATCAGCAGCATCACCTCGATGGGTCCCTGCTCCGGGTCTAAAAACCTTGCGGTCCAAAGGAAATTCTTGTCAGCTAATCAACTCTTTTTGATGAAGAGAGCCAGAATATTTATTGAAGCCAGATGCAAATCCTCATCTTGGGTGTCAAAATGCACTGTATTTTTTACACCCAACATCCATCCAACCACTTCACTACATGCAAATTGTGTGGCACACTGAACTTAATCATGCCAATAAATGTGCTACCTTCAAAATGTATTTGACAAAAGAAAGTAGTGGTATATAATTTCTGGGAGACAAAGTTACATTACTCTGCCTCCCAAATCTCTGTCCAAGAACACTGTAGGTGTGAGAAATATCCCTCCATGTATCTGGCCAGTCAATGCTTTAAGTGGGCGATTGTTGAATTCAGCTACCCCAATTTCAATGTCAGAAAGATGTGGGGGGAGGGGACTTTAGTCGCCGTTAGACAATCCTACAAACACTTCATAAAGCTCCCTTCTCCTTGATTCCACTCCATCCCGTACTGCACTAGTAAAACTCAACATGTTATATGTTATACTATGAATACAGCATAGACACATGCATTAAGATTAGTCATATCATTTGGGGAAATTCTGTCAGCACTTTCCTGACATGAGAATCATTTTTGACAGCAGCTTAGTCTAAAGCGGTCTGATTTGAATACTGCTTAGTCAGTAATTGCTGTCTCTTTATTGTCAAGATTTTATGCTGCAAGATGGGCTCAATCTTGACGACTGTACATCGCTTAACATTATCCCGGCGGTGCAGGGTCAATCAATACAGCGGGACCTCTCCTTTAGGAAAATGCAGATATGTTGAGAATCAATACTCCTGTGTCATCACCTCTCATTTCAATCAGGGTGGCTGAGATATGACTCCATGGCAGCTCTCCCGGGAATAACAATGAACAACGGGGTGACTCTCAATGGGTTCCTATGGCTTCTTCGCTCCTACTTTAATCTCTTCGCCATACTGACATCACCTGAGCCTGAATCCACTTCTTTGCCTGAGACTGAACCTGTTTTTCAACTTGAGCCGTGCCTGAACATGTTTCTGTGCCTGAGATTGAGGCCGTCTTTCTGTCTAACCCTTAACCCTTTAATGCCTGGGGTCTTTAGTGACACAGGATTACGTCACACCAAAGTGCTGTCGACTGGTATTGCTCAAACTATTTATTTTAACAATGTTCTGGTGTCAAAATGTCAAGTTGAATAGGACAATGTTCAAAATTCCATCCAAGTAGCTGACAGTAGTGACCTGGTTGTTCCACCCCAACTGAGCCCGAGCCTTATGTCTTTCTTCTTGTGCCTGAATCTATCTCTCTGTCTGAACTTCAGCCTGTTTTTCTATCTGAGCTGAGCCTGAACTTTTTTCTCTGTCTAAGCCTGGATGTGTTTCTGCTTCTCAGTCTGAGCCCAAACCTGTTCCCCTGTCTAAATCAGAAGGAGTTTCTTTGTTTGATCCTGAGCCTGTTTCAATGCGAGTTTCATGATAGTAGAACTTTACTTAAATACTACTTTTGATAATAATGCAGACACAAAGGTTGCTGTTAAGTCTAGAGAATAAATTGTGAAATAATCTAAATGTTAACTAATCTTACCTGGGCAGGCTCTCGCTCCAAAGAGGAACTCTCATTCAGCAGCATTTATACGAAAATCAGATGCATAACCATGAGTGCTTCTATTTAATCTAGAGTTCTTGAACTTTCCAAGCCCTTGACCCAAGAGGACTGAACTCTGAGAATGATTGACTACTCCTTCTTTTACACCAAAAAAAATCCACAACAGAAATAGGACTGTTGCCTGCAGACTAGTCCTAATTTCAAATATAGCCTGTCCTCTGTGTGCTGTCAGAGCCTTCAGCACAGATATGAAAAGGACATGTGGTGAAACTGAACATCCGAAGACACGCCTCCTGGTTTTCCCTTTTACTGTAATTTCAGTTCGCTGGAGTCAGAGGAGAGTTGGCAGGTAGGGCCCAGCCCAGACATCTCTCTACTGAACAGAAACAGAATGAGCCTCATTGTTGGACTGCATGAGTTCCAGACTTTCTCTTTCAGGTTCACTCAGCGTTTAAACACATTTTGCTTCGAGCTGACTAGACATTGTCAAGGGTCAATACCTTTTTTAGTCTCAGTCATGGTTCCAGCTCGACTCATACGACGCTTCAGTGGACACATCTGCGAGCAACAGCAGTCCAAAGCTTGACACAAGCATCTGCTGCGGTGTGTGTTTGTCATTGTCTATGAGACTTCTGAATTATCTTGAAAAGTGTTTTTTTTTTCTCATCTGTGGTAAAAATTTGTTTCAGAAAAGAACAGAAGGCAATTGTCAGTATCACCCCTCACATTCAAGGTCTATAAACAAAAGAAAATATACCTTACCCCATGACCCAAATACAGACTTGCACAAATAGCGGTGCTCTGCCATAGCTAACTGCAACAATTAAACAGTGGCAAAATAGAACCTCACACTGATTTTAAGCAAATGCAAATTGAAGGCAGAGGTTAAGGTTCTTCTGCAAAATAAGCCGGAGGAAAATTGCAGTAATGGTCTGCTTGAAAACAGTTGCTGCAAACATGGAGCTTAATTAGCTTGATTGCATTTGTTGTTGATAACATCATATTGCGCTGGTAACCTGCTGCTGTTTCTCTCAGATGCACATCACAGAATATCTTTCCACCCATCCTATTTTCTTATCGTACATTCATTTATTATTTCCTCGGCTGTGTCCTGTGTATGACAAGGTGTAAAGTGTTTGCTGACATAAACACAATCATACCTTTCAAAGTTTTCTGTTTGAGTAAATCTCACAGCTAAAAGGTTATTTATTTTCAGTGCGACCAGCATAACAGCTGCTTGGGTTAGTATAACAAAGAGTAAAATGAAGGAGCAGGAAACAATAATTGTATATATGTATAATAATAATTCTTCTTTAATGCAGTTTACGTTATATTTAAGAAACCTGGATGAGAGCTCAGTGCCAGAAGACAGTCAATCACTTTTTCTACATTCACTAGTGAGTGGCAATATGGAACATGACTGACAGACAACTGGTCAAGATGAAAAATCAAACATTCAAGTAGAATCTAACCAAATTAAACGGAATGTGGATGGACATCGACAGCGCACTAAAGAATTTTTTTTTTAAAAACATAAAACCCTGTTCTGATGTTGACATGACGATGTTTTATGAAGGTCTTGATTGAACTGAACTAGCCTGCAAAGAGCAGTGTCAGAAAGAAAGGACAAACATCAGATGAGGCCATTTCATTCTCTCTAGTATTGAACTCCAAACACCATTAGTTCTGCAAACTGACCACAAAACAAGCAGACAACATCCATAACCCCAGGTCTGTAATGTGTTGTTTCCGCTCAAATAATACTATCGTGAGCCTCTAGGAGCCTTGTAAAGGTGATTGTTATTTGGTATTTCACATACACGCCAGTGGCCCCTCTCGGGGTCAGAGTATTGATTTATTTTTTTTTCTCGATTCCGACATCAGGTGCCAGTGTTTGTGAAATTTCTCTCTTCGCTCAGCTTTGTTGACACTTCCTCTCAATTTTGAAGATCCTGAGGCTGCGGTGATATTTTCCAAATCGATCTGTTTGATCAGAGGCAGTCTGATGGAAGCGGACAATTTGTCACCGGCTCTGTGGACAGGGCTGTATATGTCATCAGTCTGATATAGCAAGTAATTTAGAGGCATTACCAAATTAACCAAGGCCGACTTCTATTCTCGAAGACAGGCTTGATACTAGTGTGGGACATGATTTATTCCACTTTAAATTGAATTAGTTAACCTTTCTGTTACTTAATATAATTGTACTGTTGCTCATAATTCATATTTGTGTTCTCCGTGTTTGACTATGCAAGAAACTGGTCCAAAAGTCATTTAATCTTTGGCCACTTAGTGTTCTACTAAATGGGGAAATCATTCATCCTGATGGTGCTCTATTTCAACTGGGTTCATTATTTTATTTAATTAGGGCAGGAAAATGAACAAATATTTGGCTGAAGAGCTAGCAGATGACATTTTTGAGGCAACATTTTCTAGCTGAATAATTAGACTGAAGCATCTGTTGGGCAATGACATTAGGAAAGTGAGAAGAAAACAAAACCCCAAATTCTTTCGACTTTGGATGTGTCAGTTAGAGCACGTAAACCACATCAATTTGTTATTTAGACACACTCCCCTGTCATTTCCACCTAACAAGTAGTGGAATGGCTGCTTATTTTTGCATACATAATAATGCTTATGTGCGGACTGTCAATGATGAGCTAAATACTAACTTGTTCTGAGTGACAAAACTAAGACAAAACCTGACAGCGCGTCTCATACTGTGTCTTGCTATGGGGCTTAGCTCTGCTTTCTTCTCTCCTTAAGACCGAAACAAACATGATCCAATAACAGCCTAATAGGATGGAAGCTGATGATGAAACTTTTACTGTCATCATTCTCATTATCCGATAAAGACACTAAAAAGTAAGAGAGAGTGAGAAGGAGACATTAAGACGGAGGAGAGAAAAAGCACAGAAAGAGACACAGAGGGGGAGCCATGATGAATTTGGAAGAGGAATAAAAAGAGTGCTTATTCAGTTGAGAAAGATTTATGACCTAATGCGGATGTGGTTGTGAACTCTTTAGTGCTTTGCCTCTCTCAAAATTTCCCCATCGTGGCACTCAGTAACTCTGCAATCCTGCAATCAACATCCTGTCTCCATGTAAATGTGCATAAATGGCTCCCTACACAATGAAATTTATGGTCCAGACAACACACCCAGAGATTTAGGTTCAAAATCGCACTGAAAGTATTGATTTACACATCAGCTTGGTTTCCAGGCATTAAATCCTAGATATTTATGCCTCTAACTCAGTAGATATAAAAATAATTACGGCAAGTCAATCTGTTATGCGTCATTCCTCTAATGAAGGCGCATGCTGTATGGTAATGCATTAATGAGCCACATTATGTTTTGGATTGATCATTTGAGATGATTTCCAAAATCAGGGTAATATACAGACGAGGGACAAGTTAAAGGAAAGACCTGAATGAAGCAGTGTAGAAACACCCAATCACCCAGTAAGCTCTGGAGCAGGGAAGCATCTGCGTTTAATGAGTATGAAAATTACATGAATAAAATGCTACAGCCTTTACAGTCACCAGATCTAAACCCAGTTTCACAACTTATGTGAGGATGTCACAAAATGATAACTATACAATAAAGTTTTAACATGTGATGTGTTGTATATATGTACATATGTCTTGTTACAGTTTAAAGTAATGAACTGTGTGAGACAGCTGTCAATCAGGAGGTAATGCAGGTTGTCCACAAATCAGAAGGCGTTTGCGATCCCCTGTTCCTCCAGTCTGCATGTGTCCTTGGGCAAGACACTGAACCCCAAATTGCTCCCAATGGCTGTGCCATCGGTGTGTGATGAGCATTTGGTACCTTGCATGGCAGCCACTGTCATCAGTGTATGAATGTGTGTATATGAGTAAATGTCACATGTAGAATAAAGCACTCTGAGGGGTCAGAAGACTAGAAAGGTGAATTCCGTTAGATAATTATACAACTTACAACATTAAAATAATAATTTACATTCCATTCCAAGGGCCCATTCTTCATGTTGGAGTGTTAGTGTTTCAACATAGATACTAATCTTAGTTAGGACATTGACACTTAGAATATATTTTATATTATATATTTGTTTATTATGTATGTTCATGTTTACTGTTTTATTTCATTACTGGTTATCCAATCATCTAAATTTGTATTTTTTTTACTGTCAACTCTGCACTCTTGTAAAAGAGGGATCCTGTTCCGAGTGTAAATAAAGTTTGAAATGAACTGCAACAATAGTAGCAGCAATGGTAGCAGTTGTAGCAGCAAAAGCACTTGTAGTAGTATTAGTAACACCAGTCATAGTACATACTGTAGCTACAGTAGTAGCTGTAGCAGAATGTATTACAGCCACATTCATATGATCCTGAATTAAAACCACTCACTAGCGATATACCCTGTAGATAGTTTTAATTTATTTTTGTTTGTAAAAACTCACCAGTAGTATGTCTTTAGAACCAATATCCCAGTAAATGGCAAAATCTACTTTTCTACATTTTATTGAAATAGTCCATGTTCAGCACAGGGTAACTGTGTTGAGTTCAAAATGTGATTTTTGACTTCATTGAAAAATAATTTACCTCCATCCTTCTAGGGTGGTGGCACAGGTTTCAGAGGGGCATTTCTCAAAACCTAGGCTCACAAAGCTTAAACTATCTGCGTGCCTAGATGGTTCCAGACCTCTGAATCGCTCTATGAAAAAATTGGATTTGTTCAAAGAATTAAATAGGTCTGGTGTTGTGATTAATTATGGCTGTTAATTATGGCTGTTTCCCCATTTGGGAAAAGAACAGAAGACAATTCCCAGTTCAGAAAAAAACTTAGCAGGTGAGATAATGATCAGGGTGTCACTCTTCCTGTACCAGACCCATAAAAATTGCCTCATCCATGAAAAATAGCTACAGAAGTTGCCACAAAAATTGCAATTGATTGTAAGTCAGCCTAAATGTTAATAAAAACATAACAACTCTATATTCTTCTGTTTTACAAATGTAACTGAAGTGATTGTGTAACGCTGCCAAAACACAGATGACCTACACAGCAGTACCGTGCCTGAATGCATCCTGTGCAAACGCAAACACTAAGCTGTTGCTGCTCAGGTGTCATGCTGTTTTCTCTATAAGCAGCCTGTGTAGACATTGTGTAGACACACACATATATATATATATATATATATATATATATATATATATATATATATATATATATATATATATGGAGAGAGAGAGAGATTTGTTTTCTACTTTGACTTCCCTTGAGCCAGTTCAAATAAACATGATTTGAGAGTGTTGATTGCAGTCTCTGCAGTGTGAATGCAAGACAGATGCATGATGGGCACTGCTACAATGGCCATGACAGTAGCTTTATGGCTTTTAAAATGAAACAGGTCTATCAGACAGAGAGCTAGTTTGAGGCAGAGTGCAAATGAAATGGAAGCAAACAAAACTGTATCACACATATAAAACTGGCCTGGAAAAATATACCATAAAAATAATGAATACTCTGAGGAGTACTGTGTGTATGCATAGATGCATGTGCGTGCATGTGCCTTTGCGTGTGTGTCCCTTGATATTTGCCCAGATTTGCTCCAAAACCACCCGGTGCAACTCAGCACCTGTTCATCTTCAGATTTAAACAGCAACAGAGAGCAGTGAGTGGAGACAAAGAGTTGCTCTCAGCTCCCGTGCCAGGTATATCTTCTCCCTTCCCCTCTGGCACACTTTGCAGGCATCCACCTCCCATCATGTTCCTCTGGCATTCAAAGCAAGATTTCTGCAGGAAGTTGTGCCAGGCTCAGCTTCTCATTGGCTGGCCTTTGGAAGTGCCAGCAAAGAAACCATGTTAACCTAACCAGCTCCAAGAGTCTACACAAGTTAATGCTTGAATTAGAGGAATGAAAGTGTGAATTATTTGATGATTTTTTTAACCTGATTGAGTCTTTGCACGTTTGATCAGTTCCTTTACTTTTGGCTGTACATTTTGCACAGGCATGTCTGTTTTAGCTAGCAGAGCATGAAATCAATGAATATTTCATGTATCCTGTTGGGTGTGTTATGCTTGACACCTCTGAAACCTGTTGACTTCTGCTGCAGGTTTCCAGGTTTCATCCTTTACAGCTGACATTTAGAGTGAACCTTTTGTGGGGCCTAATGACAGGCTTAGCTACTTTACTGGCTTTCCTTTGGAGGATCCAGTAACTAAACTCATTTATTGGGACTCTGGTATAGCGCTCTCAGAACATAATGTGAATAAATTAAATGAACTATTCAGATGAGATTTTATCTGTGCCAAAGAAAAGGTGACTGTGTTTATTAAATATATTACCACTCTGCATGTTGGAAGTAGTGATTTGGAAGTCATTTGGAAGAACAGAAATGCAGAAAGAGAAAGAGCATCACAGAAAGCAAACAACAATAAAAATGTATTTTGTCAATATTTGTCTAATCCATGTGAATAAATGAAGGGAATGACACAGACAAGACAAATGCTCAAATGCTTGGACTTTGCAAGAAAAAAAGAAGAGAAAACAAAAGCGAATGTGAAGCTCTGACTGTATTTCCTGTTTCGCTTCAGTGTTTCTCTTCAGCTCAAGAGGCAGACAGTTTGGGGCTGAAAATGTTTATTTATTTCATTTTTTTGACAGGACGGCGATCATGTTATGCCATGAACAGGTTTCTTTACATATTAATTACATCTACCAGCTGGTGTGAGAGAGGACGGCTCCAGATATGTAGCCCAAGCGGACTCATTAGTTTTTACCCACAGATCTTAGCTGCTGTAGCACAGCATTGCATACTTGAAAATGCAATAAGACATTTCAGTTGAGCACTGTACTCTTGCTCGTGCTTCTATTAGTGCCATTACTGCAGCTACAATACAACTGATTTCACGACTACAACACCTGCTGTTACTACCCCAGAGGAAGTGCCAGAGACCTTTTTTTGACTAACTCTAATAAGTGACATGAATAAATCCAGCAGAAGCTTTGATAGAATTCAAATTCTTTCTCCTTATGTTAACAGTTAGATGTGGAAAAAGTTATTTTTGTTTGCAAGAGAAATTAACATTCCTGTTTTTGTGATGAACTCCAACTATTCTCAAGCTATTATTCTAATGAAAATATTAAGTGATGGATGTTAGCCAAAAGATTTCAACATCAGTGCCAGGCAGCTGGCAGGGTGTGGGATGCTCAAACACAGTGACCTATCCTTGAACTTCTTCTGAATATAAAATGCAACAATATTTGTAAATATCCTAATCAGTGATATATTTGTATGTCATTGGACTTTCTATTATATAACACTGCAGATGTAGATGTGATTATTTTCCAGCAGAGCAGCTTGAACTACTTTTCCTAAGTATCTTCAATTAATAAAACAGTTTTCCTCTTGAGAGTAACTCTGCTGTTTTTCAGCTGCTGCCACTGAAGGAACTGAGCTGGTGTAACAAGCATCAGCAACACCACTTTTATGTACAAGATACAATTCAGACACTGTCCTGTATACTTAGTGCTAATTAGCACAATTTTGCATGCTAACAAGCTAAACTAATAAGGCAAACTTGATAAACATCCTACCTGCTTAATATCAGCATTTTGGCATCGTCGTTTTAAGCATGCTGATGTTAGCTCAAAGCGTCACTGTGCCTAGGTGCAGCCTCACAGAGTGGCTAGCATGGCTGACACTTTTTTTTCTTTTTAATGCTGTAACCTAATTATATCTTTGACATTGTAAATACTGTCTTATATAATTTAGATGCTCTGATTTTAACTTCGTGCAAATTAATAAAACTCAAATATCGAACACGACTCCTCACTGCTGTGCGACTACTCATAAAGTATTTATGACTACCCTTTCTATTGTTTGAGATGTGTCATTATCACCAAACATTATGATAATATGGTAAGGAAATGCATTACAGGAATAGCCTTTCAGAGAAATGAGTAAGAGATGTTTTTCTTTAAATACACAAATGAATAACAGGTTTTAAAAAGGTTCTAGCTGTGATGTACAGAACACACTGTCATGTGTTTTGTTTTCAATAGACCCCTTGGAGGAATTACACTGACATCTAAGATGTCCACACATTTACATATTATCTTAGATGTTTATACAGCAAGATAAATCCACATCCTGGAAGATAAGATTATTGATGCATGCATGGAAATTCATTCACTATTTCTGACCTGATCTTAGGAGTAGTCCAGCACCTAGGGACCAACTCTGTTCTGAGGCCAGCACCTCGGTCAAGGCCAAGAACATCTACCGAAGATGTGTTTTTTTTGCTGTAGGAGGAAATTGGAGCAACTGGAGAAAACCCACACAGAAATAAAGTAGCCCATGCAATCTTAGGACCTTCTTGTAATAGGCCTATTGAACTGTATTTGATTGCTTATGAAGATCTCCCAATATTTTTTTAACAGTATTTTTTACTATTACCTTATTTGTAACCCATGTTGATTGCAATGAAGCCAAAGACAATTTTCCATATTGTGGACAACAAAGTTAATAACCTAACCTAACCTTATTGTGGACCAGTAGTGCTACACCACCGAGCCATCACGCTGCCAAAAGTACATGAAGACAGAAACAGCCTGGAGATAAAATCATGACAATCCTCATGAGGGGTTTAAAAATGACTGACAAGTAAGTTAATGCGCACTCACGCCCCCTTGCGAGTTTTATCTTCCAAAAGAAAGTTTGTTTTTTTATTCAGATCCATGTTGTGTACGAAGCACAAGGCATATGTCGTGTACAGCTGGTGGTACTCTAGGGGGTTTGTCTCTGCCTTATGCACAACGTGCTCTCTGCCCAATACAAATGAGGCAGCTGCAGAGATCGGCAGATTCAACTCCGTGCACAAGACTAGAGTAGGCTAACTACTCACAGACATCATGTCTGTCTCATCCATTTTCCTTTTCCAGAAATGTTGGTGGTATCAGCAGGTGTCAGATGTTTTTTGGATTGCAGATAGGTGGAGCATTATGAATTTATTTTGAAGAGAGATTATCATGGTAAGAAAGCCACAAACTATTATTAAGCCAAGCACGTCAGACGAGATTTAAAGATTAGGCGATGTTTCCTTTGTCAGTTTGAATATCTGCAGGAAAAATACGGATTATTGTAATGCTTTCTATATGTTTGAGGAGCTTCACAGGTTCTCTCACCACCCACAACATCCTGCACTCACTGTGTCATTTTCCATGGTCCTACCTATATAATTATGTCATAAGACAGATTTCCTAATATAAGCTAATATAAACATTAGGAATACATTTTTGGCTGCATTAGTCTTTGATTGAATGCCATTTAAACCTCTATGTGAGAGTGCTGAATCAGAGGGGTGGGACTTGGCATGGTAGTCAAAGAGAAATTCCCTTTCAAGACGAGTGTTTCATTTTTACTTCTTTAACAAGGCACAGAGCAGTAGTGCTGCACAAACACACTTGACTACACACAAACTGCACAAACACAAAATGCACATTAACACACTGGTGTTTACACAAACACAGTGTTTGTTAATTGCTTAATGTAGCCAAAAACAATGTGTTGTGTCATTGCCAGCTAACTTGAATTGGCTCATCATTACATTGGTAAAGATCCAGACTTCCATCTTAATATCAATGTTTGTCAAAATGCAGTTTTTCCCATGTCAGAGGGATTCAGATGACAAGTGTGTGCTTTCAGTTTGCCTCTATTTTATTTTGGTTTTCAGTACAGTTCTTAACAGACTGATGTTTCCAGACAAATATCAAATGCGAAAGAGCATTAATAGATGAAAATATGCAAAGCAGGCAGTTTAAAAGGAATAAAACAACAAAGCAGGCATTTATGTTTGAGGTTTCGATGTTAATTGGAGACACTAAGGAGTGTAGTTCCCTGTCTGTCATTATGTGTTCACAGGTGTTACACATTTTTCATCTTACACTCCCCGCACCTCATGTCATGGGTTAGCTCTATCAAAACAATGAAGTCACAGTGAAACGTAATTAGCACATTTGTCTTATGCTTGAGGTTTTTTGTCTGTGCTTTGACACAGACCCGCTTATAATCTTCTGCAAAAGCTGCTTTGGATCTTGTGTATTGCAGATGATCTTGTGCTGCTTTTGTTTGTTTTCTCAGAAGCGCCAGAATAGCTTTGCTGCTTTATTTAAAGTCACATATACTTTATTCTGTGCTTTGTATTGTGAATTCCTCACTGACAGAAGCATGGATATGGGCTTAGCACAGTTAAACAGCTCATCTATAAACATGGGACAACAAAGTATGATTCCATTAGACATGGCAATGTTTCTCGACAACATCAAAACAAGAAATTCCGCTGCAGATTTGCATGCAGTTCCTGTTGCACAAATATGAGTCTGAGCAGGTTGACATTTTGAATAGAATCTGAATAGATCTACAGAAAACTGGTGTAACCATTTGGACTGAAGTGAATGTAAATTTCTTCTATCTCTCTTGAGCTCGAACTAATGTCCCCAGACAGTCTGAAAATGAACATGACTTACAGTTTGCAGACAATCATTGCCAATGGCAGTTTGCACTCACAGCCAACTAAACTTACTACCAAACTGGTCCCTCTGTAACGTTTTGTGTAAAATAATTTTCTGGAAGGTTGAGCTGCATGCAAACTTTGGGATTAAGCATACACTACAGTCTGAAAATAAACTAATTTAATCCTCTCTCAATTTCACTGTTGCGTGGGCTAAGCTGTCACAAAGTTAGGCCTACATGGTATGTTTGTGTTTCCCTTGTTTCAACCTTTCACATCATTTGCTGTATTTAACAGTGAGGTGTAACTTGGGCAGAACTGCCTATCACAAGCGGAAACTGGCTGATGAATGTGATAATTGCTAAAGATCCAGACTTTGGGGAAACTGGTTGTGTTCCCCTTTGGATCAATAATGCACACCCTAAATTGAAACTCATTCAGCCTGAACTGGAGAATGAGTTTTCAATCTATTGTCAGTCAGGTACAAGGTTGCATTCTAGTGACTCAAAAGCTATATGAAAGTGAAATTGAACACGGCTCCTCTCTTGCTGCTCAGCTAATCCAACTCTTTGTATGCGTGGAGGTGCTTCATGATGATTAAACAGAGGAGTAAACACCGGAAATCAAATAGCCATTTCATGTAGCAGGGTAGAAGTTGTGACCATGTACTAATTATTACACATTATTGTAATATGCTATCAAAGTTTGATAACTTGTTGTGGCTTCAGTTTGTTAACTTCCACTAACACAAAAATGCAGAATTTAGATGATGGACAACTGAAAGTGCATTACTCATTTGTACTGGATAGATCAATATGTGTTTGTGATAATAAAGGCGCAAAAAGGAACTTAAAAAGAACTGTACACAAAGAGAATTCAGTGCTCAGATTGGTTAGTCTAAAATATCATCTTGGGTTGATGCTTGCAAATGGAATAACCCAAGGAAGCCCTGACAAAAAAAGGAACTGCAGGTCACTGTGACATGGAAATATCTTTTTAGTTTTCATCTGTGAATAAATTCAAAGCCTTATGAATACAAGACTTTGGTCCAACATACCTTTCCAACACAAAGGCATTTAAAATTGCTTTACATGAGGCGAAGACCACCAACAATAAACACAAAAACAAGAGGAAGATTCAATAAAATTCAGACAAAACCTGCTGTAGATGAGTGCATTTCATAGAGTGCAGATCTCTGCCAGGTGTGTCTGGGGGCACATGGGTGGGGAACAGGGAGTGCAGGGCAAGTTGTGTGTCCAGTGTGTATGCATGAAAGCAGTGGAATGAAGGGAAGAAAGTTTTTTTGTATACTGTAAATTTTATTGTTGCAACTTTTTAAATTCTTTTTTGTATAGTATAGTCTTAGTTTTCTTTTAGATACATAAAATTGTGTAATGGTATTTTAACTGAGCATCCTGGATTCACTTAATAAGGAAACAATAAATGGGAAGAAAAGTCTAAACTTCTGACTTTAAACATTGTTTTTTATTATGAACATTTTGTTGTAACACACCAAACAGACTAAAACCCCTCCTTCTCCTCTCCCCAACAAACAAGAGTTGAATCTCCCTCAGCTGTCCCTCCCAGCTCCCTTACAGTCAAGGCTGAATATAACAAAAACATATTCATTAACTTCAACGATTTATTAATTTCATGTTAATAATTTTTAAATTTATAAATTTAGTGGTTCATGACATATCTGGTATGTAATTGATCTGATGCTCAAGATGAGACTAAACTTCTCTATGGATGTTAGCTTTGAGCCACAACAAACAAAGTTTTCCAAAGATGGATAACTATGACCTGAATGACTGAGAACCATCACAAACAAGGTAAGCCTTGTTTTTACCCAGGCCAATTGCCGAAAAGGCCTATTGCTATGTCATAACGCATCTCATAAATGAATACTGCTAAAGTAAGACGAAAGTCTAAGCTTTATGATAGGCTCTGTCAATAAAATCGGTTAAGATAAGTTCCTTGAGCATACAGTCATAAATTTGCACAAAAAATATTAGGGCTGAGGGCTTCAATAGTATGTGAGATTAGCTGTGGACACACACACACACACAACAACAATACAAAAAAAACAAAAATAAAAACAGACCTGAAATGACTTAAACATAATAGCAAGTGCATAATAATACAGGTCCCAAAGCTTAGTATAAAATGTGGGATCAAACCCTCATTGAGTGGCTACTTTGTGAAAAATGCTAAAGATGACCAACTAATATCTGTTTACAGAACAGCATGAATGTGTTAAGGCCAATTTTTCTTCTGCGTCAAGCCATTGTGAGTATTTATACTTGTGCATTGGCGTTTGTGTCGCTCTGCAATTACACTGCCAAAATGTTAGTTGGCGATGGGGTTTCTATGTTCCCTTGTGTCGAGTTTCTTTTCTTCGTTGGAGTAGGCTACTACAAACAATGGTGACTAAAACTGAGAGGATCATGTTGGAGTTGGAGCGGATCAATGTTGAACAGTAGTTACTTTTAGAGAAATTACTAAAACGTACAAACAAAAGAAGGTGATGAAGGAGACGTTACGACCCTTGAAGCAAGCCACGGTACTACAATAAAAGATATGTGTGCCATGGCCCAAAACCCATTTTTTATTCTTTAAATAAACAGGATGTCTCTTCACAGGACACCTCAAACTGCAAAAAAGGTCAATTACTGCTCTTTGTGTATGCATTTTCAGACTATAAAGATTTGTTATAATAATACCCCAAAAGGACTGTCTTTGTATTTTCAGAATTCACAAGTCTCAATGTAAATTATTTTCATTATATTTATGTGAGTCAGCAGAAGTCAGCTAACTCAGCCAGAGAAAGTCCCTAAAGCCTAGTTCACAATACATGATTTTAAACCCATTTTGCCTGTCGCTGAGCTCGACCGTCGGGCTGTGATCGGGGGCAAATCAGCGATCAGTCTGTGCTCGCCAGTCATTATGTGTGAACTATTCAACGACGGTGCAAAATAGCCTGCTATCCATGTGTGCTAATCGATTTTTTGTTTTTGTAATTTTTTATCTTTTATAACAACCATTTCACATGCCACCTTTCACGTGTGTTTTCTTGACATAATGTGGTTTGGAGAACAGTCGTTGGGTGACAGATTCGTTGTCAGATCATGTAGTTTGTGACCCCCTGTTGCCAATCAGTCACGTAGTGTGAACTAAACAACAACTTCAAGACTCCCATTACAAAACAGCAAATCATGGAGTCTGAACAGCTCAGCGTTCAGTTGATTTTGAAAGTCGAGTAGTCTGCACAAGCCTTAATGCGCATGCTGTATAGGCCCAAAAAAGCAGAAGCCCAAAAAACAGTTTGGCCTTTGCGCCCAATGAGCAACTTACATTGAAAGAAATGAGGCACCATCTTGGAACACAGTGTTCATTTCTCTTCATACATCCATGCAATATAAACATAAAAAGTTTAGGCTGAGAGTCTTTGTTTTCTTTTGAATCAAAATGGTCAACTGTAACAATGGGACTTAAAGTGTGGACAGGCAATTACCAAATGCAAATACACTGAAAAGATATTGCTGAAAAATACTGGCTATCCATAGTATCAAAAATGAGGTTTGAAGTATGGAAAATTTCAAAACAAATATGTTCTGATCAATTGCTGGGTTACTGCATGTAATTTAAGCAAAGGAGATAAAAAGGAAAATGACATAAGGGAAACAAACTAAAGTGGTAGGTGAAGAGTGTGAATGTTATAACAAGCTCTTACAAGTTACATAGTTTGAGACACACCGCTGGCCTCGGGGCTATTTTCAACTCCAGTACAGCCGCCTCAGACCCAGTCGATGCATTACAGTGAAGCCTGTCACAAGTTCTCTGTTGGACTGTGTGTCTCACTGAGGGGCCTTTGTTGCATGTGCCATGAGGTAGCCTCAATGCAGTTTTGAAGAGAGCTCTGAGCTCCAGGCTCACTACATTCCCTCCCTGTTCTGAGACCTGACAGTCCTATTAGGACTGAATGAGAAGGGAATTTGCCTTACCTTGGCAAAAGATCTCTCATAGCCCATGACAGCTATGGCAGCTCGTCATGGCAGCTTGCTGATGAGAACTGTGCAACCCCCTCCCACCGCCACAGCTGCGACTGCCATCACTAGACCTCTGCTCCTTCTCTTCAGTCCTTCATGTGGAGCACTTGAAATGCCAGAATCTCTTTTTTTTATTTTGACTATAAGAACAACAAAATGGAAATATAAAATACAAGTATCTCTTGCTGCGAGAGGGAAAAGAGAGCAGAAATCCACCAAAGCAAAGCGTGTAGCGGCTTGAGTGACAGGAAGGTGTTGAAAAGCACACAAGGCAATTTAGAAATTTATATTCAATCTCCCCCCTTGTGGATACCCAAACTACACTCCTGGCATCCCATTTTTCTGGCTGACATGCCATGTAAAATTGATCAATACAAACTTGTCACCTCCAGCCGCGACGAGAGGAGAGATGGAACGACAGGTAACTCCATGCACAACAATCAGTGAACCCTGCAAAGACAGTTATTGTTTACTAGTTTTATTTCAAGTGTTGCATTTTACTAGATTCAAAGGCTTTGTAAAAGAGTGTGTGTCTCAGCCTCATATGGTGCATTGTATGTTTAGAAACTCATGGAAAGTCAATACCAAACCCACAGGAAAACACTGTAACATCAGTGCCTTGAGGTTTTAATCAACATTACAAAGAAAAGCCATGTTGCTTTTAACATACAGGACACTTTATCATATACTGTTGACGATCCAAATGATCAACTTGTTTGCTGATGGTGCCAGTGTGCAGTTGAATCCAAAAAATCACAGCTTCAAACCTGAGAAGCAAGCGCACAGACAGTCGGTGAATCACCAGGAAGTGAAACACAAGACAGAGCTCGCTGAGTATGAATAGGTTGTGGCCATCTGGCAGTGATGAGCAAGTGCCCCCTTCGCCTCCTCAGCCCGTCGACTGGGACCAGTGAAGACAGAAATCAGTCAGATGAAACTGATGCGGACATCAGGTGGAGGATCCACTTACAGCTCGTCTCGCCTGAGCTCCCTTTGACTGCTGGTGCACTCCGATACGCTGTCTTGCCTCTGCAAGACAGTTCTATTTCTCCAGCCTCCTAAAGGTGTTCAGCAGTGACTAAACACTCCCAAATGACCTTATCAATTGTTTTATTATTTCAGCCGTGGAGGGGGGTGTGGTAGACAAGGTGGCAGAAACACATTTTCAGCTGGGAGATTTAGTGAGAATCCCACACGCCCTGTGGGGGTTTGCTGCTCAGGTGATTATGCAAAACCTTTAGACATGTCTCTGACTCAATAGAAAGTGAACAAGGAACACTTTGATCCTGCTGCTGAGGTTACCTTGATTTCAAGGTCATTCTTTATGTCCATATTCTTCCTTTGTTCTTTATTATTCAAAGCCTGTAAGCAACATCTATACTGAGTGCATTTTCACAGGGTGAAACTGGGATGAAAGAAACCTAGCAGCATGTACATGATGATTTTAGGGCTGTCCCAACTACTATTTTTGGCTCTTGACGCTTCAGTGAGAATTACTTGCGCATCTTCGATGGACTATAACTGCCAGGGTTCATAGACAAAATAGTTTTTTTCCTAGTCATTATTACTATCTTAAGCCTTTTACATTTTACAATGCATGAGCACAGCTTCACAAATTACATATTATTTCTACGTATAATTATTTATAAGTTGTCGTCAACTCGAGTAGCATTCACTTCAACTGTCCCCCGTGTGTGTGCGATAAGCCCCCACAACAACTTTTGCAACAATTAGCATGATGTGTTGGGGGGAAACATAATATTGGAATGCAAATAAAACTAAAAACAAAGATACGAAAGTCTCTTAAATGATGTCATTGTCCATACCTAACATATTCTACCTGTCACCACCGTATTTGAAACTCAGCATCTTTAATAAGGGAGTCTATTTATGCTGTCTATGCTCCCATAACATCCAAATGCACCGCAGTACTTACCTTGGCTGTGAGTGTTTCCTGGGTGGGATGGTTATTACTGTCACTCTCTAATCCCTGCAACGCTGATCTTGTGGGGCAGGATGATGTGAACAGGACGATATGAAAAAATAGATGCCAAATTTTGACTCATGCATATTCTGTATCCTCATAATAAATCCTCTTAGCTTGGATGCACCATCTTCTCATAAGTGGGCCATTGTTGTAAATATGTGTTGACTTGAGTTGCACATGTGCTATAGAAGTACTATGTCATGAACTGCAAAGGAAAGTAAAGAGACGTAATTGTGTTAGCTACCGTTGATGTTCACATTTGACAAGTCAAGTCAAGTTTATTTGTAAAGCCCAGTTTTACAAATGAAGTGTCAGTCGCAATGGGAAAGGATAAATATCTACAAACAAGGAAAATGGAAGAAAATCCAGAGGGGAAACTCATAGACAGACTTCTCTGGACATGGCCAATAAAAGTGGGAAAACAGTAATTACAGAAATAGACACTTTTTACATCCTGAATCCTGAATCCTGTGAATATAAGTCGGTGAAATGCTATACATGGAATATCAATTGTTAACAGATCAACACAACACCAAACATTTATTATAAGTCTTAGCACGGGTGATGTGGTGTGATGATATGGAAAATAGAGATGATACAGATGAATCATTTATTTACTATTTGCTATTTATTTTTTTCTGTCTGTATATGATTTGGTTGAGTGCAAGAACAGTATACAGTTTGTATGCCTGGATCTGGCTTTGCACACACACACACACACACACACACACAGGCCATGACCACACACATTTGTACATCTACATCAAATGCATGTAGATACATATACACCTCACCACACATCCATGCTCACCCAAATGCATGCATTCACACACAGACATCTACACACAACAAAGACTGCAAGACCAGTACAACTTGCTATGAATGAAATTTGGAAATTACACACACACACACATACAGAAACTCAAATACTGCCATTCATGTGCAGTATGACTAGATCACCATCCATCTGTGAAGCAGTGCAGTACAAAGAGAAAATTAAAAGTGTGCATAAATTAAGATACAAACATTGGTTTCTTCCCCATTCATTCCACATTTTGATTAAAAAATAGATTTTTTTACAGGATACACTGTATGTGACCACTTTGCCTTAATAAATATACAAGTCAATTTTGACTTAGGACATAAAAGTGTAAGTACAAAAAAATGCTGAACACTCAGATTCCACTGCAGTATAATTTAAGTGCTAATGTAATAACACTGCATAGAGAATTTGGCCATCTTTTATTTTAAAGTTAATGGTAGTCATTGTGTCTGAACCTCATGCAACCTGATACAGCAACTTCGACAAATAATCTGACAAATAAATTAGTAATCGAAACGGAAATTAGGAGTTACATTTTAATTTCAACTGCTAAAAGGTGGTTTTATTTTACATCCCCAAATGGTTTCATGTATCTGGGGTCATGTTCCCTTGATCAAAGGACAACTGTCATAACATGAGAGTTAACCTGCAACCATTTAACTAATGACTGACATACAACCCTCTTTGCTGCCACGTAAACTCGACATCTGTGTCCCGTCTCTGTGACAGACAGCACCTGAAGATATATTAATGACATCCATGTCTATTCCTTTCATCTGCAGTAATTGATGCTCGCTGCAAAGAAGTGAAAGGTTAGGGGAAGCCCACTGCTGCTAAAAAGTCTACATCAACTATTAATGAAGAGGAGTCTGGGATGATTCAGTCTGTGTATTATTAATGATGACATTGGTAGAGTCAAACTGAGTCTAGGACACTGTATGTGGACAGAGAACAGTTTAGAAACTGCAAGCTAAAGACTTTTATGGATTCATATACTTCTCTAATTTGGACAGTCCAATTAGTATTTGCAAACATTTTCTGGCAATACGTATATATAAAAACAGAGAACTAATGCGTGAGTTTGTGATGTTAAATATAAAGCCTGGAGCTGATCCACAGAGCATGAATTCAAGGGAACAGGTGGCAGCTAGAAGATCTGGGGGTATTTTCTGGTACATTTTGTTTTTTAGAACTAATACCACTAATATTAGAAGTGATGTGATTATAAAAACAATGTGTAGCTCGGAAGCATTATTTGGGTATCATCAAATATTATAGATTACAGGAATATAAATTAAGCTGTATTCTGATTTAAGGATTATCATAGCAGACCATGTTTCCCCAACCCTACTGAGACTAGTCTTTTGTTCAAACTTTTCAAACTTTTTACACCAGACCTTTATAATAACAAATTTAACCATCCAAAGTCCAGGCAATGAAAAACAAGTCTGCATACTTAAACACAACAATAGAATGTTGGTAAAACCCCAGATATCGTTCAGTGAAGATGTTTCCGAATTTTAATTAAACGTTTTTAATGAAAAGTTCATTTCTATTTTTAATATCATCTAATGCATATTTGCATGGCAATTGCAGTGTGGTGGATATCTTAAATGCCTTATGCTACCAAGAAGTAGTGTTTGATACGGACTGAAATGCAATTGGTCATTCTAGCCAAATTTCCCTGGCGTAAATGCATCTGTCTCTTGATAAATACATAATGTTTACTCCTCCTAAGAGTTAATATGTCAGAAAAGCCGTCTGGAGTTGTGGTACATAAATGTGATTCATAAATGTTTCTGTGTTTAGGGATTGCTGTTAACCTTGTTGTCTAGCTGAACTGTGGTTGTTGTCTCCCCTCCTTAATCAGGTGATTATGGGCATTTACACTTTCAGTTATAAACCAGCCAGATTTGCCATGATCTCCATCAGCCAATCACATCATTGCTGTCAAACCTTAAACCTCTCCTTTCTGCTGCTGTCAGCTGTCATTTCAGTATGAAATCATTGTGACCCTATGATCAGAAGTCCTCATCACAGATCCATTCACCACCACCAGTGTCTAGACCCCCTTAAAGGGGAATCCTATACCCCTTCAAAATACGTTGATGTCATGATGGAGTCTAATTGCCAGACTTTCCACATTTCTCACCATTAATAAAAATATTTGTTCGCTCATAGTGAAATCTCGCCTGATTGAACTGAATGCAATGATGGCAAATAGGTGTTTACAATGTTAATTACCTTTGAGGTTGGAGAAATGATTTGTAATTTAGAGATTTTTGCCGAGAACATTATGAAAACTCATTGGAAAAAACATTTGGATAAATACACAGGACACAAACACACAAATACTGGCTACTATGTGCAACTCCATCTGCTCACCGCTAATGTAATTAATTTCTCAATGACAGAGATATTGAGGTATGTCTGTTTTAACCAATTCAATTATCTTCCTAATCTAAAAAGACAGAGGAGAAATCAATTGCATCGTATTGCTGGGAAGCAAGCAGAGGAGATATTTGAAATTCCTTGCAGATCTGAGAAGACAAAACCAATTTAGGTTTATCTCTGTGTCAAATAGCTTTTTTCAAAAGTTTAAATTAGCAAATTTCTCTGAAGCCAGGTAATCCACGAAATATGGAGAAAAATATACATACATACACATTCCCTAAAATGTGAAAATGTGACATTCTCAGGTGTAAACTTGTGGAGAAATGTATTTGTTGTTAGGATTGTTACACATTTGCATGATACACCACCTGATTTCTAATCCAGAGTATGTAAGGCATTCATTGATTAAAGAGTGTAATGAAATAAATGAAATAAACCTGCATACTGCATGTAGCAGGTTCATAATGCAAATACACTCATACAAACTATTTAGTGCACTAGTAACCTTTTCAGTAATTAGTAGCACATTGGTTAGTTGTAGAGAGATTGCAATTTTCTTGCTGATTCCTGTTTCCGAGTCTGACCTGCTGATTCCGGAGGTGATATAGAGGGTTCTTCTGGAAACGCTTTCTTTCTTTCTTTTTAGAATCCCATTTACACTGTTATAGTATAATTTTATAATTTTTCTCCTTCCTTCCTTCGTTGAAGTAAGTAGCTCAGGTTCTACTAACTCTAATGGTATTTGCATTCATATTCATTCTGGTGGTCTGCCACAAAGTTAACTTTCATTCATCAAAGGGCTGTCTGCACGGGCTGCAAAACTGAGCAATAAGTCCTTATTGTGACCCAAATATTGTAACACCAGTAACCTTCCAACATTTATTAGACTAGAACTGACTGGCAATGTTTCTGCAAGATGATTTTATTACGAGGAGGAATTCCTGTGTTGCCAATAGAAAAGCACACAGGCTTCAGAAACACACCACTAAATTCTTGTAAAATGATATTATAAAATTGCCAGTTTATTCAGCTGTGTGCATGCTTGACATCAACAAATGGCTGAACATGTAAATGGAGAACGAATTGATTTTCCTCCTCTGCTTGCTAATGACGAGGATAAAAAACATTATTAGTATGAAGTGATAAGGTGTTTAGGAAAAAGCTATTCATCCCCTTTGACCTCTATCCCTAATCAATGTTTTCAATTTGTGCGTCGATAAAAGCGAACAGGCTTAATGTAAGGACATGACACAATCCTACAGGAGTCAAATTAAAAATGCAAGGCATGGTAGAAATCTCAAGTGCCCTGACTGGATGTTGTCCAAATATAATATTGTACCCCTGCAGCAATTATAGGGATCGCTGGGAGGGTGGCAACTGGGAGGAAATGAACTCAGGATCAATCTCAGCACTTATCAGGATATAAGTGAGTCGGCCGAGGTTCAAGGAGACTTCAGGAATCTGTTTGGTACCTGACGCAGTACAGCTCTGGCTGGGAGAGGATGACTGCCAATCTCACACGACTTTTCAGCCCATTTAATTATGCTGTGCCTTTCCTTACATGTACCTCAAACGTTCATTTTTGAACTTACAGCACTTCATCAAGAAACTTTCACAGATTCATAATTCCTCACTGATTTCTCTTTCGCTAAGGTCTCTAACATTCATTTTTTTTATCATCTTCTTACGTATTCTGTAGCAGAGACAAGTATTCAGGTACTATGATACAATCTGTTTTCAAAGTCAGCGGGTGATGAATATCTTCCATTTCATTCTACCACTCTATGCAGCTAATATTCCCAGCACTTGTATCTGCCATGCATTATAAATGGCAGAAGTTCTGCTTTGATCAGTTGCGTCAGACAACAAACATTTAAGATTTCATTTTAAAAGATGCATCCATTGATTGGCATAAGATGATTTTCAGTCAACTGAGATCAAATTTCTTCAGCATTTTAAATTACAATATAGAACTGAGGGCATCCACAGTTGTTAAGAATCTCTTAACACACCTCTCCATCTAAATGCGGTACATTGTGATGTAAATTACCATTTGGGCTTTAGGTTTTCAGCTGAGTGATTGAGAGTTCAGACTGCCTGAATTATGTGCCAGACCTTTTTAATGGTAGCTCATAATTTCACAGATCAATGAGCATTATCTATAGCAGTAAAAAAAAAAGAGGTAAAAAAGGTTGAATTTGTAATGGTGCCAAACTCAATATTCCACTCCCATTGTTCAGCAAGGACACGGCCTTTTGAATCCCACTGTGCTGCCAAGTACACCTTTGAAATACAAGATATCTAAGTGTGTTGTATCTTAAACCACTTGTCTGATATTCCATCTCAATTGGGATTTTGCTTCACCTCATCTCTGAAACACTTTGCTAAGAGATGTGTGTCAGCTCACCAATACTTTATTACCAACTAGGCAAACTGCACTTATGAGGGCCCAGACCAAAGGACCCCAAAGGGAGGTTCAATGCGTGTCAATAAATTTGTGGTAATCTGACTAATTGTAACTTTGTTTGGGAATATACTCTGCATTGGAACACAGAGCACAGTGCCATCCATCTGTTAAATATGAAGCTAGAACAAGGAGATTTTCTTATCTTAGCACAAACTGTCGGATCTGTCCGACATGGCATGGTGCTGCCACCGTCTATACCAACAGTACCTGGAGAAATAGGGTCTGATATTTGGAAAAACGAAACATGCATTTCAGAAAAGAGACAAGAGAGTTTTGCATTCTGCATTTGAAGGTTATATTCAGGCAGTGAAACTGATGCAACTGTGTTTTGTTCTATTTGTTCTATGTGTTTGCAACGGCTGTGGTCTGCGTTGGGCTTCATCCAACCTTCATCCACCCCTCGAGAACTATTATGGGTTGTGTTGCCAGTGGGACCGGCGCACTGGATGGTCAGTAGTCGTTCCCTCTGTCTGCATGAAGTCCGATGCTCCTGATTTTTGTCATGGCTGCCTCCTTAGTGTGTGTGTTATTGTCACTGTTTGTAGTGATGTGCTAATCAGGCTGTATGTTTCCCTGCTGAGGATTGGTCTGGCCGCTGCCAGCCCTGCCTGTATCCTGTTCGTCGTTCGGGGATGCCGATTGGAGCGGTACTTCTCCACTTCCTCCAATCCAGAGGCTGCCGGCAAGACCGCTACCCTTCAAATAGGGTGCCAACCTGCTGTTCCAGGCAACCCTCATTCCTGAGATCAGCCTACCTCTTTGCCACTCCTGTAATCCTTGACTGTATTGAGTGGAATTGTTTGCCTTTGCATTACTGCTGATCAGTAGTTTAAATTAGTGTTTGTTTCTCCCCCACTTTAAGCCTCAGTGGAGGGTTAAAGTGAGAACTGTGTTTTTACCGCAGAAACTAGGCCAGGGTTAGTTAACACTGACGCTGTTCGCACACCTGTAGTTTTCTTTGTTAATTTTCGCTAGGATAAGGGGTGCTGCACTGTTTGTGTTTTGTTTAAAATCACCAGAGAGGTTTTTGTTTCATGCATTTGGTTTTAGCTCATAGTAATCTCATTTCTAGAGATCTCCTTTTCTTATATTATTTTCAATAGGTTCCAGGTGCAGTAACACATAGCCTATGTTTTACTGTGCCTGGAGGCTCTCCACAGCGCCACACAACTTTCTAAATTCTTCCATCTCCCAAAGAAACTAAAGGTCAGTTCGAAACAGTGTAGAGAGGCTGAAAATTTACCAAACCTTTTAATCCGTGTATGTTAATATACAGCTCACAGATTTAACTAATAACAGTTCATTTTTCCTGTGAACCATTGGATGTACTGACAACTATCAGTGAATTTATGTGATACTGAAGAAATCTTAAAAACCAGAGGATTTTTAGGCAACTGTCCCAGTAAGTAGTAAGTGCAGCTATGAAAGTGTTGGACCTCAGTTTTGAGGGAGTCCTGTGCTGCACTGTGATTGGTCAGCTTGCGTATATAGTGTGTGGCCCAGTGTGTGAGTGTGTTTGTATGTATGAGTGATCATTGTGAGCAATTTGGATAGGAGGCACTGTATTGCAAGTTTGCACCTATGGTATCAAAATATGAGTGTGTAAAGCGCTTTCAGTGGTCGGTAGTCACAACCTAAAGGTGGCCATACCTCTGTTTCCAGTCTTTATGCTTAGCTAAACTAATTGTCTCGTGCCTGAGAGAACAGAGAGATAAGAGAAATCCATCTTCTCATTTAACTCTCAGATAGAAAGTGGATTTCCCAATATGTTGATTCCAGCAACATCACTAAAAAGAATGTGATCAGACGAATTGGATAACTGATTGTGAACATGCATCATAATAGATAACAGAATGACTTCCTGGTCCAACTTTTAATAGTTGTATGGACACACAGTTTTTGTTTGCAATGACATATTATTACCAGTATTTCAGGTCCACTTATATTTAGTTTTTACCTCTAAATAAAGTGATTTAGATAACTGGCATAAACAATTGGCTTCTTCATCTCGTCTTTGTCTGATTGTGTGACCGCTTCTGTTTTTTGCACCAGTGTTCTTTGTTTGCAATTACTTTCTTGAGTGCAATTTTATTATTAGGTTGTAGCCAAAACTATGAAAATAAAACTCATGCTGTAAACCTGAACTATTCTTAAGCAACTAAACTAACTAAAACAGTTATTTAAGTGATATTTATCTTGATAATGTTCCAACTTTTGATTTAACTGCATTTTCGTCCAGACTACTTTCATCAAAGAAACTGATATTTGCCTTGCAGTAAGTTATGTTTGGTGGTACGGAGTTCTGGGATCTCTTTGCCATTCCATGTCCCAAAGTGGAAAGTCCGAGACAGAGTGCAGCAGCAATTTGCCAATGAATGCTAAGAGAAGAATCAGCTGGGTCAGCTGATGTGGCTGGCTTTGAGATGGGCTGATGTGCTAGGATTGTGAGTTGAACTTGACTTTTTGCCTGCCTGAACCAACACTCAGTTTAATGCTGAAAAAATACTTTGTGTTCAATGCTAGAACTAGGTAGCAATGGCAACAAGGCCAGTGATTCATTATGTCGCAAACGTCCCATCCAGCAGGATGGATACGAGTTAACTCTCACAATCTGTGAACTCAGCATAACATTTTAACTACCCGCCAAGGTAGCAATATCTATCCTAGAATAATAAATAGTTTGCCACTAGACTCAAAGCAGCTTTCCCTTTCTCATAAAAGAGTTTAAAGAGCATGAAATTCAAACACTGGTAATGGAAGCCTGACTGTATAATTATACTCTTGTCTCATGCAGAGGTGCATTCATTCCTCTCTTTGCTTCAGGCCATTTCTGATCCAACACGAGCATCCAGAATAAGGAGTACGGGAGGGCTCTGCAATGTGATTGCAATTTGCAGGCGGTGAATGCATCCTTAGATATTTGCCCAAAAGACATGAACGGGTTAAACTATTATGATCTGCACATGGCAGATAAATAGAGTCCTGCTGGGTAGAAAGAAAAAGAAAACACCACTTTTTCTTCAAGATATGTTTACTGGACCTGCAGGGCAAGCATGAATAATCAGGGTGTAATTCAATTAATACGTTGCCTCAAAATATTCTGAGCAAAAACCAGCTACTTATTTGTACTACAAGATGTTGCATATTCAATGATACAGCTCATTGAGCTGAAATCTGGAACGACATAACTAAGATAAGGTGAAAACATTTATTGATTTGAGTCTGCACTGTAAATTCTGATTTATTGATGTACTACGACTAATAGTAGGCCTTGAAAGAGCATCCATCACCAGTGGCATGTGGCATTGATGGCCTGAGAATGTGAGGCAGTTTTATGGACACATTATGAGCAGGCTGTCTGAGCGTTTTTAAAGCCGCGTTACTCAGAGTGTCAAATAAAACTGTATTCAACATGTATTCCTAAGCATGATCATACCAATAATAATCTGTGGTTCACACACAAACACACACATTATCCTATAATACCCCGGGGTGTGACCATTTGATGTACAATCGCCATGTGAATACTGTGTTAAATACTATAAGCCTTTTTGTTATCTTTCTTTCACATTCTGCCTCCCCAAAACAGTCCTTGTTAGCTAGAAGTCCCAAAGATGTCAGTGCAGAGAGAGGAGACGCATCAAAGTGCCAAGTATTATGGTGGCTGTCTGCAAGACCCTGTTGGCTCGAAATTCCAACCCAGCGCTCCCGCCTACGCCGCCTCGGAAACAGCTACAGTAATTGCAGGGGAGCTATTGTTTTTCTTTGCAGCAGAAATAATTGTGTTTACAAATGGTTGGTGGAAATTTGAGACTTGAGAGAGACGTGGGGTCAGATTGGAAAGAACAACGACAGAATTCTGTATTGGTTTAAGGGATAATTTCCTGACATAAAATGTGTTGAATTTAGCATTTACAAAACTCTGTTACTTCTTTCTACTATTTAAAAAGGCTAAATTTAACAATGTGTGACATTATCACAGATGTATCTGCGCCTCTAACCATTCAAACATCCTTTCCTCTTCTGCTTACAAGGTAAACAAATCCTGTTTCAGACCAAATTTCAAAAGCATCTGTTGGTTTCTTTATCGCTCACAAACAAATGCGTGAGACGAGAAAACGGGAGGCGAAAGTATCTGTTTATTTTAAAAACCCACAGTATCTCTAACATATGGTAAAACTTTTCCTTAAGGAAATTATATTAGTTAAAATTCATTAATACCGCTTTGGAGGACAGATCAAATGGGAAAGAGTGCACATTTAATTTATGTTCTTGTAATCAAGTGCATGAGTAAGATAAGTTTTGACTCGCCACGATGAGTATGAAAATTGGGTCTCAAGAGCTTTTCAAACAACAAAATTAAAATACAAAGATTATACTAAAACATCTCTTCTGTGGAAGAAAGACACAAGACATACACACAAGCTCACAAACACACCTCTACACACACAGATGTTAAAAATATGTGGGTTTGAATCTTATGAGAACTATAAAGCAGAGTAATAAGAGCATCCTCTTTGTCACCAAGAGAATTTACAGCAGAGATGGGTATACTGGCCATAACTCTCTATATAAGCTTACTTTTCATGGCACAATATAAATATCTGCACTATAAAGTTTGACTTGTAGATGGTCAGGTGTATCTTGCCAGCCAGAGCACAATAGACCTTTGTGATGCTTTTGGCCAAGGAAGTGGAGAGATATAATCATCCTTCATAATTTCAGGAGTTGGGCCCTGCCAGGTATTTAGAAAGCTTATTCCCTGCTGAGTTGCCCTGCAATTTAATCCGGAGGCCCAGTCAAGCAAGACAGATGAATCTTGTCATCTTCTGAAAGGCATGAGAGTTGATGGATCTGAAATCTTGAGCTAATGTATTAGATAGTCAGAAAATAGAAAAAAAACTTAATTTAGTTCCTTTTAGAGTAGATTACTCTGGGAATCCACTGGCTATGGCACGTTACGCCTGCGCCACGGTTTTGATGTGTCCATAGTCCGGCGTCAAGTCCTCTGGTAGCGTCTCAGAAGCATTTCAGCAGCGGAGTGTGCAGCCTTCCCCATATTATTTACATGTTATTACTTTGTTCTTTATGTGCTTCTACTACCTTCTTCACAGCTCTATGTGACCCTGTTTCGTTCCATCAATTTCAGGCTGCATTTCCCACAAGGAGCAGAGCATTTTACCTGCCTGATTTTGCTGATATGTAATCAGTGTTTGCTTTTGTGCTTCTACCATGATTAAGCAGGCTACATAGTTAAATGATTTCGTTTTGTGTCCATTTTAACCATGTTTATTGTTGTTTTAGGATAAGTAGTCTCAGGGTGTTTCATTTTTAAAATTGACCTGATTCTCTATGCCGTTGTGTGTCTGACTTCCTGCCTGGTTCAATCTGCTCTGTGCTGCTTGACGCGTCTAGCAGCAAAAATAGACCTGCTACCCAATCTCTGTGGAGCAGAGCGGAGAGCCACTTCTGGGACGCTTTTGGGCCACATCTGGTGGACTCATGAGCATTGACTATAATGGCGCAACCACAGTGGATTTTAGCCTTTAGGTCTAGAAGACATGTCTCTTGAGTGTGGTCTCTACAAGTAACTTCTGGAATAAGTTATTCCAGAGCTTGTCAGCTGTCAGGGTAGTTTATAATGTAATCAACACATTTCTGTCCATTTTCAGTTGATGTTTAAGTACCCCATCTCTGTTTTGTTTTGCTGGTTGTTTTAGGGAAAAATCACATAATCAAAATTAACAGGAAGACAGAAGCAATTACGGATTTCAATTGTAGAAGGTTTACTTATAAACTATTTTATTTTTTGTTTAATGATTAGTTGTCTAGGGACAAGTATATAGCACTAACCAATGCCACACCATACCATTTAGCCTAAGCTAGATTGTCATGCCTGTCTCTAGATGGGCCTCTAAAATACACAAAAACTCAATAAAATACTTACAGAATCACATAAAACACAAACAATAATGCAACAAGATTCAATTTTTTGTATGTACAAAAAAAATTGAATTTATGTAAAAAAATAGTTGTACACCTCAAGCTCTCAACCTTCATTCAATTTTTGTTCCGACCCTCAGCTATGGTCATGAAGGCTGGGTCATGACCGAAAGAACAAGATTGCGGGTGCAAGCGGCCGAAATTGGGCTTCCTCAGGCGGGTGGCTGGTGTCTCCCTTAGAGATAGGGTGAGAAGCTCAGCCATCCTTTGAGTCGAAAGCAGCCAGTTGAGGTGGTTTGGTCATCTTGTAAGGATGCCTCCTGGACGCCTCCCTAGGGAGGTGTTCCAGGCATGTCCAACTGGGAGGAGGTCTCGGGGAAGACCCAGGACTAGCTGGAGAGATTATATCTTCACACTGGCCTGGGAACGCCTCAGAATCCCCCAGTCAGAGCTGGTTTATGTGGCCCGGGAAAGAGAAGTTTGGGGTCCCCTGCTGGAGCTGCTGCCCCAGCGACCTGACCCCAGATAAGCGGATGAAGATGGATGTATGGATGGATGGACCTCAAGCAAACACAATGGCCAATTTCAGTATGGGCTTAGAATTCCCGCGCCCACTCCCTGCAACCTTTAACCTGACGACACTAGGTCCGTTACACAGAACCATCTGAAAAGTCATTCTCAAAGGACAGGTACTTTGTGCTGTTCTTTGATAATCTTTCAAGAAAGATTATGATATAGTTATGATATAGCTGATGCTAGCAGAATACATCCTTACCTCTTCAGAACTGTTGCTTCGACCACAAGGCGTTTCAAGCAAACAGTCATTTCAATCACAAATAATTCCTAAATTACTAGTAATTATTAAAGTTGTTTTAAACTAAAGTAGTTTTGAGCAAACAACCGTTTGCTATGTCTTTTGAGGTAATGTCATTTTGAGCAAACTGTTATTTCGAGCAGTCTTTTTGATCAAACATTCCTTGAACCCTACTCAAACACATTGTAGACTGCAATAGATCTTGCTCTTCTGCTCATGCCTTTTCCTCACCAACCACCTGTTAAAAGATTCTTCAAAGTGCAAATCTGTCTGAAAGGGAGAAGTTCCCCCTGCTCTAGAGAGCTTCCCCCAAAGAGGTTTCGTACGCTTTCTCTCCGTTCACAGGAAATGGACGATTACATAGCCATTATTCTAGAGCCAGTCCAAAGTCAGAGGGATGGTTCTACCAAAAATACACACCCTTGCTGCTTCCACAGCACAGCTTGCTTTAGAAGTTCAATTAGGACACATACAATGTTGATCCATTGACATTTGGTAATGGGTGACATGCACCTCCTCAAAGATACACATGGTGGCAATGTATAGACACAGGGACTGTGATTGGTCAACTTGGGGTGCTGGTGTTTTCTCCCAAAAAGTTTCTGAAGCTGGTGGAAATTGCTGATAGTGAGGGCAAAATGAAGAATGCTGGAGAAAGGCTCTTCTCCTTCTCAGTAAGACACTGTACATCTAACAAAGACATTTCCACTGCAAACTGTGAGCCACACTCTCATAAACAAATTAATGTAAACACTGTGCACTACTTACTCTGCAACAGTCTACTATTTAGTAATGAGACAAGGCAAACCTTCCCATTCCCAGCTTGAATGTTTATAATTCATACACAAATCCATGTTGCTTTGTATTACATGACTTCCTAATCATAAATTTGTAATGAATAATATAAGTTGCAGTATTACTGCCATTTTGTTTTGTTTTTGCAGATTACTTCTTTTGAGATAAATGAAGCAATTTGGTGCAATAAAGCACTGCCCAGCTGTCTAATTGTCTGAGTAAGCTAGCTGCTACTGGGTGCTAGTCAAAGTTACATTTACATTTACATTTACTCATTTGGCAGACGCTTTTATCCAAAGCGACTTACATTTGAGGAACAACTTACAAGTATCAACAGAGCATCAAATATAGATCTACAACTGACAATACATACTAGTAAGAGCAGCAATAAATACAAGTAAGAGCTCATAGTACATATCACATCAATGGGTAAATACCTAGGGAAGGAAGTAAGAGTTAACAGAAAGTGCAATCAGAACAAAAAGTGCAGTCAATACAAGATAGTTGTAGGGGATAGAAGAAGAGCACAGGAAGTGCATGTTAGAGGTTAGGAGTTAGAGGTGTTATAAGAGGAAGTGTTCTCGGAAGAGATGAGTTTTCAAGAGCTTCTTGAAGTTAGAGAGGGACGCCCCTGCTCTGATGGCGTGTGGCAGCTTGTTCCACCATCGTGGTGTCACAGATGAGAACAACCGGAACTGGGATTGCTTTGTGTGAAGGGCTGGCAGAGCCAGGCGGCGTTCGTTGGAGGAGTGTAGCGGCCGAGAAGGAACGTAGGTTTGTATTATGGAGTTTAGGTAGATGGGTGCAGACCCGGTGGTCACTCTGTATGCAAGCATACAACGTTGGCCAAGCAATTCAAAATACAGTTTGACCATTAGTGATGTGCAATACCACTTACCTCCTTTACAAACCGATATGAAGTAATACCCAGTCTGGTATTGCCGATACCAATACCAATACTGATATACTTTTTACATATTTTATTTTTAGTTTAATGTGACAAATAGTTTTATGTGTAGTTTAATGTGAATCCCCCAAATTCTATATTGATGAGGGAAATAGAAAGTAGTCTGTAGGCTTACCTAATCCAAATTATAGCTGCATTTTGACAAGACATCAAACTACTGTCATATTCTTTTGTAATTATTATAAAATCTCTAGCACCTTGCTTCTTCTTACCCTGGCCTTCCTGCTCAGACCGCCGCTTCATAACATCATCATACTTATTCTTGTCACTTAATCCCAAATGTTTAGCAAGGTTTGTAGTGTTGCCACAGTATTTCACCGTCTTTGCACAGGCATTACGCAAAGTATCTTTATTATCTTCACAGCTAAAAGATAGCCAGACATGACTCCTTTTACAGTCAGCCATAGTCATTATTCAGTCTTTGTGAGAAATGTAAAGTGCTGCAGTGGCTCACTTACAAGCTACATAACACAACCATAGTGCACACATGACTTTGACTGGTGAAAGGAGAAGTAGTTCTGATCAACCAGGTATCATTACACCATCCTGGTGACAGCAAGTTACTTTTGATAAAATACACACTCAGTCCAAATGACTGAGTTTAGATATTAATCCTATTAAATGACATTTGATCCCAGAGCAGGAAGCGTTGGGATCAGAAATATCAATACTTTAATATCGCTCTGCATGTCAATATTGACCATGTCTTTTTCACACATAGCTATATTGTTATCTTCAGGGGACAAGACGGTATGAACATGGCTTTTGGCACGGTTTCTTGCCATTTGCTGTGGTTGGCTTGGTATTTGAGTATTGCGATTGTCACGATAGCTCTAACTGGACATTATTTATTTTGTCTTGAAAAACAATAGTTCATATATAACATATAACTTTCATATTCCAACATAGCTCTTTTTTTCACAACTGAAAGGCAAATTTGCTCTTTTACTGCGTGAACAAAATCAGCGAGTTGGCTGTTAGATGAACAGAGGAGCCTTGTTAAAATAACAGAGCGATGTGGTGGGTTGCTTTGCTGTGGGGTATGTAAATGTGCTTTTAACAGCACTTTAACACTGCATACATTTAAACTGTTCTCTAAGAAATGTTTTCTGAGGAAGTGTGTGTGTGTGTGTGTGTGTGTGTGTAAGAAAGAAAAATAGAGAGAGAGACTATTTAAAGGAAAAAAGTAGCCATGTTCCTAAAAGATATTCAATTTTCCATGATGAGATTAATTATAATAAATTAAAATAGTGGCCTTTATATAAACTAAAATCAGTAATTTTATATAGAATTTGTATTTTGGATGATTAGCGCAGACAAAACATGTATAACAAAACTTTCAGTGAATTGGAATCTACACAAATAGTAAAAAAAAAAAAAAATGATGATCAGTAAGTGCCACATTAAATTCAGATGTTTAGGCCACTGCTGGTTGCCCTTGTATATTAATTGTGTTGTTTCTGAGAGATATTCTGCTGTTTATGACAATAAAGCTGTGTGAATCCCCGTCAAGGATTGGTCCCTCTGGAGATGAGACCACCGACTTTCTGGTTGCTGCTTGCTGGCGTTGGAGATTGGTGTGGCTAGGATCTGACTAAACATTCCAATCAGGAGTCTCTAATCAACCCAAGCTGCACATTAAGTTGTTTGTGTCTCCACAGTTCAGGGCAGCTGTGAACAGTTTACCTTACTGTTGGTTGCATATCGTTGTGTTTAGTTTGCAGAGTAGTAGTATCGGTAATCGGTAGTGTTGTCTGTCTGTTGCCTGTCAGAGTGACTTCAGTCAGTGCTGAGAACCTTGTAATTCACTTTGTTTGTTAAAGTGTACCAAATGTTGTACACTTCCTTAGTTTGAGACCTCAGAGTCTGTGTTCGCAGAATAACTGCTAGTTTGTTTTTGTTACATGTCTTCTCTAAGCTTATGGGAGCTGAACTCTTTTTGTTCTTTAGTGTAACTAGTGCATTTTGTGCCAAGAGCAAACTTAACTGTCTTTAGGTAAGACCCTCTTTTGTTTTATTTGTTAACGGTTTGTCACCACCTGCATAGCCCTCTTTCTGTTGTATTTCTTTGTACAAGTGCTCTCTCTTGGTTAATTAAACACCTTACATTAACCAGAACGATTCCAGTTGTTGTATTCCACCTCATTTTCAATCCCAATTATATTTTACTGCTCTCCTTAACGAGCCGGGTCGTAACACAGTCTTAATTGGACTCAACATTCACTGCGCAGCCAACTTTCCATTTCTGAATGATAGTTATGATCTGCAGCAGTCACAGTAAAGGTAGTGGGGCCTGGTTAAGGTTGCTCCATAAATGGTTGATGCCAGGATATAATATCAGATCAATTTATTAAAGCTGATGAATGAATGAATGAAGAGTCAAAGTATGCTTGTATAGGCCTCAGTCCACACCTCAGGAAATCTAAAAAAGAAACGCATAGGCTCAGGCTGTTGCTGTTCAAGTTGGCAGCTCAGCAGGGGTGATAACAATGAAGCCACTGGGAGCTACCAATGGCTACATGTTCTCCAGGGGTCTTTTTACAACTTTTTTTTTTTTTTAATGATCACAAGTCTGATGTGTCCGAGGTTAGGTGGGACAGATATTTCTCTAAGATGAAACAACGAACAGAGGCTGCTTCAATATGAACCCATTATGTTATATTTATTCTTCACCTGTGGGTCATTGTGATTATTTGTATGTTCACTGAAGGTAAGTGTTTCAAGATACAAGGTTGTTTATTTTTCATTATAAGTTTATTTGTTATTATAATGAAACGACATTTTGAGCATTAAATTTCATGCATTCTGGAAACATTTTCTGCCACCACCCTGTTTCCCATACGTTCATTTATTTCAATTAAGTAATCTTTTTTTCAGTCCCGTTTCCTCAACAAATTAAAGTGCTGATTTGTTCGTGATTCAAATGAATTGAATCAAACACTTAATAAACATTTGTTACATTGTTATTGAGGAAAATTATATTGCAATAATTATCATTATTGTTTTACTGCCCAGCCCTGCTGGTACTCCCCATTCACATGGGGGCTCATGGCTGCATGAAAGGCACCGAGCTTCTACCTGCTCCGTCTCCGCCGACAGAGATTAGCAAACAGGCGAGGATGAGCTGAGATGAGATGAGCGCAAGAAAAGTCCACTTCAAGCACTGCCTATTATCAAAACTGACAGCACTTATCTGTGAAGCCATACATTACATCCGACAAAAATGGCCTTGTTACATTGGCAAAGGTCCAGATGATCCAATCCAGTAAAATATTTTGTCCAAAATGCATTATTATATCAATAAATACACACGGACTGCTATTGCATCGCTTTATATTAGCCTAACTCCAGCTAGTATGTAAACAAAAAACGAGTATACACTTTGATCTTCCATGCCCTGACCATGGCCTACAATAGCCAATGAGTGTCCACGTAGGCAGAAAGTGCCAGGCACCTTTCTTTCATGTATACACTGACACCAATCCAACAATTGTGCAGAGAAAGACTGACGCTTCACACACAAAAACATAACGTGTTGTTTTGTCAGCCATTTTTAAATTTAGTCTTAGTCTTGTGTCAAATGTCCTTGTTAGATTTTGTCATATTTAGACCACTGTATCCTAGTGGTGTAGTCTAGTTTTTTCTAGCGATTATACTGGGATTTTTCCCTTCCAGCCTCAAGCTCCCCCGTCCCAGCATGACGTCCCATAAACGCCACTAGTATGCATGTGCATTCTGAATGACTGCTTAGGCTATGTGTTATCAACAACGCAAAGACTTTAACAGCCAATGACATTACAGGTGGTAAAGGCGTCACTTTGTGTTCAAATGTGTTGGGGACATTTTAGGGCTCAGATTAGAGTTGTGACAAAAAAAGATGTCACAATCCAGAATATTGGGGTGATGACATCAAGACTAGAAGATATTTTAATAGTATTTTTTTTTTTAAATTTCATTGATAAGTACACAAGGGGGGGTCTGGGGGCTCTCCCCCACGAGATTTTGAGCAGTAAACATTTAATTTCCTTCATTCTGGAGACATTTTCTGTACCAGCAGAAAAGCAAAAGCAGTAATAACAATGAACATAGGCCTGTGTGCAGTTCTATCACAAAAACTCATTCATTACAGAATATTAGCACTAAGGACACCAAAAGTGGTCCACATCCTCTCAAGCTCCCTTATCTTACAAAAAACATTGTCAAACGTAGTTTATATACTGTATCAACTTAAATGCATGAGCCAGCATCCAGGAACTGCTACTAGGCCTACTGTACACACACACACACACATACAGTATCCCACATTCCTTGATCCACCACATTAACGTTAGTTAACCAGTTCTAGATTCAATTCAATAGACCAACAATGCTGTTACAGTTCTGTTATTAGATAGCGTTAAAGATAACATAGGCCTATATGCTATTTTCACTCACCAGGTAACGTTACAACAACATCAGCCTCATCTGGCTTGTTTCCTGTGTTTCAGTAACTTTAACGTTCGTGTCATCTGCTGCAGCTGCAGTGTCACCCGGAGCGGCAGCAGTTTCAGCTGCAGGCTTACTGAAAACACTAAAAGAGTGTAGTTTGAGTTTGCTACCGTTTCACATCTCCTTCAGTGATTCACGTTAGTTAATTTCAAACATGCGCCGAGTGATCGCCACGCAGCTGTGTTGTTGTTTGGTAGCTGATGTCAGTTCCCGGTCAGAGGCCATCGAAGCCGCAAACGTCAGTTCAGAGCTTCGCAACACAAATGGGGTGAACTTATAAATGAATGTGTGAAAGTTATGCCACAAAACGATGTTGTTACGTATCATCTCGCTATTTTAAGTGTGTATCACGGAAATCTTTGACTATTCCTAGTTGGTACACGGCGTATACCTGCGTATTACATAGACTACAACACTGCTGTATACTATTTTTTTAGTTTTAGTTCACTAAAAGTCTAGGTATTTTATTCTGATTTTAGTCAAAAGAAAATCAAAAGTATTTTAGTCTAGTTTAGTCCAGTAAAGGGTGGAGCCTGTGTGAGTTAGAACAAAGGTTACGATATGGTAACCCTAGTTCTATAAGCACAGGCGGAGCCCTCTACCGATGAGCCCTGCCGCTCTGACGCCGTCTGCTGAAGAGGCGGTGGGATGCTGAGGCAGTAGGGACACTGCTATTAATACGTCACGCACGTTTCGGTAGCGACGTCCTATTGGTCGGCTACGTGCAATTTCAGAGGGCAAGTGCATGCATGTGATTGGAGGAGGTAGTACCCATAGAGTCCAGTAGAGGGCTCCACCTGTGCTTATAGAACTAGGGTTACCATATCATAACTTTCGTTCGTGATCTTTCATACTAGCGACACAACCTGTACCGGAGAGGGAGTGGGGCAGACCAGAGACAGGAGATTGCGGAGCAACTGGCCCGCTGCGTACGGTCAGGTGATTGTTTCCTCTGGCTGGATGAAGTCTGACACTCCGCATGATACATAATGATAGAGAAATATAGAGATTAATGGCAATAAAGCAAGCTGTCAATATTTTACAGACACCCTGAAATATCACATATCATGCTTTTAGGGGAGCTGATATCTAAGCACCTCTTTCTCCATAGCACTATGTGTTCATCCCCTCAAGCACCAGGCGTCGCGGTCTACTAGCATTCAAACCACAGAAAGAAAAAAACATACTGCTGAAAGAACACTGTTCAAGTGAAAATTCAGAGGGAGAAAATATGGCCTGAAATATTTTGTCTCCTCATTATACAGACAAAAAGAAAGATTTTATTAACGTTTTTATTTTATGAATTACATTGTAGTCTCATCATTTTTCGTCAACAATATTGCATGTTAAAATAGTCACAGTCAGTGTTTCAGGATATTTTCACCGTCTCGTCTCGGTTTCGTCGGAAAAAAAAGGTTGTTGAATATATTTTGTTTAGTATAGTCTGACAAAAGTAACACTACTTTGAAGTCGTCCTTTGATATTGATGCATGAATTGTAGGGTTGAGTCCTTTCTTTCAAAGGGTTTTCACAATGGCAATGAATATGCCGTTGCATGTTGTAAACTCTGTGTCTTTTACAGTTTGTAACGGTTTGCTGTAGAGTTCGCCTTTACTGTTTCTGACAGTGGCATAGAAATCTCATAAAATTTCAATGACCTACTCCTTTGCCCAAAACAACACCTATATGGTTGCTTAACTGTGCTCTGTTCATTTTGTGTTTATTTCAAGTTCCTCTACATCCTCTTTATTTATCTCTGCATCTCGTCTTTTAGTTCAGCAGGAGAGACCTGGAGATATGCTCTGCTCAGGACACTCCAAGGCCCACCAAAGAGGTTGAATTTTGCCTTAAATGTTTTTTAAGTTTGTGGCAGTTTGTTTTCTCCCTCAAGTAGAGTAATCCTGATTTGAGCAAAGGAATTAGATGTCATAGCTGTTATATATAGTTACTTTAACATGGCTAACAACCAGTAATCAGTTTCCCTGACTGGAGCTATCGATTTTATAAAGATGATTACATACCTTTATGGTCCTGTTAAGAGCAGATTAAGAACACATAACATTTTTGGAAAGTTTCTAGAACCACCTGATTGTGGTAAGAGTAGAGGAAATCATTCTTTAGAGACAAAAAAAGAGAAAATTTGACTTATCACACTTTGTCATGGTACTATTAAAACAAAAAATATTTGACATATTTTACATTGCCAGTTAGGATAATGTAAAGTGCAATTAAAAAGCATATAATCTACTAATGTAACGTAGAATTTTGTCATTGACATTTTGTTCCCATATATATGTTGACAAAGAATCTAGATTACATGCTCTGTGTTATTGAGAGAGTGCACCAATGTGTAAAAACAAAACCCTTTTAAAAGAGAAGAATTTTCCAAGTCAGTGAATAGTGCTGCACATTGACCACAAGAGGAAGAAGAGGTTGATTGATTATTTCATTTAATCTGGCTGCCACACCTCCACACTATACCAATTCTCCTCCCTTCCCCTTCAGCCCAGTCCTTTCACTTTAGCATGGCTTTCATCATTACTGTAAAACACCCCGACACCTTCAATTCCTCTTCATATCTGTGGCAAACAATTTCCATCTCCACAGCTTTGTTCTTCCTAATAGGCTATAGAATGGCACTAAACTCCTCAAGCTTCTCCATCTCCATTCTGCTGTGAAGAGTCCATCCATTAGCCTCGCACCTCATTGCTCCCAGCACCTGACCCAGAAACCAGGGGAAAAGCACTGAGGCCCTCGCAGCATCCAGCGCCATTCATTCATTCAGTGCACAGGGCTGTGGTGCGCTGGCACCAGTTATTGGCTTTTAGGCAATGTGCCTGCACTGCTTTGTGTTATTGATGAGATTTAAATTATACCTGGGGACAATGTTTTATGCTTTAGCGCGTCAGAAGTCAGTTGGCTGTGAGCGATGCCGAACCACTTTACACAGACTACACACCACATTATTCAACAAAAGTTTGAGTATTGAGATAGTCTAACTAAGCTTTGATTTTCCATCCATTTTTTAGCCAGTGGGTCAGGTAGCAGGACTGCAGTAATAAGAACTCAGCGAATACAGAGTTCAGCAGATTTAAGAAGCTTACTTTATCCAACCTTTGAAGAGAATGCAGGTTACACTACACTGATGAGGATAAAGCTCTCTTTCTTCACGAGTGTGCCAGGTTATTACCAGTTAGGAGAGCGTAATGCAATGTGGACGTTGACATGGAATAAATCATTTTGCAGCGTTGAAAATGTTATAACACAGAAACCCTGACAAAACCAAAGAAGCCCGATGTTTGAGTAAGTAACGGATATTTTGCTCTATAGCAGCTAAATATTGACTAAGAATAAATAGCAGCAAATGTCTCCGAAAAAACTGTTGTATTATATCCCAGCTGCAGCTCAGAGGTTCCAGACTCAGAAAACAGAGGGAAAGAGGAAATTAAGCCACTTTGACCAACTTATAGGCAAGGGGGAAAAATCACAAGTCATTATTTTGTGTGTTGGATAAAAGAGACATCTCTATTGGGAAAGGCCAGAAATTTGGAGTTTTGAAGAGTATCCACTGAAGCCCCTAATATACCATCCTCAGCCTTGGCCACAAACTTGAGGTTACTGGTTTTCCAAAATGAAAGAAGAGAAAATGTGCAATGTTCCTGATCAGTTATGAACTATAAATGCAGTTTTGAGATGCCCCATGTAGTGGATGGAGAGAAAAATACTTGTTTCATTATTAGATTGTGTTTTAAGTAAAAAGTTTTAGCTCTGGTTTGCCAATTATTCACAATCCCAAGGAGGCTATTTTTGAACAGCAGTTTGGGGAAAACTTCTGTCCAAGCACTGTTGCTTGAGAGTGGGAGGGAGAGAGCGTGGTTTCAAATGCCTGTAGCTAGGACAAGTGGTGCAACACATAAGATATAGGGAAAGCAGTAACTTCAAGTTTGTGGCTAAGGATGGTGTAATTGGGGCTATAGTGGACACTCTTCAAAGATCCAAATTTCTGACCTTTCCCGAAAGAGATGTCTGTTCTTACTATGTTCGTGTTGAGCTCAGGGGATGCTAGTTGGTGACCATCAGAGTGCAGAGTGGATACACTATTCATTGTTTTGTTATTTTGCATTCAGAGGCATTTTGAGGCTTAATTTTCTGTAGCAAGTGAATGTAGGATAGCTGGTGATTAAACTTCAAAACATGCTTGAGCAGTGGGGTGAAGATGTGCGCAATACACAACTTGATCTGTTCTGAATAATTTAAAGGTGGGGTGATGAAAATTTGTATACATTCCTTTTTTAAACACTCAAAGGAACTACTGATACAAAATAGGGACTGACACTGAACAACCAACGGTTCTTCAAAGGTTGAACATTGCTATTTGCTGTCCTACATTCAAGTCTACAGTTCCATTTACAAGGTCAGGCTTTTCACATATCATGCCAGAAATAGCTCAGTGGAAAACTCAAAAATAAGTTGGGGGGTCCAAAAATGGATAGGGACACTCACGTTTCAATTGTAATGTTTTTCAAAACTAATGTGCCACCATCAATGATCCTATTACTTTTGATGCTAATTGATGATGATGCCCAGAAGATCAATATCTGCAGATTCATGTCAGTATTACTATTTTATGTAATAATAATGTAAGAAGAGATACCGCAGCATGGTGGGGTAGATTGACTTGTTTAAGAAACTCAATACAGTAAAGCCTTTCAGTTCTCTGTTCAAGAAGGAGACTTTACATTGCCCCGTGCCTGGTGGGTTTGACACTTTATTCGCTGGAGGTTAACAACACTGAAGGAGAGGCGTATTGGATGCCAGCTTAACAGGAGTACAATCTGGATTGGTATTTAAAAGATAATGGCGAGGCAAAAACCAATTAGCTTTGTGCTCTGTGGCTGTCCAATGCTCACAGCTATTGTCAGTGCAATTACAGGGTCATTCATGCTGCAAGGTATAAGCCTATATCTTGATATCAGCCAAGCTAATTTTCCAGAACCTAAATTCTAATTGGATCTAATATGTTATATTAAAACAGAAATTGGGAAGATGATTTTAGAGCAAAGAGCCTACTTAAAAACAACGTGTGGCACATTTCAAAATTATGCTGAGAGTGTGATAAGGTATGTGAAGCTAGGAAAGCTAAATGTGAAAAAGGCTGTTGTATTTACTGTATGTTTTCCAATCTACTAAACTCCTCAGTGCAGTTACTTTTTGTTATAAATAACTACATGTTGGAAAGTTTGGATTTTCAAATATCACCATCATCAGCTGAAAATTTTCATTATGACTAAATACCTGCAAAACAAATTACATATCAGCCTCAGCTGTACATGCTCAGCACACTATCTTTAGCTGCTCAAAGTCATTAGCAAAGATGTAGACTCCTAAAGTCAATACACATAGAAAGACTTTTTGATGTCCATCACCTGCTGGTCTCACAAAACCAATACACTTGCATTTTATTAAATGTATCAGTCTTCACTGAGTCTTTAATCTAGGAACCCCTGCTTTTTTTCTGCTACCAGTCTGTTTGATTTCACCTCTGTCCTCTTAGTGAAGCCTGATCTCTTCCACTGTTAATATGTTCTGAAATGATTAATGGTATCTATAATGATTGATCAAGGCTCCAAGTGTCACTCTGAGCTTTACAGTTTCACAGTGAATCAATACATAAAAACAGTGCTGTTTTATTCCTGCTTAATACTCAGGAAGACCACCAAAACTATTTTAATTCACTAAATGTCTAATATCAGTAAGCTGCTTTTTGTTTTGTCGATTTAATTGTTTGAATTATTTTCTTTGAATCAATTTTTTGTACTTTTTTAATATATGTCTATCTTTATTTTACTTTTACTTCAATTTTGTCTAATTTTGTTATGCTTTATCTTTAACATAAATAAAATTTTGGGGACTACAAAACACCTGAATTTTTCTCTTACAGAACACCATCAGTGTAGAGAGTGCAACTTTCTTTTCATATAGTGATAACTTGCTGCTGATGTAAGAGTTTATAACTTTTATCTTTTAAGTGGGGAATAGAAATATGTTCATTCCCAACACAAGAATTTAATTTGGGTTAAAACACAAAGCATGTTGTGGTGATTCAGAATGATAATTGACTGGCTATTTTTTATTAAAAACTTGCCTAGAGTGACATCAAAGAAAAGACAGAATGAAAGGCCACACTTACAGAACACCTAATGCATCTATTCAGCTCAGATTAGATGAGATGTGTTTCCATGGCCACCCATTGGTGTTTAAGACTGACAAGCACTAAGACAGAAATAAGGCCTTCAAGCTGAAGCCTGTGAAATCCAACTTTTAGACCTGCCACAAAACGCAAAGTGAACTTCCTACGGTAAGACAGTCTGCTGGACAGTCAATCATTAACAACTAGACAACTTAATTAAGGAATCAGAATAAAGTCGCTTGATTGCAGCTGGACATTTTAACTGCTTCGAAAAGTGTCTTCTTTAGTGGTGTGATTATAAGGAGGAACTAAGGTTGTTACCAGGTCATTATAAAGGACAAAATGGCAGGTGTGTGACTTCTCAGCTCAGGCATGTACCACAGCTTTAATATATTCTATCTCATTGTGCATGGACTAAAAAGTATTCTCCCATGTAAAGTTTTATTTTTTCCTTTTTAACAATCTCACTGCAATCACTCTCATAACAAGACACAGAGCTTTCTTAAAATAGGTTTCAAGTGTCTCTTTTCTCTGACATTTTTACAGGTTGTTCTATCTCCTCTGTGCTGTTCTTTTCTGTTTTTATAGCTCATCCGCCTCCACACACAAATGCACACAAATACACAGAGAAAAATAGAGATTCTTATTCATGAACTAGTAATTACTATTGTCATTTTTATGTTTTAAATAGGCACTCAAGCATGTGATGGATAATGTAATTTGCATTATATATAGGCTCAAACTGTTTGCTTCATCCTCCACAACCCCCCCCTTTTTGCAGTTTAACAAGTCAAACTAAAAACCTGCGAGGTATGTTCTGTGAATTTTGTGCATATCTTTTCACATTTTTACATGCATTCATATCTTTCCTTGCAGTTGTACACACACCCACACATGCCAGGACCAGCTGGCCATTAACAGTATGCAGGCCTGTCCATAATGATTTCACCTGTCAAGTGTGATCCTGCCCGTGTAGCTGTATACAGCAGAGTGCAATGGCCACTGGGAGTTTTAAGTCAGCTCTGACAAATGGCCAAGGCTGGCAGTGGATCAGCAGAGTTGGAGGCTGTCTAACTTATCACTCCAACCGCAGACACTATTACAGCCGCTGGGTTTGTCTGCAGGCCCCTGTACTCTCTCAGTCTGCACCTCACTCATTCCGTATTCCACTATATCAGCTTGTTTCTCTTACTCCCTATCACCTTTAATTATAAATCGAAGTCAAAGATTCTTTATCGGCATGGCTCTTGAAAAATTAAAAGTTTGTAAAAAGATGTAAACTTGTCAACATAAAAAATGTGCCCAGGAGATCATGACTTAACATGCTTGTTTTTTTCCTGTGACACCCCGCATCACATTCATGCAGTTGCACACATTTACATTTGCAGCTGCTCAAGTATAACCAGAGTTGTTTTTCTGTAACTGTAACTGATCCAGACAAGACTGAATCCTGTCAGAAAAATCTGTGTAATTCAGCTTAATTTTCTAATAAAGATATCAGGCTTTGGTCATACTCAGCACATTTTGACTGATTAAATTTTATGGCTGTGCACTGTAAGTCTTTTTATTTAGGGATGGATCTTTTATTTTTGACAGTATGCTATGTATCTTTGATTTTGCAGTCATGGCTGCAGGCTGTTTAATACTGGTCCAGAAAATCATTCAACTTTGTGTGTCATTGTGTGTGCACTTGTATTAATCATGTTGGAGGAACAAAAATCTGTCACATCAAAGGGACTCACTTACCCGTTTGGGGACAAAAAGCAGGTCCCCAAAGTAAAAAGTTACATTTTAGGCTTAAGACAAACTGAGAAATAGTTTGTTATAGACATTTACATTTAATAGGCATACACAAATTGGCTTTCATACGAAGAGTTTGATGAGAAGATTGATATTATGTTTTTACAATGCAAATGAAACACCAACAGCCGGTTTGTGCAAGACAATAGTTAACTTTACAAACCTCAGAATCTGCAAGTCTGACCCCACAGTTATGAATTTAGGTAGCAGAGCAAGTCTGTGTGTTCATTTTTTTGTTGTTTCTGTAATACTGTTTCTGCCACCATGTTGACAGCAAAACTACTTTATAGGTCAGATGAAAATCTCTGTTTTTCTGTTATCTGCATTTATATGACTGCACATCACAATGATAAAGGCACACAAAATAATTTTAATTCCAGCTTATAGGGGACAACTTTAACATTTAGTGTTAGCCTGTGTGGAAAAACAAAAAAAAAACTGGCTAAAATGAACAATAAAACGCTGTCAAACAATGCATCACAAGTTAATTAAGTTAATTGTCAGTATCAGCCAAAAGAAAAATCCAACATTCTCTCAATCTCACCTCTTTATTTTTTCTACTCTGCAAAATATGTCTGCACCTCTGTGTATTTCTGTTCTCAGTCTGTTTCTCTATCCTTTTCTTGCGCTTTCTCTCTCTCAGTTTCTCTTTCTGTATCACTCTATTGCTGATATGAATTTTTCATCACAATACTTGTCTGGCTTTTCTTATGTACACACCACACAAAGATTTCAGCCCCCCCTTTGCATGATGGCTATTCAGGGAATGTCAGATGCCTTTTCAGTGTTGTTGTTATAAAAAGGCATGTTGTCAGTGAAAGAATGACACAAATCCTTCAGTGGGTGAAAGAGCGTAAAAAACTTATTGTACCTTGTAGGAAATATTACATTGGTAGAATAATACTATAGTAAATATGTTCCATAATCTAAGCTTTACTCTAGTAAAGTGACTTGGTAAAAAAAATAGACCATAAAATGCATTTCTATTTCCTTGTTTATTTTTGCATCTTATATTTCAACACCTCTTACTTGATCAGATTGATGATTTAGATGGAAACATACTAAGTGCAAACTCAAATGTGAAAAACTAGCATAAATTAATCAAACTGGAAAATTAAAACTGTCTGAATTTTTCAGCCTTGTGTCCTAAAAGTTACATTTACAGTTTTGCCAAATGCTTTTTGAAGGAAACATAATTGCTTATGTTCCCTATCCAAAACGTGTTTAGGTTTAGGCAAAAACAACTGTTTAGTTAAAGTTAGAAAAATATCACGGTTTGACTTAAACTATCTGGTGTGACCACTATTTGCCTCACGCAGTGAAACACATCTCCTTCACATATAGGTGATCAGGTTGTTGATTGTGGCCTGTGGAATGTTGGTCCGCACCTCTTCAATGGCTGTGTGAAGTTGTAGTCAGATTGAGACCCTGAGGAGGATGACGAGCATGCAGATGAGCTTCCCTGAGACAGTTCCTGGCAGTTTTTTTGGTTATGCAAACCGATTGTTGCTGCAGCTATCCGGGTGGCTGGTCTCAGACTTAGAATTTTAGACTTAGACTTAGACTTAGACAGATTTTATTGTCATTCAACTGCACATTCACCATGTACATTTGAGCAAGATTTTCTTGCAAGGCTCAGAATAAAAAACAGAAGAAGAAAAACAGTATAAATATAAGTATGTGTAATTTAAAATAGAATTTAAAGAACCATAAACTGAATATAAATATTGTGACTTTTGTCAGAAATGTAGCGACAAACAGAAAAATTATATGTACAGAAAAAAAAATATAAGACAATAAATGGTGCTAATATCTGTAGCAGCAGGATGTATTGCAACAGTGAAACGGACAATATGATAGTGTGATAGTACAGTTACTCAGTGCAACAGAGTTGACAGTGTCCATGTAAAGTGACTAGTGTCATATGTATGGGCGGGGGGATTAATGGGAGTTCACCAGTCTTATGATGTGGGGGATGAAGCTGTTGTGGAATCTGGTTGTTCTGCATTTGAAGCCACTGAACCTCTTTGCCAGAGGGCAGCAGGGACAACAGTCCATGGTGGGGGTGGGAGGGGTCTTTTATGATTGTCTGAGCCCTGGTCAGGCAGCGAGCAGAATCATGGATGAAAGGAAGTGCTGTCCTGATGATTCTCTCCGCTGTCCTGACCACTCTCATACACATTTCCAGTCTGAGGTTACAGGCCTCAAACCATACAGAGATGCAGCTGGTCCGTATGCTCTCTATTGTCTCTCTGTAGAAAGTGTTGAGGATGGGAGAGGGGAGGTTTGCTCTTCTCATCTGACGCAGAAAGTGCAGATGCTGCTGTGCTCTCTCTCACAAGAGCAGAGGTGTGGAGTGACCAGGTCAAAGTGTCTGTGATCCGCACACCCAGGCATTTGATGCTGCTGACCCGCTCCACAGTAGCGTTGTTACGTTCATTGTTGCAAAGGGGGGTCTGTCTGTGAGGAAATACAACAGCCAGTTACATGTGGTTGTTGAGTCCAAGGGGGGCCAGTTTGCTCACCAGGTGCTGGGAGACAATTGTGGTGAATGTTGAGCTGAAGTCCAGAAACAGCCTTCGCACTTGGGTATCGTTCTTCACCAGGTATTTCAGGCTCAGGTGGAGTGTGGAGGAGACGGCGTCCTCTGTGGAGAGGTTCGAGCAGTTAGCAAACTGGAGCGGATCAAAAGAGGAGGGGAGTTTGGACATGATGTGGTCCTTCATCAGCTTGTCAAAGCAGAGTGTGATGGGGCGGTAATCGCTGAGTGATGAAATTGTGGGGTGTTTGGGCACTGGTATGATGGTGGCAGTCTTGAAACAGGATGGGACAACAGTATGGGTCAGCGAGGCGTTAAATATGTCCGTGAGCCAGCTGGTCAGCACAGTCTTTCAGCACCCATCCCATTATGTTATCAGGCTCCATTTGTTGGGTCTTGGAAGAATCCCTGGATTTTCTGACCATAGGCACACATTGCTGTTCTGATGGCTACGGTTCAGGTTGGCTCTAGCTGATCTGAGCGACTCTCTGTCCCCAGAATTGAACGCTGCATTTCGTACCCTCATCATTGCAAATACGTCATTGGTCATCCAGGTTGTCTGATTTGCCCGTATGGTGACAAACTTTGTCGCAAAAACATCCTCCATGCATTTCTGGATGTATGTAGACACAGATTCAGCATACTCCTCTAAATTGGTTTGTTGGTTTTCAGTTGCAGCTTTCTTGAACATGTCCCAGTCTGTGCACTCAAAACAGTCCTGTAATGCTGACACAGATCCCACAGGCCAGACCCTCACCTGCTTCTTAAGCCTAGTTCACACTACATGATTTTTAGCCCGATTTGCCACTCGGCAAATCAGCGGAGTCAGAGTAAATCAACGGTTGATCGGCGGTCACCAGTCGTTATGTGTGAACCACTCAATGACGCGTCAAAACAGCTCACCGACACATTTCTGACATATCGAAACGTCTGCCAGATATCTAGCATGCCAAATATCTGGCAGAGTCGGCTGACTCAACATCCACATCTAGCCAATGAGGCAGCTGACAGAGCAGGAAGCTACTTTTTCACTGCAAATTACTTTTTACTCACCTCCAGCGCTCTCTGTAGCTCAGACAATCCCTGCTTACCTGCGTGTGCTAATCCATTCTTTCACCCAACAGCTGTTTTTTCTGTAGGTCCGTGTCATTTCCTGTTTCACATTTCACGTGTGTTTTCTTGACAAAACAGGGTTTGAGGACCAGGGTCGTGTGACAGAGTCGTTGTCAGCTCGCGTAGTGTGTGACCCCCTGTAATCGATCAGTTGCATAGTGTGAACGCCACAACGGCAACAAGACTCCTGTCACAAGACGGCAAGTTGTGTTGTCTGAACAGCACGGCCATCGGCCGACGCTGAAAGTCGTGTAGCCTGCACAAGCCTTTATTGGGTTTTCCTCTGGTGAGCAGGGGCCTGTATGCAGGAATTAGCATTTCAGAGAGGTGGTCTGATGAGTTAAGCTGGGGACTCTGTCTAGTGTAGTTCTCCTTGCAAAGTCCACATTCTGATGGAAATGGGGGAGAACTGTCTTCATGTTAGCCTGATTAAAGTCCGCAGCAAAATGATAACACCCTCTGGATGTGTAGTTTGCAAGTCACTGTTGGAGAAGTAGAGCACACTCAGAGCCTCCTTGGTGTTAGCACTGGGGGGATGTAAACAGCAGTGATGATGATGGTGGTAAATTTCCTGGGCAGATAAAATGGTCTACAGTTTATGGTCAAAAACTCTATGTCAGGACAGCAATGACATGACACCATCTTCATCGGCCACTGAGCTTGCTACCATAGCAGTCCGCGGTACACGTAATTGATCCTTCGCTAAGCCCCACCCCCATAGTTGCTGTTGCTAAGCCCGACAAACTATCGTAGCCACTGTCTATTACTGCACTCCCCTGAGATATATTGTCAAAACTGTTGGAAAAAGCGATCTCAGAAAGAAGCAGACAGTTTTGCAGTTGCATTATACATTTGAAGGTTGTATTCAGGCTGTCAAACTGGAATTAGCTCAAACGGGCGTGAAAAAAATAAAAGATACAAGCTACCGATCACACAGTACCACCACCGCATTCCCCAACGATTGAGAGAAAAGACAATGATATTAAGGATCAACATTGTTCCTGTAAAGGTGGGTAGGCCTCTATTAAATATTACAATAATTAAAAAATAATTATTACGTTACATTCAGTAGGAAGTTAGCTAGTGTTAGCTAACTAACATTACATTACATTACATTACATAATCCACAGCCTACATTTTTCTGGATTTATTTTAGGTTTTTGAAAGAGAATAAATTGTACTTCTATTATCAACCTCTATGGGGCGACTGTAACTATTACAAATGCCCTAGGAACAGTGTTTGACCATATCTTAGAAAAATACAGCCAAAAAAAGCTAGAAAACGACTCTTTTTGCATTAGAGTCAATGGAGAGCATCCATGAAAGTGTCGGACTTCAGTTAGAGCGAATCCTATACTGCGCTGTGATTGGCCAGCTGTGTATTAGGGGCGTGGCATAGCAAAGAGTAAATTCAGCGCCCTTTAAAGAGAGAGTTGCGTCAGCGGGGGTCCAAAATGCTACATCGTCACGTGGTTCATGGAGACCGCAGATAGTTCCCGGAAGTCCTAGGCGGGCAATTCAAAATGAGCGAGAGAAACAACAAAACGGCGATTTTTGTTCATTTAAACAACAAATGCGTTGATTTACAATATGTGTACAGCACACTGACACGTAAATGTAGTTAAATTACTATTTTTTTAAAAGGAGGACATATAGTTTTTACAATAACAGCTACAATCACCTACCTTGTGGACATTTTTGTCAAACCTTACATTGGAAAGTGTTGCAAACATGTTTAAAATTCAGATGAGATTTACCTTCCTAACATACCTTTTAACAATTCCATGGTACCAGGGTTAATTGAGCCTACTGACTAATGTAATCTTTATGACTTCAGATAGAACAGACAGGTGACTATCAATGATTGCCATGTATTAATTTAATAAATCTCCAATAAACTTAGAAAACAGCATGTTAAGTGGTTTGTGTCTGTGAACTGTCTGTCAGAAAAATGAGTATGAACGTTTTGTTTCCCAGCTGACATGGGGAGGAGGAAAAAATGGTTGAATCCGGTCAGTGACCTTACAATCACTAAAGAGGCTAACAATAAAATATGTGAGGTACTTTTTCCACAAAGAAATAACACATCACTGGCTTTATATTTTGTATTATTAAAACATCACGGCAGATCATCTTCAGGCTCCACTGAACCCCTGTGATTCTTGTGCTGAGAGAGGGAGAACAAGAAAAAGGGTTAGACAGACCTACACATCTGTAAAGATTCATCCAGGTCATGTTTATCCAAGAAAAGTTGAATTGGGAGCATCTGGACATTTCAGAAGAAGTCCAGTTGCTCTCAATTCAACCTTAATTATTTACAAGAGTAAATGGCTACAGGTTTGATTGAGGAAGTTATGTATTGTTAAATTTTGGAACTTCATTAACAGCTTTTGCAGCTGATGTTGGCATCATTTACTGTATAAGTTGTTAGTTTTGTTTTTTCAAACAGTTCTCACATACAGGAACTTTGATAATGATGTGATATGAATTTGTACAAAGTAATTATGTAATTAGAGTAAGCACAACCAGTAAGAATTGAGTGTTCACCAATATGGTGCATTCAGCCACTATGATGTATTAATGTGGGTAAATAAACCTGAATTGTTGTGTGGAAAATGAGCTCATAAGCTAAGAGAGGATGCAGACACTGAGAGAAGGGAAAAAAAGTATAAGAAGTACATATATTTCTTATAAATGGTATAATCATGTGTTGTTCTCTATCTCACCATGGTCCACTCAGTATTCTTTAGCATCACTGCTCCTCCACCTCACAGAGTCTACTGCTCTAATATAATTAATGTTTACTATGAAGATTGTTTTATAATATGCTAACATACTACTTTTAGTGTTAGGGGTAAATCTCCCCAAAATAAATAAATAACGTCTTGAAATCCTTTATTCATACATGCATCACTATTATATTTAAATTAAATAAAATACCACCCCCCAAAAATACGTATTTTAAAATAAATGAATAGGCTGCCCTGTTTATATTGTCTGCTGCTAACTTTATCCATTGCCAGTATGTTAATTTGTTAACCATAAATGTCCCTAAATCTTCTAATTTAGTGGGGAAATCCACTAATATGTTTCACTGCACATGTTAACTTAATTCAGTTTTGCTAATAATATATAATCTCATTTTTTACACATCTTACCTTTCAAACGTACATCCCAGATAGCATTTTCTATAGCTGCTCTGCTGCGCTGCTAGCATTTCATGCTAACTTCCGGGAACTATTCAGACGCTCCATGATCCGCCATTGCTGTGAAAAACTGGTCCATTGGAGTGAACGGAGATGACACGACTCTCTCTTTAAAGGGCTCTGGGTAAATTCTAGGATAAACTGCTGATCTTATGTTTGTCTACCATTATTACAATGAACGTTTAAAGTTTAACAGATTTTTTCCTCTCAGCTGATTGTAATTGATAATATAGCCATATATAATAATACAACATTTATATACATCAATGAAGAAAAAAGAACTTGTCTTAAAACATTACAGACTCAGAAATGTAGTTAAGTAGCATCATGTGTTTCAATTCTTGAATTTATTGTGAAGTTACTCTGTTGTTTACATTCATATGGTACCTCCAGCTGGCCATTGTCCTCATTTGTTTTGTACTTTAACCATAAACATTTCATCAATTCATCCATTCTCTAAACTCGGTCCTTCCTTACCAGGGTCATGGGAAGAACGGAAAATGGCATTAAAAACACCTGACTACCACAACTACAAGGGTTAACGTCATCACATTCATCTCTATGGGCTAGTTGGAGTTTCAACCCAGCTGACCTGCATGTGGGAGGAAACACATGTGAACACACGAAAAACATAACCTCCACACAAAAAGGTCATTATCAAGATAGAGACCAACAACCCTCTTGCTGTGAGGCAACTAAGCACTGAGCCACCATGTGGCCCATCAATAAGTCATTACCTCATTAATTTTGAGACATTCTAATCATTACCATAAACAAATGAGTCCATTGCCAAGAGGATTAGCAGCCTCTTCCTGCTTCTACATTTTGCATTGTGTGCTACCAGGTCAGAACTGGCAGGAAATCTTCTGGCTTGCCTAATGCACACTGATTGCTTTAGGGTAGAAAAAACAAGCAGAGGACATTTTTCATCCAGCACAAATGGAGCTAAAGCTTTTAGAGTTTCTGGCAAAAGTAGCCAGAAGAATCGTGGATAGAAAAGTCATCCACACTATGTTTATTCCATCAGTTAAACCAAAGAAAAGAAAAAGGTGTGTTTTGTAAAGCCAGGTGGTGGAAAGGGAACATTGGGCAACATAAGCTGATTTGAGTGATTTCTTAAGTGTTTAAAAAGTGTAAGACAAACAATATGTTACATTTTTGATAACTGTTCCCAAGTATAACAGTTAATTTGTCAATTATCATATGATGTGTAAAGAACTACTATTGTGAGAACACTTGGCATAGCCAGACTATACTAGCAGTATTGCACTATAGGCAAGAGGTGGGATCGAGTTATTGTTTCACACGTCACAAGTAAGTCTCAAGTCTTAACACTCAAGTCCCAAGTCTAGTCCCAAGTTCAGACCGGTCAAGACAGTCAAGTCCGAGTCAAGTCTCAAGTCAAGTCTGAAGTCCTAAAATTTGAGTTTTGAGTCCTAAACAAGTCATAATATGCTCTTCACTAAATTTAATACCATTTAATAGTTTTAACAAGAGTTAAAAATGAAAAACCCTTTACTGAATAAAGTATTAACCTGTAGAGAAAAAAGGCAGAGGTTTCACATGACAACTGTCTTGTATAATTTCATGAATTAAATGAAGGGCTGTTTGATTATGGCAAAAATCATAACAAAGATTTTTTAGGTTACGGTTATTATTTGATATAATTACTCATTGGCTTAAAATGCATCTTTAATTTTTTGAATTGACTTGAATTTTTCTTTTTTATTGTTATTTGCAATACCCCAAAATCCTAAATCACCAATGGAATAAGATAGTAATCCAACATTATTTACTTCTTTGAACAGCAACTGCAAGAGGATGACAACAGTGCAGTGTTTCCACAGGTTCACTGCTTTGGGGGGGTGAATGGACCACTAACGGGGCTCTGTGTGTGTGTGTGTGTGTGTGTGTGTGTGTGTGTGTGTGTGTGTGTGTGTGTGTGTGTGCACACGAAGTGGAGCAGAGCAGGTGACAAGTACTTGAGTTGCCGACAACTTGAGCACTTAGGCTTTTTCTTTTGGGTTTTACTCCAGTTACCCCTAAAGCTGAACATTTTACCTGCTATCATTATCAGCCACTAGCATAGCTGTACATCTATATACCCTATTATTATTTTTGGTGGATCTTTCTTTTTGTTCTTTCTTAGCATGTTAGCAGGGTTTCCACCAGTGTATTAACCTCCCACCAGGCATAAGCATTTGGCATTAATTTGTGTTATTTAAGATGTTTACAGTACAGTGGGGCAGCTTGGTTTGAAACAGAGACATAAGGTGCGTTCAAGATGATGGCGGCTGACTTTCACCGACTTGATAGTCTAACATGAGCTGCAGGTGACTGCAGGGCCGGGGTATAAAAATGGCACCGTCAAGTCGGACACATTCTACCTGCAGCAGCTTACTATGAGCTGAGATCAATGAGTGATCGCGCATTTGCAAAGAAAAATACCGCAAGACCAGACAATAGTCTGGTTCCAACTTGGTGTAATCAGGGAAAGCAACTGCGGCCGCCGGACTCAGCGCCTGCAGCCGCCTTACTCCCGCCATGTTTTAATGTGACATGGTGACGTTTTGCAGTGCCGGCGAAAGTCGGACACAATTTCTAACCAGCATGCCTTGTTTTAAGTCCAGCGTGCATCATGTCAGCGCATTTGACTTAGCGCCACATTAAGTCAAATGCACCAAACCAAATACAACAAAGGAACATAAAAATACTACAAACTCCTCTGCACAAGTCTGGTGGGGGGAAAAACATAATTAAATGAATACTATTGTTGTTGTTTTTTGAAGAACCTGACTTAATTGTGGCTCTTTAATATTAAGTAACCTTAAAATGATACATTCATTCTGTATTCACCCCTTCAAGTCAATATTTACCAGAATCACCTTTGACACCAATCACAGCCACGAGTCTGTGTGAATCAGTTTGTATCAACTTTGCACATCTGGACTCTTTTCCCCATTCTTCCGTAGTTCTGCAAAAGTGAATTCACTTCGGAGAAGGTCTGAGGCAGTCTGTTGTCGATAGCAAATCTAAAAGCCTTTATAAGGACATGGAAAGATTAAAACCAAAGTGCTGTGACCGTTGTGATCTTCAGGAATGAGACAACAGAGTCTAAGGTCGAAGTAGATCAGATGAGAAGCCAGCCAGGGCCAGATCAGCTCTGATATAAGTGGCACCTGTAGAGCTGAAGGCAGGATCAAAGGAGCACAACAATAAGAGAGTGAAGTATCATCAGGTCAGTGCACAAAAGAGTGGTGACAATCATACAAATAAATTCAAGCTCAAACAAAGGGTTGGGGGGATTACATAAACCCTTCATCTGCCAGTGATTTTAATTTACTTTAATTTAATGTCATTTTTACTGTTATTTTTCTTAATTTTCCACTAATAAAAAAATATGGTATAACCAGCAAACAAGAGTTAATTGTAAAATAATCCCACTTGATTTAGAGGTACAGTTAGAAAATTAAACATTATAACAACCACAATGTGACACGTTTAGAGCTATAGTAAAGGAGAAGTAGTACTAGCATAGACCTACTAATCTGCTAAATCTGTTGTGTGAATGATTTATAGGATGCTGTTGAGTGATTGAGTGCTAAATGAATGACACAATCTCTTCATAGAATCTTGATTACTTTAGATTAGGAACTTGTTCATCAAACCAAGTTGTTTCTCTGCCTAGTGGCAAGTGTGGGCTACGGGGGGTGAACATCAAGCACCAAACACTGTAACGCTGTTTCAGATACTGCATTCAGAGCTCTTATATTTTTGTTGTAGGCTGGTTGTTTCAACAACTTTCTCAACAGATGCTTTCTTCATATAAAGATTACACTAGGGCACAAACAACATCAGTCCATATGGGAACCTTGATGTGCAAACCTCTTCAATATAGGCAGATTCTGGAACAGTGGCTGTGTTTTTTTAATCTCTTTCTCCTTCATCTACCACATTACTCTGCATCTCATCTTTCCTTCCTTTTTTTGAGCCTTTTGTTTCTACCTGAGCTAAAAAACTAAATGTTTGCTGTTTGCAAAAGCTCTGCTATATATCCCTATATAACAGCAAGAGCAGCAACAACACTCACTTTACACTGACACCTGTCAAAAATACTACTGTCATTCTTTGCACAGATTGCTGACATTTGCACCTGAATTTAAATAACCAATCCAACCAAGTCCACTGTATATGTAACACCAAATTTATCTCCTAGAAAGACATATGTATTATTGAAAATTTTTAAAAAGTTTAAAAAAAAAATTAAAAGTTGTATTTTGTTACAAAGACTATGAAATATTTTATCTCAGGCTGAATTGTATAGTTTGGAATTTTATAACAAAGTACTCCCTTTCATCTTCTATTGTTATGTATTTATTTATTTACTAGTTTTACATTTTTATTATTATATTTTACAAGTACAAGTCCAACTCATATAAACTCATAAACATAAAATGACAATAACTAATGTAATTCAATCATCTCTAGCATCAAGCCACATGTTTTCTATGACCACGGCAAATGTTATCTTTTTGGTGATTTAAGGGTACACTGTGGTGTGTCACTGAACAAACATGCTTGTGTTTACTTTTCTCACCAAATGCTTTTTGCGTAACCAGCCTGCTCTCATTGGCTGACTGTGGATGTCGAGTCGGCTGACTCCTCCAGATATTTGGCATGCTAGATATCGGCGATGTTTCAGAAATGTGTTGGGGAGCCGTTTTGAGGGGTCATTGAGTGGTTCACACATAACGACTGGTAACCGCCGATCAACACCTGATTTACTCCCGATCACAGCCTGATGGTCGCCGAGCTTGCCGAGCGGAAAATCGGTCGAAAAATCGTGTACTGTGAACTAGGCTTTAAGTAGGCTTATATTTTGAAGTATCTCTTCTCTTGTATTTGTAATTAGTTGATGTAGATAATTTGTCTTGTTGAGTGAGGCAGTTTGGCTGGCTGGCTACATCAAATGGATTGTATGTGTGTTTGATAGAAGCGGTGATCGCTGGTAGCTTGTGGCTTAAAACTGGGGAGGATGAGCAGAAACTAATAAAACATACTTTGAGACTTTGTAGACTTTCTTACACAAAAGTAACTGTCTTAACTAAAAAAAGATTTTTTAGAAAGTACAATAAAAAAAACTTGTTAAGCTTTCCAGGGAACTATATAGGAGGTCATTCACTTCAGCAGCCAACAGACTGCCCAAATACTTTGCCAGTTTAGACAACAGGAGTCCCGTTAAGCTGAAAGGGTGGAGGCAAGATGTGGTACAAATGTGCATCATACACTCAGACAGCATAAAGTCAGTTTTACTGTACAGTCCTTTTTGTGTAAACTTATAAATCATTCGTGTCAGCTTTGCATTAAATTAGTATGAAAATGTGCCTTAAATTTGGGTTTTGTATTCATGAAATTCAAACTATATATTCCGATGGCCTCAAGGTAAATATTCTCCATTTCTGACAGTTTGGCATAGCAGTAAAATCTGTTTTATCATGTTCCATACCGTGCTCATTAAATTTCACTGTGGGGAAAAAGGAAGTTTCAAAATGTTTTCCAATATTGTTATTTTCTTGAATGGAAATGTTTTTCTGTGTCTTCGCTGTCCACTTGTAATGGGGTATGTCACAACATCAGCTTTTCTTTCTTCTGTAGAGGTGGTAATTTACAGTATGTGTACACACTATTGTGTCACCTGTGTCATCTTCATTTTTTATTTTTTGTCATGAAATGTCCATAAATGTAAATTGTATCTTGGGAGATAGTAAGTAAAAAAACATAGTGTGAAAATATGACATTAATTGTATGTTCATGTAAAAACATGTTTTGCATAAAATCGTTTATTTTTCTGATGAAATGGACTTCGCCTTTTGAGATTAAAACTGCTGCTCTACTTTGTCAGCACAAATATGTACATTGTTGAGACTAAGCATCATTGAGCATGCTCCTTTGGGGCCTCTGTGTTTAGCATCAGCACAAGTTATTTATTCTCATATCTAGGGTCAGTCCAGTTATTCAACCTGCATCAGGAGTTTATAGTTTTTAAAACTTTTAACAAATGCAGGTGGTCGCAAGTGGTGCATCTGCCTCACTGATAATAAACATGGAGGCCCAGATTCGATAGAGGTGTTTCCAGATGCACATACATAATGCACATCATCAGTCACAGTCATGCAGATGTGCAAAAAATATTTTGGCCACTTGTAAAGAATCACATGTACCACTAAACAACTCTGGCAAATTACTCTTTCACATGCTGTTGGTGGTGAAAGACTGCTGTCAGTGATGCAACAGCCATCATCATCAGTGAGCCTGACAGGCAAGGGAGAGGTTTGTCCATCCTAGAAACTCACATCGATTTTTTAAAGAAAGTACAGCAGTGCAGAGGTTTTGCAGTAACAACGTTATCTTGGTGTCAACTTTATTATTTATCTGCTCATAGTGAATAAATCATGATGAAACTTTTTATGATTCTGTTTAGACACTCAGAGCAGTTGGTTAAGGTTAGGGAAAGTACAAATTAGTTAGGGAAATACAAAATTACTCATTGTTCAATATATTTTTCTACACATTTCTAAATTAGTATTAGGAAACCTCTGTACTCTAAGTTTAAGCCACTGATGTGTTCTGAATCTGAATTTTCATCACCATTTTGTTCTGAAATTGTTCTTTATCTTGCAAATGAATTAGTCATTTGATAGACTAACTCATACATTGGGACTATGAATACAGGATGGACACATTATTATCAGATTAGGTCTCAATTTTTAACTGACTGAGGATGCAACTTTAGCATATAAAGCATATGAAGGTCATAAGTAATTGTCAGAGATGGTTTATAGAAAACAGAAATTGCTGTTTACATTTCCAGCATGTTCTCTGCAGGTTCCAGCAGCCCGGTGAATTTCCAATTCACTCCCCCTGCCTGGACCTATTTTTCATCTTCATTTCACAGCTGTAGCATCAAAGGTAGTTTTTCTGTTTCCATTAAGCTTTTAATACTAAGGAAACAATCCATTCTTTCACAGCAACGTCCCCTTCACTGTGCATTACCTCTGACCCTTCTCTGCTGGACAGCTCTCCCGCTGTGATTTTCAGAGTTGAAAGGTGCGGACGTAACAGGCTCTTGGTTAGAGCCAAAAAGGGGGTCGTTGGATTTGACATCTAGGTAGTGATAAAAGAGAACTACTTCCGTAGCAGTGGGCAGGATTTGATTTACAAAAAAGTAAAGCTGTAGTGAATTTTTTTTCCTATAAGAGCAACCGGGGGGATTTGTTTGACTTATAAAGAAAGGAAAGACAAAATGAAAAAGCTACTATCTGTAACCCAGTGATTTTGTTGAAAGATTTTTCAACATAGTGATAATTCCATGTGTGCAGTGAAAAGCTCAGCAACCTAATCAGCAACCAGCAAACATTGTTGTTGACATTAAAAATAAAACATATTCCATCAGCCTTGTTAGCAGAGAGCAAAACATTAAAAGGGCATCGTTTGTTAAGAGTAAAATGTGTGATAATTTGAGGCTTTCATTTAATTTATTCACAAAGAGGTGACAAATCCATTTTTTCAAATTTCAACTGAAAACACATTGCAGTGGGGTGAGCACACAGATCCTCAAGTGAAAGCGTAATTACGCCAAATAATGTGCAATCATGCCAAGCTCCTCTCTCCCTCTCCCTCTGTCTCTCCCCCTTAAAACCATCCCAAATCAGTTTTGTATGAATGTGTAATTATTTTTGCTGCACAAAGAAAAAAAAAACAATTGGCATCCTGCAATTTACTTCCTCATTGGAGGCAGTGTGTATCTGAAAGCAGGGTTTGTGTCGGCAGCCAGCATTGTCGCTAAACATTCACAATACACAGGCATTTTGTTGTCTTTCTTCTCCCAACACTGACATCTGTGGGTCTCCAGTGCTTCAGTTAACAAAGACTATTTGGGAAGAATGAGTGACAAATACCAAAAAGGGCTTTTTGTTTAATATAAGGTGACTGTGTGTTCTGCAATGCAACATTCAATTTGATATAACTACAGGCTTACTGAGCAGAGTTGGTTGTTGTGGGTATTTGTTACTGTGGTTCTTGGATAAAATAGCTCTCTTGACTTCTGTAGAACGTGAAGTTTGTACGTGTGCATCACAGTATGAAAAATGTGCATTTTACTGGATGAATATAGCAGGTCTGTATTTTACCATTGTGTAGATTTGAGGTCTTCAACAAACATTATCGAACCAACATCAGTTCATGGCAATTTTCGATCAAATGCACAACAAAGGCTCACTGATGAGATATGGGCACATGTCAGGAGAAAATCTCTAACAGCAGTGGCTTATCGGGACAGGATCTGTCAGGGCCTCCTGAAGAGATGTGACAGGGGGAAAAAAAGGTGCAGAACCGGTATGAATCAAATACAGTCAAATTAAATTCTGTCACTAAAAGAGCATAGTCTCATCAATCTCATAATGTATAATAAATTCAGTGATAACAGAACGCCTCTGTAGGATCTGTCCTGCCCTGTGTGGAGAATACAAAAGACATGCTCAGCTGTGTCCGCTTTTGATTTGATCGTTTCTGTTGGTTTTTAATAAGACACATTTTCTGTGAAGTGATATTGTTGTGTTATATATTCATTATAAGTTTATTATAGTTCAACAAGTATAGGCATGACCAAGACATCAACATTCTTACCAGGTATAACACAGGATGTGGTTATTGACCATAGAAAGGTGTCATTAAATTTGCCTTGACTTGCCTTAGAACTCTTCCTCACAAAATTGAAAGATGGATCTGGACTGCATAGCTACAAATATTGTGTATTGTAGCAGTACAAGGGCCTACATTTGGTCTCAGAAGAAGTCATCATGTTTTTTTTTAAAAATGCTATTTTCTGTATAATTTAGTTTCATTGTTAGACCCCATACTCATTATTTGTACTGTCTTATCATTTTATCATTTTACAAGTTACAAGGTAGATTTATTTGTCACATTACAACAATTTGTAGAGTAACATTGAGTTTGTAACTCCCTTCTGCTACATACCAGACAATATACATAAATAAAAAATACATTATAAAAATGGTAAACAGAAATAAACTGTTTTCAATGGAGCAGAGATGGAGCAGCAGAGAATGAATTTGAATGGATATCAAGTCTGATAGCTTGGGGGAAAGCGTTGCTCTGCAGTCTGGTGGTGTGGCAGCAGAAACTTCTATATCTCTTCCCAGAAGGCAGCAGGGTGAACAGGCTGTGGCTGGGTGGGTACTGTCCTTGAGTATCTTTTGGGCTCTGCATAGGCACCTCACATCACCGACATCAGTGATGCTCGGGAGATGGGTACCAATGATCTTCTGAGCAGTTTTAATCACCCGTTGCAGAACCCTCCAGTCCTGGGCTGTGCACATCCCATGCCAGTTTGTGATGTTTCAGTCAGGATACTTTCTATTGCTCCTCTGTAAAACCTGAACCTGGCACAGGAATTTGCTGATTCTCAGGAACCTGAAACTCTTCACCTGCTTCATATCAGCACCACTGAATATAGACAGGATTGTGTCTTTATCTCCCTTTTCCTAAAATTAATGATCACCTTAGTTTTGCTGATGTTTAGCAGTACGTTGTTCTCTGTACACCACTCTGCAAGATTATGAATTTCCTCCCGCTATGAAGTCTCATAGTTGTTTGAAATCTGGCACATGATGGTGGTGTCGTCCACAAACTTGACAACAGACTTCTCTCTATGTCGGGGGATGCAGTCGTGGGTGTAAAGCGTGAACAGGAGGGGGCTGAGCACACAGCCCTGTGGGGCTTCGGTGTTGAGAACTGAGGAGAACTAGAGTGGAGGAAGTGTGTCCGCCAGTCCGAACTGTCTGGGGTCTGTATGTGAGGAAGTCCAATATCCAATGTTGTAATTAAACACAGAGTGCTGAGTTTGCCAGTCAGTTTCATGGGGAGATTGTGTTGCTGAGCTGAAATCCACAAACGGCATTCTGATGTAGGTGTTTTTTTTCTTAAGGTGTGTGTGGGCTGAGTCGAGGGCAGTGGAGATGGTATCCTTTGTGAATCTGTTGGTTCTGATAGCAAACTGGTGAGGATCCAGGCTGGCTGGGATGTTGTTCTTAATGTGCTGAAGAACCAGCACTTTATCAGAATGTGGGTGCCACAGGGCAGTAGTCGTTCAGACTAGACAGAGTAGACTTTTTAGGTACAGGAACAGTGGTGGCTGCCATGAAGCAGGTGGGAACCCTCTCCTGAGACAGTGATATGTTGAAAATGTCAGTAATAAGTGGAGAATATTTAAATAATATTTTCTTTTTCTGGAGCTTTTCTGGAGCTGTTTTATCACCAACTCTGATCAGCTCCTTTATTTCTTTTTGCATTAGATCGTGGCACAATAGTTCAATGGTTTTTAGTTCGCATACAGACTGTTTTAAGCGTTCGTATTTTATATTTTTTCCTCATGAACAATCATACTCAAAACCTGCTCAGAATTAGTAGTATCGATTTGGGATGCAGATAGAGTGTTACAGCAGCCTGAGAAGCGAAACTAATGGACAAACTTTGTGACAGCACTTTCTGATGCCCATAAAGCTGCCCATATTGCTGTTCATGCATGGATATAATTGAAGGGGACCTAGACCCTCTTTATACCTGGTATTTTTCAACCTAAATCCTACTGTTCCATGTTATTGTGTCTATGTAACTAATTAAGACAACATTTTTTGAAATTGGTCCAGAATTGAGTGAGTGCGCTGCAATCAGCAGCAGCGAGACAGGGCTGCAACGTAATCCTTGGGGGGCAAGTATTCACTAAAATGCTTGTTTTTGCCACTGATAAGCTTAGATTGTTATTGGAAGTGTGACAACATTGTGGAAAGGATCCCTATAGAGAGAAACATTTTTTAAATGAGTAAGTTCATTTTTGTCTAACCAGAAACAGTCGCTATATTGCTCTTGTCAAAGTCACCAGACTCCCTTGACAAAAATAGTTTTTTACCTCTCTTGTCTACTGCTGCCTCGATCGGTTAGATGTGTGACTTTAACCATTTAAAACACTAAAGTCACAAGATAACACAAACAAAGTAACCAACCAAGGCAGCGGTAGATTAGCAACTCCTGTGTTCTACAAGGTAAATTCCAGTACTATCTGATTGCAATCCAATGACCAAAACCCATTTTAATGCCAGGTGTAAACAGGGCCCTAGATGGACCTATCAGCCTTTTGATCAACTCTTCTCTTCTCTCATATTATTATGAAGGCAGGACACACAAGACTGCTGTTTAGATAGGACACATTGAATGTTGAAACTTAGAAAATAACGTTGACGCCCATCATCCTTTGACAAGAACTGAAACATTGTGTTAAAATACATCCTGACCCTTTATTTTGTTTTTACTGAATCCATATCCATTCTCTTTATTTCCCTTGTTGATGGAGTTAGTACAGTTAACCTATCAATTCTCTATTCCTTAGAGCTACACTTTAACTCCAGCACAGTTCTTCATGATCGATCCCTTCCCTCCAACAATGAATTCCATCTTCTTCTTTCTGACTGGCAGTTTAGGCCTCCAAGGAACAGAACCAAGCGATAGGAGAGGGTTTTTTAACAGAAGCTATTTTACAGTTAAACAGGAGTAGACTGGGTAGAAGCAAATACAGGCAGTTGTAACACTGTGACTAAGTTTATTGGCGATTTTAGGAAATCTTAATTTAAATGTTTTGTATCTTTAGTATTGTTGTGATGTCTGCTGTGTTGTTTGTCTTTGCTGATTCATGCCTTTTTTAAAACTAAGAAATCGATGTCATAACATATTAGACGCCTCCTCAACCACACAGACCAACACTTGGTGCATATACTGTAGATGTTAAATCGTGACCAAAAAAAACTCCATCTTATAGATCCTTATTCTTTATAAAAGACAGCATCGCATACTGAATGTCATTTCCATCAATAACATTTAACTATCCCAAACATTATTCATTGATGTATCCCTTAAAGCAGGGGTTTTCAATTAGAATTCAAAGAGGTCTGGTTAGAGAAAATTTCCCAAAGCAAAGGTCCGGAACATCATAATTACTAACTTGCGTTATCATTCAGTGCCATAACATATAGTTGTATCAACATGTGTTTTTAGTCAACAACTGACAATATTTCAACAATATTCAGTTTTCACATCAAACTGGAGGGATAACAGTAAAAAATACTCTAATAATAAATTCTAAATTTAAGTAAACTAAAATAAAGTGCTTAATTTCAGGGAGGAAAATTATAAAAAGTGTAGCTTGAAGTGATGAAGTGTAGTCTTAACCAATTTTATACTAAACACTCAACACATCTTTACAAATGAACAAGTAATGCCTGGTAATGAACTGGTAATGCCTCCTCTTCTCTTTCATTCCTTCTCATAGAGCTACCACTTTCCTACTTTCTCTTGTTCAGTGAGAAAGGTGAGCTCTAGCTTGTCCTGCCAGCTAGGATTGGAGATCTATGAGAGATTCACCACAGCAGGAAATGCTACAAAAGCTGTGTGGGTTAAAAAAAGAAATGCTCTGTCACGACGTTAGTAATTATCTATAGTAAATTGGCTGTAGAGGACGGCGTTTGGGTCCGGATCCGGACCGCGGTCCGCCAATTAGTGTCCTCTGCCTTAAAGGGACTATATGTAGGTTTTTCAATGAAATTAATAAAATTTTCATTGCCTTGTTGTCAGTGGGCTCAAAACTCACTTAGAAATGAAGTATACACCTGTTTTCTTGCATCAGACACTATTCTGCTTTTAATGGGACTCCGGGTCGGATTCAGCCCTGTGCGTGCTCCTGAGCCTCCCTCTGACTATAACGACAACACGGCAGCCAACGACATGCAGTCAACTAACACCATAAAACAACGAGGTCACAGCAAAACACAGACTCCACACAAGGGTACAAAACAACAATAAAGATTTACATGCTGAAGCACATTAGACCAAACAGGTTCAGATGATGTCAAGTAAAGCTAACGCTGAGCAATTGCTGTTATCCGGTGCAAAGTTATATCGCTTTCCAAATTATTTCACCAACTAACACCACCCATGTCACTATCCTCTGTACCTCTATCGTTTCAGCCTGCAAGAAAGGATGTAACAGCAAAAAGCAAATGTGGAGCGATTTGTTAATGTTAGCCTGTAGTGATGCAGCCAGGGCAGCCAGCTAATGCTACAGTAGCTCAGACATGCCGCCGTTTGCTTCGTAATGTTCAGTTTATTGACCCACATAACATAAAACACTGCAACAAAATGGTCACAACAACACAGAGGAAGAGCCATACACTAACACTAGTTAAAGTAAAGTTGCTTACTGTGGTCTAACTGTTATAAAGTGTGACACAATCTCATAATATCCAGTCCAGCTCACAAACTGTTTCATTATCATCCAATACTTGTATCTGTGCTGACATTGCCCTCCGGTGACAGATTCACAGATAGTAAAGATGGTTACTGAAAAGCAGCAGGCAAGCTAACGATGTAACAGGTAAATGCAGTAAATGTAGCATTATCATATAATGAGCATGGATTAGTTCAACCTAGTGTTGATAAAACTTTTTACTGTAACGTTGCACTGGGAGTTTACCTGAGTTTCCAGCTCTGGCTGTTCGCCCTGTCTGTCTAGAGCCACTGTCACTCTGCCTTTTTTCAGAAGTATTGTACTGATATGCGGCTGGCTCCGCTGAATGAAACCGGTATTGATCTGTCTGAGACGGGAACGTAAAAGTAACAGAGCCCAAACATGTCTGGAGAAAAGCCACAGCCTGCATGCTGGTGTTCCTGTGTTTATTGCGGTATTTCTGTATGAAAGTGGTTGTGTTTCAGATTCTGCTCGCTCATGACTTCAAGTGAGCACGTGTATGAGCACACACCTGGTTGCAATCTTAGAACAGCACCGCTAGTGGCCACTGAAAACTACATAATGCCCTTTTAATGATATGTTAATAATGTGTTCATGAATGCAAGGTGTTGTACACACACACACACACACACACACACACACACACAAAGCCTAATGCTGCATACTCACATACACATGCACAGGCCATCTGGCAATCCTGGCAAATGTCAAAAGGTTTGCTCTGGGCCATGGCCTGCATGAAATCTCTTGGCAAATGGAAAAATAGACAAATATTTGTTAAAGAATATGAAAGCTGTAGGGCACTGCTATTTCACTGGCTACAACCTCATCAAATGCTCGGTTCAATGAAACCAATTATAATATAGTGGCGGAAGAGTAATCAATGATTTAGAGCAGCTATTAAGTACAGAAGTTGGAAATGGCTCCAGTGACCCTCATCAAAGTGGAGCAGTGACATCAATGGTTTGGCTGCATTCGTTTGTCTGAAAGTACCACACAGAAAAAAAGGTAAAAAGGTGAGGTGCAGCTCATATGGATTGTCCTCTATGCAGACATTGCTGGCTGGAATAAGCACTGTACATTTCATTTTCTCATCATGTATTCAGCCAATATATTTGCTTGGTCAAACCTAACTTAGGGGTTAATTTTCTGTTTATTTATTGCTGCACTGTCCTTTCTCTGAAACTGCACTGTTTAATTCTTTCATTTTTTATTTGTCTGTTTTTTAAAATTATATTATTACATTTTATTCTCATTCTGATGTGTTGTTAAATATGCTGACTTTTCATGCCTTCTGCAAAACACTTTGATTTGATTTGATTTGATTAAATGTTGCTATCAACATACCTCTACAGACATGACTTTACAGTACAAGTGATGGTCCACAGCTAGCGGACCATGAGGAGATATTCGCTGAATTTGACAAAAATGTGTGTATTGGATTAAAATCACATACCTCACCTTTAAAATAACTTATCATAATAGTGAGTTTGGTTTCAATATCAGTTTACAAAGAATAAACTGATAGTTTACAAAGCATTTACAAAGAATGTGGTCACAGTCTAACTACTACTTTAATGTAGTAAGCATTGATAGATGTTTCCTGAACATTTTGCTATTAATGTGCAAAATAATGCAGCAAGGAGCTCCAACATCTTAATGCCTGTGTTCTCTGTAGGAGGTCTGAGTCTATGAAGTCTCTTTTTTCATTTATGTTTAAGAATATCTACAGACAGACACATGTTGTGATGACATTACTTCATACCATTTATAGCAGTGGAGGGATACAGTAATGAAGAATAATCTTAACAGAAAATACAATTTAAAAGAAGGATATTTTCTTAAGCAATAGATTTGGTTACGTTCCCTAGGGCAGATCAATTGTAGCAGAGTAATAGGAGAAATAAAAACACAGCACTGTTTAGTATTTACAGTTGTAATTTTAGAAGTTTTTATAAATTTGTTTTTTTATAATAGAAACAGGCAGCAAAGAAAGCTTCTGTGCCCCCTATAGAGTCACTTGAAGACTTGCAAACTGTAACTGTCAACCTGATAAAACATATTAAAGAGTTTTCTCTGCTGGTTTCCCACCAACAGTGTGGCAATATCAATGGATGTAGAGCGGAGACGTACTGTTTGATATTGTTAAACAAGCACAGACAAGGCAAGTCCTACTTGATGAGGACTTATCTGAAGAAAGTAATAATTCTCTCATTATTTTCAGTTTTCAGATGTGGAAATCGTAGTGATTGGTTGCCAAACATTCCCTCCGGAAGCCAAGAAATCCTGCTGGGACGTTTTAACGATTTGCAGCAGAGTGTTGACATGGCTGCAAATTGATTAGGAATTAATATTGTCCTATAATCAGCAACTGTGCAAGTCGGAGCTCATTTTACTTCAAGTTTGAAGAAGCAGAAAGAGAGAAAAACATAGAAAGAGAGACCAAGAAAGGGATATCTTTTCTGCCCTCCCCGGTGAGCGAGAGAAATTGATTGCATTTTTCCTGGCTGTCGGCAGTCACTATAATATAATGCTATAAAACAGAATACAGCCATATGAGCAGCAGGGAGTTTATGCATCATAGGAAGATAGTTGATGGTTATCATTTTGAGAAGAGCCTATACAATGAGTTACCATTCAGTCTGCACTAGCCCTCCCACCACCACTGAAATGACAGCAGAGGGTGCGGGTTTGTAAAAAAATCTAAATACTCTTTCTGTACACAACTGCCTAATGGAGACAAAAGTTTTCAGTGGACTTGTACTAAAGGCTTTTTACATGTGGGTTTTTGAGACCTTCACTTCTTTTGTATTACTGTAACAATATCTGGTATAAAGGTTGCCCTCTGATTATATTTTGATGCACTGTATTAATCATTATCTTGCTTAGTGTGATAGCATATCTGCTGTATCTGGCTTAAAGTGTCTGAAATGAACAATAATAGTGTGAATTTGTACGTGCTGATTCCAAGTAGTAGTGTACGGAGCTTTGGCATTGTTTTGTTGTAACATTTTTTAAAAGACAAATCAGAAGCTTAGACAATTAGACCATTTTATACCAAAATACCATATGTTTGTTATGTTAATAGACAATAACACTAAACACCACTGGAAGTAAATGTGTCAATTTAAAAGTATCATTACAATGCGTTATACCAATTCTTTTTAAGGTGACACTTGCACGATTCTAATAAATTTGATCTGTAAAAATCAAAGCAATGTTAAAGCAAATCACAAGTGTTGCAATTTAACTGTGTAAAGCAGCAATTTGGTGCTGATGACATTCATGAAATACAACCTCACCGTACAGAAACAATGGTTAACTTTCATTATTATGAATGTATATGAACCTGCCTAATCTTTTGTAGATTTAAGAGATATTTGCATTGTATTCCTTAGAGCTTCTCCACTGGAATACTGAAACCGGCTGAAATGTTTGTAGGGGTAATCAGTAACCTGGCTCTTCTCCCACCAGAACCCACTATTGCAGTCATACAGTGACTATATCACACCCTATTAACCAGAATGACCCAGAACCCAGGTGGTGGGGTACTTATTCATCTCGCTGCTTCTTATGCAGCGTGGTGTAAACTCGGCAAAAAACAGTTATTAAAACACTTCCTCAGGACATAATTTACTACAGGCCGGTGAGTGTGGAGAAAGGCCAACGCGTTTAGAATCCATTTTGCTGCTCGGCAGATACTGCGAAAAAGCAACTGTAGGTCCCCAGTAATTGCTACACCAACCTATGAACCTCTTTAATTTTCATACATCCTGAAGGGATCAAATGATTGCCCTACGTACAGCATCAGTGGTGAGATTTTATGTGTCTGTGGGTGTGTCTGTGTTGTTAAGCAGGCCAACATGTGTTGTCCCCGGCTCTTGACAGGACTGCTGCTGTGCAAACATCAGCCCCTGGGAGTCGGCTGGACTGAATGCAGGAGGTGTCGTGGATGAAATATGATTTGAATGCTCACACTGAAATGGGAAATATCACATTAGAGGTATGCAGTATATGTCTCCCTGCCCTAAAGATACAGGGGTTCATTACACACCAGCTTTGATGTATCTGAAAGAATTTCAATTTTTATTGTTGTGGTCTCTCCCGTCATAGTGACGTGTGCATTAATATCACACAGTCTCACTGTTCTTTTTCACTGTGTTCTCAGATTGCGGAATTGATAACCTTGGCTCTATTTGTGTGCCTCAGCTGCTTTCCAGGTTAACAGCGAAACAGTGAGTGAATTGTGTTAATGTGTTTTGTGGGATTTAGTCCAATTTGAAAGACTGGGGAAATCAATGTTTTTTTTCATTTTGAGAGTGTAGACGTAGCTTTGACAATAGACCTGTGGCTAAGTGAGTGGTGTCATTAAAGGTGGTGACAAAGATTAGTATTATGGGTAGCACCTCATGTATTTTTCAGAGCGTGATAGGTCCAATCACTGCAGCTTAAGGGGGCTTACACTCCACTCTACTCCACCAGTGATGAGAAGAGGTGACACAATAGCCTTTTAAAATGCTTTAAAAGCAAGTCTCTCTAGCATACTGATCAGCTTCAGAACAAAAGGCAGTATTCATCTATTTGGTCACATCCTAAGTCAGGAACTGTGCTGCCATACCTCTCTTACATCCAATTAAAACACATCTGAGTTCTTGGCTGTCACACATCTTGCACCTTTAAAACATAGTTAAGATCTGATTCTAGTACTTTTTCACAACTGGTTTAAAAAGCAAGTTTCCTCAATGCATTATGATCAGCCAAGGATTTGCCGCTGCCTGAACGTTTTCAGCATCTTAAAAGGTTGCAGAGCTCAAGCCCTAGCAGGCTGTGCTATCAGTTTGCTTTGGTCAGCATTACCATTACAAACGTGTCAATTTGGTTTCCCACAGCTCAGCTTTTCCCTCCACACCAACCTCACGGCTACTTAGAAAGCTATCCTCCATGCTTCACACTATATCACAACCCACATTTTGATGAATATATCTATATGCATTATCCATGCATGTAGGTGGAAACATTTTTTGAGTGCATCATTATCTGCTGGGCAACACAGAAAATCCTGTTTGGATAAATGTCAGACTATTTCATATTTGACCAAAAAGGGCACTCAAATATATATCAGCCATTCATAAAATTGTTTATAGGAAAAAATAAGACAACACAAGCTTGTAGAAAACACTAAAGAGTTAAAATTCAATAAATAAAAATATATCTATTAAAAAGACTACGGGGCTGTTGTGCAAATCTCTTCGATACTCACCCCTTTAAAAAGGCCAGACACAACCACATCACATGAGGAATGTGCACGGACCACCGAGGGAGGGTCTTTACCCGCCCTAGGCCTATGAGATACGTACACAAAGCCAGACCCTTCTTGGATAGGGTCTTACCAGTCACGCTGTCAATGAGACATACAGGCAGCTGAGCAGTGCATCGAATGGGGGCCGTGCACTCCATATAATGCTTAAGGGCTCAAACCGGACACAACAGATGCAATCTCATCTCCCTAGCTCCAGGACGACCACCAATATTTACACAAACATGTTGACTGTTGACTTCTTCAACAGGATGCTGCGGGGCGAGCCCTTAGCCTCACGTGAGGAGTTAGGTCTTTGAGGAATTAACATGTTTTACTCAGCCTTACCGTAGTGTAGACAAGCAACACATCAGCAACTGCAAGCAGCAACTTCATCTGTGGTGGTGGTGAATTCAGTGAACTGTTTGCCGTTTGCTATACAAAAAAAAGGATGCTTCGTCAGTGAGGACAGTTCTATTTATACAGTGCACACGTATCGGTAGCGACATCCTATTGGTCTGCCACGTATACTATACAAGATTCAGTGGGCGAGTAGTTAAGGACAACTAGAAGAGGCAGACCCATAGAGTCCAGTAGAGGGTGGAACCTCTGTGAGATAGAGCAGCCATCTACTTGTGTGGCCTAAGGTGTTTGTGGGTCACTGGTGTGTGTCGCATTGAAGATTATGTCACAGTAATTTTGTGCGACATTGCTGTAATGACCAGGTACGTTGAGGGGGTACTATATCTGCAATGGAAAACAGAAGACAGGCCATGAAAAGTTTGTCGAGTAGAGGCGAGTTGAGCTGGGACTAGCAATTGGTCTAGCAAAGTACCATATTGTTCCTGCCGAGTGGCTGAACAATTTTTTGAGGTAGGCTATGTTTGTTTTAACGGGAACGGGTTTGGGCTCAGTCTGGTTTATCTTTTCACCTATAAATCTGACAGGTGATGTTAGACTTGTTATTTTGTTACTGTGATAATGTTGATTAAACTGAACTAACTTTATCTTAAAACAAACCATGAATTGTATACTACTAGTTAACTATTAGTGCAATTAAAATAAATTTAAAAAAAACAAACAACTTACCGAAATCTAAAGTATCGTACTAATTTGAAAAAATGTGCTCTGTATGACCAGTACTGCAAATATCACCCCTACAATTATTACCACAACAGTAGATCATTTCAGGTAACATGTCAGTTATTTCATGTTCATCATTCTTTTTTATAGCTGACAAATGCTGCTACAGTAATTGATTATATATATATATATACAGACATCTCATACATTCACGTGTCAACACATCTCAGCAGTAGAGACAATAATTGAATCTACCTCTAATAAACCTCTCTTTGAACCTGCCCACTCCATCAATTTCCTTTGATTTTGGTTAACATAGATCAGCTGCTGAGTATAAAAAGGCTGTCTTGCCAGCAAATGTTTTAAATCTGCAGGTCAGTTGAGCTCCTCCTAATGGCATGTGTGTCCCCAACCTGGGAAAAAAAGTCATCAAGATATTTGGGCATGAACTATCTTCAGTGCCCTACACAATTTAATCTGGTCCATCCTGTATTGTAACCTAAATCAAGTAACTCTCTCAAAATGAGAGAAATCCGACTGAGTGGCAAATGATAGCATCAGAACAATTCTGACAAGTGCGTTCTATGACAACTGAAGTTTTGATTGCCTTTGGAATCACCAAGCACAACAGGCATAGTCAACGTGCCATTGAATTACAGCACCAGCCAGTATTTCTAAAACCCTAACGTACAAAAATTTTGTGAACCTTATAGCCAAAGAACGTATCCTATCATTAACCTTTACAAGTACCTTCAAAGCCTTGTCCTCCCTATTTAAATGATTAATTGCTTAATTGTTTTATCCTAACGCCACCTTCCTGTGCAGTGTTTGTAAGTATATTAGTTGTTTACATTACATTTCTGCCTCCTATAGCTTGTTAGTTGATTTGCTGCACAGAAAATGAATGCCTTTGTTTATGTAAATGTCTGTATGAACAAGCTTTTGAAAATTTGGGATATTTTCATTAATGAAGACAGCAGGATGAGCGTTAGCAAGCTTATAGCCAGCATATCCGAGGGAGTTCGGCAATCACTCTCCTATCAGGGGGTGATCTAGCCACTGTGACCAGATTACATGGGGGGAACCCAAGAGGCTGCCTTTATAATTACTTTGCTGATTAGAAAAATAAGAGCCCTCTAACAAGCTCTGTCAATCAAGCATGCACTGTTTTCCAGAACGATTATGTAGAGAAAAATATTGAGCCTTTTCTATGTTATTATACAGCCTGCAGATCTCGCTGAATACCTAAAGGTTGGGCAATTTACCAGTTTCACAAACAAAACAATTGAAATACATAAACCCTGTGCATTCATAAACATTTCAGCTTCAGTGAGTCCATCACCCAACACACATGTTAAGAAGAGTGAATGTAATTGTGTTTGTCTGTCTGTGTGTGCGTAGGGGGAGAGCTGTGTGTGTGTGTGTGAATGTAATCATGCATGCATGGGTATTTGCATGTGTTTTAGCCTGTGTGTCCAACACAGTCTAAACCAAATCCAACAGACAGTGTTTGTTTATTTGTGTTTTCCCCATTGTGGTTCGCTCTCATACTAATCCCTATCTGAGGACTTAGTCTGGTCTGTTGTTTGGGGTGAGACTCCAACTTTATAGCAAAGCTTGGCAGGAAGGAAGGAAGCCTTTCGCTCTCCTGCTGGCATGTCATTGATGCATGCCATTAGGCGCCATGTGCCACATTCTTCAACAAGCGCATGCAGCTTTTGAGAAAAGGCACCAAACAATGCAGTGCAAATAAGGGCCAACCTGCAGGATGGCATTCTGGGAAGATAATAAGGACAACCAGGCGCTCAACATGCGAGTGACTGAGCTGTGTCTGCATTTCACAGAGGGCAAAGTTTGGTGGAGAACATAAGCAGGTTGTTCTGTACAGCATCCACCCAGCCATCAATCCACTGTCAGCAGCAAACAGCTAATTTGTCAAACAAGGAATGACACCAGTATTTACCATAATAGCACGGTACAACCTGGATCACTCACCGCATGTTATCATTAACCAAACACAACTGAGTATTATGTGTATTTAGCACAGACCATTAGTGGCCTATTTTCATTCCTCTTCTCCATTTTTGTTCTTCATTAAATGACCCATCAATTGAAATATCAAATCATCCCCCAAAGCACACATTCATGCACAAACACATTCACATACACACTTACTCCTCTCTCTCTCTGCACATGTTGGATATAAATAGCAGCACAATGATGCTATACCATTGAAAAAGAGGGTCTTCAGAAGCACAAGTGACAAAAAGAAAAAAGCTGCCATCTTCAAATGTTGTGGGAAAGCATTGGAAGTAACATGTCGCCCCCTGCAAAATTCATATTGTTTTGCGTAAGGCTATAACACCCTGGCAAATAAACAAATCAAAAGAAGACAAAACAAGTGGCTGTGATGAAACTGGGCTGCAATGACACGTAATTTAGCCCGAGTGGAGCACTGAAAGATGTGGAAGGGACTGCCCACCCCTACGTTTTCATCCTCTGAGACAGCTATTGCTACTGCAGTGCTTACTCTGGGCACTGTGGGTAGAAAAAAATGGTAGAAAATGCTGCACAAGAGAAAGAAAGACTTGTGCTTCTGATTTATTCATAGACAGCCTTCAATTATTGTATGAGAGAAAACCAACCGAAACCATTCAACATGTTAAAAGATGATACAGATAAAAGGTTTCCCTTTCTATATGCAAACTAATCGCCATTTTCATGATTACCTGAGAAGGCATGTGAGGAAAGCTTACATCTGTTTATTTTGAGTGTACTTTTCACATCTGATAGTTTTGTCTGCATAGGGGGACCAGAGACTCCCTATGGGAAAATAATTTGTCAGGATTTTGGTGTAAGCAGTCATAAAGAGATACTGGCACACACTCACTGGTGCTGGCTTCCAAAGTTAATGTACTTTAAGAATACAAAAACTTTGAAAGATTGGAAAACTTATAAGGCCACAATGAAGCTGCAGAGAAGATGACTGGTTGAAAAAGGATATTCAGGCAAGGCAAGTCAAGTTTAGTTGTATAACACATTTTAACAACAAGGAAATTCAAAGGGCTTTACATAAAACATAAAAGCAGTTCAATATAAAAAAGACATGTAAATACAATAAAAAAGTTAAATAGAAAATAAAAACAAGATAAAGCATTACAGTAAAATTCAGTGTAGTTCAGTGAAAGCAGAGGTCCAAAATTAGCAATCGCCACTCACCAAATTTGTAAAAAAGTCAGCCGCCATAACCGGGTTGCTGAAATAGACCTACTTATTCAATGAAAATGAGAATAATGATGTCAAAAATGATGATTTCCCCAGTATCGCAAATCATATCACAATTGCAATATCAATCAATATAATCACAATATTTTTTCAAAAAGTTCAGCCAGGCTGAACGCTGCTTCTCCGTGTTTAGTTTTGACTCTAGCGATAGAAGACCTGAGAGGTCTGGATGGTTTATAGTGTAGCAGAAGATCAGAAATATATATTTTTTGCCCTAAACCATTCAGCGCATTATAAACAAACAGCAGTATTTTAAAAATCAATTATTTGATAGAGAGGAAGCCATTGTAAGGACCTCAGAACTGAAGTGATTCAATGATAATTTTTTTTAGGGAGACCTGTAAAGACACCATTGCAGTAGTTGAGTCCTTAAATGCTTTATAAATTATCCAGATGATAGTAGACTGTCTTTGTAATTGTCTTAATGTGGCTGAAATTCAGGTCTGAGTCCATGACGACACCAAGATTTGTGGCCTTTTCAAGAAATAAGAAGAAGTATTGTAATCACATACTGTAAAGAAATCAGTTTCAATTGCAATTGAAACCCTGCATTGGTCACTGATACTTCAATCAAGTTAAGTCATTTTAAACTATTTCTTAATGTAATTTAAAATATTTTTCTAAAATTGCAGATGCACTATTAAAAGTAGTAAAAATATCCGTTTAGTTTTACAACAGCTACAAGCTCTTATCCTGTGTATGCATAATTTTTAACATGAGAGCTGAAGTCAAACTAGGACACATGGAAGATTCTGATCGAATTGATTAAATTTTTTAACACTTCTCACTGGAAAAAAATGAGGATTATTTAGAAGTATTAGTTCAAGTCAAAGTGGGTTTCACCTAGATTTTATCTCCCAAAAGACACATACACCCAATGGTGTAGTGTTCCCTCCTCCAGTTCACAATATGCTTCTGATAATAGAAAGTGAGGAAAATAATGGGGAGAATATTATATTCAGACTTCAGACTTCCATTCCATATATTCAGACTTTAAGTCCATATATTCAGATGGGAAAACTTCATGTATCTTTATCTATATCTATATAGACCTGTAGACCTCGGGCTGAATGTAAATATATCAGGCATTGTTTTATTATTATTATTATTATTATTATTATTATTATTATTATTATTATTATTATTATTATTATTATTATTATTATTATTATTCTTTTTCTTTTCTTCGTGAGATGAAAGAATTTAGAAAGTTGTGTGGTGCTGCGGAGAGCCCCCACCTGCAGTAGTGCATGGAACATGCGTAAAATTCATCCAGCCAGAGGGAACGATCACCAACTCTCCACAGCACGCCAGTTGTTATATCTACACAATCCACTGTAGGTACCGGAGAGTGAGTGGTGTCCTGGGGTGTATAGGGCCACGGCCAGGTGATTACGGAGAGACTGTGTGCTCAACGGATGGTAGGTGATCATTCAGTTCTGCCTGGATGAAGCCTGATGCTCCTGATTTTACGCATGGTCCATGATGATACAGAAAAATATAAATTAATCCCAGAAAAGCATATTGTCAATATTTTAGAACCCCCTAAAATTTCACAAATCATGTTTTTTAGGGAGCTCATGCCTTATTAAGCTCCCCCTGGCACCCCCGTAGTTCGCACCCTTGGGTCAACATTGGGATTTGAAAATATGAGATATCCAAACTGGGTCAAGTATGAGGTTACAGCTAATGTTCTACATACTGCCACCTGCTTTACCGGAGGGGAACACAGCAAACAAATAGACTACGTCCAACGAGGATTAGTTCTCGAAAGCTTAAATATAGGGAAAATATTTAAATGTCAGGACAGTGGGAAAGAATGGTATAATAGGAGAATCCCAGGGAAAAACGGGAGGGTTGACAGGTATGATTTATATATATATACTGTATATCCACTGCATATGAACCGCAACATTGAAGCTTACATTATAACTGGATGGAAATTGACCCAGCTACTGAATAGGAACACAGTGAGACAACAATTCAAAGTAAAAATAGGCTCCATTTATTTCCCTTGTTAATACAAGCAGCTGAAGGCTTTAAACTCCAAATTAAACTGAACAAAACATTTCATAATATGTGGACATACATTTATCTATTTTTGATGAGCCAGTCTGGAATTTCAATACAGTTAACAGTCCTGAGCTCTTCATTCGTCTGCATAACCTCCATTACGAGAGAGGACTGTATTGTATTGTAATGAACAAAATGAAAATATTTTTTACCCTCATCTTTTTTTTTGAAAATGCTTCATTTTCCCAGTGTCTGCTATAGAGACTGAAAATGGAGTTCACTCACAGAATTTGAGTGTTATTTCACAAGTCTTGTTCAATAATGGGTCACTGATGAAAACTCAACAATTCCTTACACCTATTCAATTATTTTAGAGTAAATTGTTTGAACAGCTGTGTAAGAAAAACTTGCTGCGCCCCAAGGCAGTATAAATAAATAACGAGTAAAACTGACATCAGAAAACAATGCTGAATTTATTAATGCCCACAGGTTCTTTGAACATCTAAAAACAGCAAGATAGTGATACTGTGCATCCTACTGATAAATATTTAGGCTTTAATTGTAGATCATTTACTTTTAATTGCATAAAAGTGTGGATGGGAAGTTGTATTGGACTTCTTTCTGGTTTATTTTTTGTTGCTATTATTTAACAGTCTAGACATGTAATTGGCTGCTTTTAACTCTGAACTTCATGAAATAAAGCAAGAAATGAGAGATGAGATGACCTTAGATAAACTTGTGTCCCCTGGAGATTAATGCCACCATCAAAAGATAAAGCTTACATGGCTGAAACAGCACAATCTGTATGCAAGCCATAACAGTTGCATCATTAATTAATTTAGCTGCACTACATGCTGAAACATCCTCATCTAATTTCTTACCAGTCAGAGAGATTTTTATGTATTCTAGCAGTGGATTGGTGTTTGGCTGTAGCCTTCAGAATAATAGCCCTGCCTTGTCTACTCTCCTTGTTCAGTTGTTACTGAACTAATTTTCTATTCACACACTGAAGAAAGTCTTATCAGGGAAAAGTTGTTGGATCGTATGGTGGTACAAAAGTTTTAATGATGAAAGTGCCAGTAGCAAATTGCGACATGATTCACTGGTGTCTGCGAGAGGCTTTTTGACAGATGATACAACCATCAGAAAAAAACAAGAGAATAGACCGATTGAAGTCTGGCAACAGATACAGTGTGTACTCAGAAGGAAGGAGGAAATAAATGATCTTGGTGACTTATTAATTGTGCCTTTACTGGGGGTGTTAAGTTTTAAGAGTCCTTGAAATTTCAAAATGTACAAAACCTCCAATATACTTTATAGTTTATTGTATTTATGCTGCTGTATTATTATGTGCCTGCTAATGGAATTAGTTTCCTTAATGCAGAGTCAGGCCTTTTTCTCCTAGACATCCATCAAACTCATGCAGATGATGAGTAAGACAAATGGACATGCTTACATTAACTATACATAGACACCTTCAACTAATATTAACACGTGGCACTGTTAGATAAACAGTTGCCTAATTGCACTATTCCACAGCTCATAAAGACTCTCGGTATTCATTAACGTGAGGTAATTAGTAGTCATTTGCATCATTAAAGACAAAACAATAGCATAATCGTTTATGAATACTCAATCAGAGGATAATTACCTAGTCTTGATCTGCATCTTCAGGCTGCAGAAATGCAAAAGAGGGTGGGGAGTCTTTGTTGTTTGACTGAAGAACAAGGGTCTGCCTCCTTTTCCTTCTCTGCTCCCCCACAAACACACTTCTTCAGCTTTAACAAACCCTGAAATTTGGCTATTTAATTGCTGCTGGCCCATTTTTTCTTTCCCTTGTTTTTTGTGGGAAAAAACAAAAGTGCACAACAAAGTCGATCCTTTTGTCTTGTGGTCTGTAAGACTTTGTCTGCAGAATGGCATTCCTCTTTGTTGGGTATAGGAAGTGAAGATCATTAGCTGCCGAGAAGACATAATGAGGGGAGCAATGGAAAGGGAATATTGTATTGTGTGCGTGACATGGGTGAACATTCAGTGAGTGGATGTTTTGAATGATTGTACATGTATATATCTAGGATGATTTTTTTGTTGTACTATATGTATGTGTGTATCTTTCTGTTAGAAGACAAACCTGTACAGTTTATGTGTACATATTATTGCTTAGATCGTGTGTACCATATGAATAGGCCTGAATGTTGTACAGTTGAATCTTTCTCAACTACATACTGCGACTGGTATATATCTGTTTAATTATGGCTCTTGCACGTGTAAGTTAGTTTACTAGTCTGGGGGATTACTATTTAGTGAGGATGAGCATCCCATTATCTGAATCTGTTCAACCAACAAATATCTGTATCTGTATTTGGATTGATAGGAGTTGCTAATTTATTTGAAAACTATTTACAGAACAGCCAGCCAGAATTGAGCTTCAGAGCATGTTTTGATAAAATGAATAATAACTATTAAAGTTTTTTAAATAAAAGTTTCTGTACATTTTATTCGGATGACAACAGTACTCGTAAAAAGTACATTTTCAGTACCAGACACTCGCTCAACCCTACTATTTAGCCTGTTAAAACAGTTGTACATCGTCTTCGGTTGTTCTGGGGGAGTTTTAAGCAAGAATGTTATTGGCAACTAAATACAGTCAAGAATTGAATCATTACTATGTTTAAATTCAAATACCACTAATTGTATTAGTTCAGTGTAGTTTATTTTGTTTGTGTGAATTCATGAGGTTTGAATTCAAAGTTTGAAATTCACAGTAATTTGTCATTTTCAGTTGTAAATTCCAGTTGTTCAATTTCAAAACTATGACTTTCTTTTTCTTGCAAAGTCTGAAAGAGAAATACTAGATTGTAGACGTAATTCTTGCATTCAGCCATTCATCTCTGTAAACTAGACAAAAACACTCCTCACCCATAAAAGCTGCATTCTGTGCAGTTGCAAATTGGAGTTACAGTACCTTTTTCATGCCTATTCAAGCACTGCCCACAGACTACAGGACATTGCATATGCATAAAGATCAACACACACACACACACACCTGTACAGTGCAGATTCACTTTGAGAGCTGTCTTATGGCACTGCATGATGAATGTAAATGAAAGAATTTTCACACATGCACGAACAGGAACAGACACACAAATAGACCTACGCACACATGCCTGCCCACCACCTACAATCTATCACTCACACCACACACACAACATCTCCCCCACCCTAACCCAGATGGTCGGTCCAAGCTACAGAGCTGTGAAACACTGAGGCCACAGAGCATCAGTCCAAGGGATTCTGACTTCCCAGCTGAGCTTTTAACATGCCCAACAACGGCCCCCAGCCACTGTATATGATGCTATGTGCCAGAGGGAGACAGACAAAGAGAAAGACAGACAGACGGACAGAAAGAAAGAAAGAAAGAAAGAAATGAAGCTAGATAGAGAGAGAGCAGAGACAGAGACACAGCTCCCCACAGTGGAGCAGTATTGTACAGTCTACAAAACGCCTTAGGAAACTTTAAAAAGGAGATGTAAAGGCTTCAGCACCAGCACAGAGCTTTATTTACGTCTTGTACAATTTAGGTTTTCACTCCTGCTCCTCACAGCAGCAGCTATAATTCAGTCAGACCCCCCTCCCCTTCATATAGGTATTATTTATTGCATTGTGCCAGAATGCCATTACAACTCAAAGAAAAAAAGCTTTGTAGCACATATGTGGGCCCTAGAAATGCACTTTCAGAGCCCGTGGCATCAAGATTTCCCCCTCAAAACTACATTATTAAATTTGAATTTTTCATATGTGCGTGTTGCTTCCTGTTTTTGTTATTGTAAAATCAGGACTTTTTATATCAAACGCACGGGGGTGGTATATTTGTAATTCAGCTGTGCGTAGGGCATGCCCTGTGAGTTTTCTGTCAAATGTAATGTAATTAGAGAATAGGGTTCACACAGCCAAACAGGGGTGAGGAAGGCTAATCAACCCTCTGAGTCACTCACCATCTGTAATCAGAGGGAGAGCAAGAGAGAGACAGCAAGAGAGACACACAGAGATGGAGATTAAATTGATTAGAAATTGAAATCCCAGACCAAATGTTCTAAGAGAAGTTAATTATAATTAAATTGATCATTTTATTTAAATTTTGTATTAATTTCCCTAGTCTTTTATACTTGTCCTTGACCTCATTTATGAGTGAACTTTGCCAAAAGTGAAACTGCATTTACAGGTAGCGTTTAATGGCTTGTTGTGAATCAAGGTTGTCATTATGCTGTATATAGCCGTCCCATGGCCTTCACCAACCACATTATTGGCACCTTACAAATGTTAATTTATATGAACCATTGATGTATTAATTATGAAGGTATCATATGCAAAGGTGGGTTATTTAAAAATACCTTGATGTATAACTTCCAAACAGATGTTCTCCCCATCTACAAATGTTATATTACATACCCATTGAACAATGTATGTCTCATAAGCAGGTTAACTGGAAATGTCCTTCAGCAGCTCACTCAGTGAAAACTCTAATTTGAATGGAAGGCATCTGAACAACTTAGCTGTAATTATTGCAAAAACATTTCACATAGCTGCCCTGATTCGCTCACTTAACTCAAGGTCAGAATATATTACATTAGTTGCTCTTAAGTATTTACTGTCATTATATATAATTTACATTAATGCCTGACCTTTAAAGCTATATTAATTATTTGGTCGCTTGGGAACAGCAAAACAAGTTGTGAATACAACACTGACATATTATCTTACAATGATGACCATGTTAGAAAACAATATCCAGCAGACACAGATCAGATCAACAATAGCATTAATTTGAAGTCATGTTTCTAGTGACCTGACGAATGTTAAGTCCACCATTCACCTTCTTCCTTGTTCTTTTTTCGTCTCCACAACCCCCAAGGGGGAAATATCTTTCACATTGGCTGGTAAAAGCTCTACTATTTCCACAAGCTACCCGCTAACTTTGTCTATCTGCTTTTTGTTCCTGGGAAGGTAGCGTATAGTAGATTCGTCACAGTTTTTGCTGAAAACAGAGGCACCTTGCTGCTGGAAATGAGTAAACAAATTATCATTAACTGCACTGTAAACTTTTGCTGCTTATGGTGAGGCAATGGTGAGGCTTACCACAGACTAAAGGCAACAGTTTCTTTGTTTATTTGCTGTCTATTTAACACATTATAAGATCTGTTTCGTCTCTGAGAGTTGGAGTAGCATGAAGCCTAGGAATGATTGCTATGGTTAACTTTAGTTTAATCTACTTAATTTACTTTCATTTTTTAATAAAAATGAAGTCCTAATTCATGTATGATTCAGGCAAATAAAATCAAACATTTATTGAATATATATTGAACATTTGTTATATGTTATTGTAAAAAAAAATATATTGCTTTTGACATCTAGCCCTAGCTGTGTCTATGTATGCCTATTTAGACAGTAATATAGCTCTTAGATGTAACAATTCCACTTCATCTCACTTTTACCTGGGCTTTCATTGGCTATCCCTCTTTGAGCTGACTCTGTGATCTCCACACACAAAAGGACTTGTTCAGTAACCTGCAGATGTCTGGTCATAAATATGAAACATGTTTGATGGGATTAGGGCAGCTCAGATGTGTGAGTAGCTCAATCTGGTATTGCTTGAATATCTAAAGCCCTCACATTCAGCTGTCATGAAATCTTTTCCAACTATACTAATCCACACCATAACCAGGTGTGTTACATTAAACATGTAAGTCTGATTCTTCCACAAATGAACACAAGGAAAATGGTAAGATAAACAACATGTCATAGTGTTGAGAAGACAAAAAAGATGTTTTCCATCATCGTTAAGTGATACGATGGCAGATAGGTTTCAGCTGAGGTGGTGATGAATACCACTCTGGGCATGTATCTGACAGGTTTTTGTTGAGAACATCATACTCTCAGCATCTCCAGTGGGGTCATTACAGATGCAAATCCCAGTCGCAGCAGTGTTTTATGACACCTGTTCTTGTTTTTCAGGACGGCCCCGGCAAGTGTCCCGTCGAGGACTTGCAAATCAAGACGGAAAACGAGAGATGGGCGGACAGGTAGGCCCGCTTAGCTGTCAGCGTTGTCCCTCGTCTCCCTTCAACCCCTCCCCATTCCTCCCGATCACAGCTCTTCCATTTGTGTTCCCATCAGTCATTTTCATAGCCCCATCCCTCTCCCCTTGTCTCTTTCTCAATGTTAGATAGGGACATTTCACACCACCTCTGCCTGATACTTGAGCATCTGCTTCTTTCTGCCATCGGTTTTCTCTGGAGGGTTAGATGATTATGAAGGTTCTGTGTGAACTGGGTCAAAGAGCCTTCTCGTTCCTGTAAAGATGTCTGGTTCATGCAAAGGAAATATTGTGTTATAACCAGAGGTGAGTAGTGCAACCATGAAATCCTGAAGAATCCTGACATACCTGCTAAGCAGTGATGTAGTCTAGTTTTTTCTAGTGAGTATACTGTGATCCTCCCCCCGTCCCAGCGTGACGTCCCATAAGCCCCACTACCCTCACTAAAAGTATGCATGTACATGTAATAGAGAGCATTCTGAAGGACTGCTTAGGCTGTGTGTTATCAACAACGCAAAGACTTTAACAGCCAATGACAGTTACAGGTGGGAAAGGGCGTCACTGAGTTCAAATGTGGTGGGGACACTTTAGGGCTCAGATTAGAGTTGTAACTAGAGTTGAGCCGGATACTCACCTGAAACAAGTATCCAGTACGGACAAAGCATTTTTGCCGAGTACGAGTATTATACGAGTCAATATCTGTGCTCCGATTGAATAAAAATCCTCATTGCGTAGCTGACTGCGCACACACTGGCCCTCATTTATCAAAAGTGCATACACCAAATTTCCAGCGTACACCTGGCGTATACCCAAAACCACGGTGACTTTGAGATTTATCAATATGGACGTTGGCGTACGGCACGCTCAAATCCTACGCCAGCTCAGGAGGTGGTGTACATGTACGCAAGTTTTGAGTTAGAGCCGAAAATCGCAGAAATCATTTCCTAACAGCACAAAACGCACTGATAATCTAAAATACATGATGTATTATGACCCACTGTACCAGAAACAACGTTTAAAACATTCATTTGGGTGTTTATATTCGAGCAACACGGACTTTATACAGCCTATTGCGCAGTCAAAACAGGCTTTGATTTGTATTTGGACTATTTTATCGTAGCTTTTGGTGCCTTTTATTTGGATTTGCTTTTAATAAAATGTGTACCTTCAAATGAAAAGGCTACAAGCAAAAAATGTTAAAACAACGAAGAGCATAAGCGGATGGCTTGAAGCACTGAGACTGGCTGCCGAAATGGACACAGCCCTACGCCCTTTAGGTGAGGCTGGCACAGACATGTCGCGCACAAAGCCCTGCATTTATTATAAGACAAACTTTATATTATGACCGCACAGCGAGCACCGACAGCCCCGCTAAAGGCCCCGCGTCCCCAGACTCTGGCATGCTGATTTCTGTGTGAGTCCTGGGTCAGTGCGTAAGGAGGAGATGTAGCAACTTTTTATCAGAGCAACATTCTTTCATTTGGACCTTATTTGGGACTTGACTTTGATGGGCGTTTTAGTGCTAAATCTTTCTCTTGGAGCACCACAAGTAGCCAATGTATAATTCTAGGAACCGACAAAAACTTCTAGTTTGCACGGAACACGCTCCACAAACAGGTGGTACAGACATGGTGAAGCTCATAATTGTGTTTGGACAATGTTTCACTCTGAACATAAAAGAAAAGTTACACCGCGGATGGTCAGATCCAGTCCGTGCGCGTCCAGACCCGTGTCCGCGCGTAATATTCCCAGGACAGCGCAGAGCACTGTTTCCCAAAGCCACAAAACATTATGAATGCTTGTTTTGCACGCTGGAGGTACACCGCCCCGTATCTGTCCTCCGTTCATCAAAGTAAACGCTCAGCAAGAGGCTCTTGGCCTGCTCCTCCGGGATGAGCGCACCCTCCTCAGGGGCTAACAGCGCAATGGTCCTCTCCAGCGAGGTTGACAGCGCGCGGCGGTCCCCCCTGATTCCAGCACTGGCTCTCGGGCTGGACCTGAACTGTTTATGGCTCATCTGACCGCTCGTGTCCAGTTTTAAGAGCGTTGAACATTTTGTCAAAAATGTGTCCAGTTTAAATCATCGAATAAAGAAGTATTAAATTGTTTCCAAATGAAAAACCTTGTAATATTAAAATGCACAATATTTTTGAACATTTATGCCGGGGAGAGGCTCTGTTAGTGAAACTAAACATTTAATCTTTATTTAAATCTGTCAAAACAACATAATATTTTGTTTCTTAAGTTTTAACTTGTGGACTTCCTGTTCCAAACCATGGATTTCTTGCCGTATTCCGTCAGTCCCTGCCGTAAAGTCCTGGGTGCAGCCTCCTGAAGCTTGAATAATTGGGGGCGTTTCATTCAAATTACGCACGTTTTCAGCCGCCGCATTTATCAACACCAGGTGGTGCGTACACCTGGATTTCAAAGGTACGCACAGCTTCATAAATCAGGCGCTGAGAACAGTGTAAGCATAATCTCACGCACAAAAATACGCCCGTTTCTACGCAAGAATGATAAATGAGGGCCGCTGTCTCTCCCTCTCTCTCTGCCGGTCATCGGAGTTTTTTTTTTTTAAAGTGTCAGCTGGCTCTAACCAGTTTTTTTTTTACTTCAGGCACTGAGTGTCTGACACTTTCTTGCTGTATTTTAAAAAAATAAAGGTAGTTGTGGTATAAATAAATTATTTAAAATAATATTACAAATTAAGCTACACACACACAACCACCCCCTCCCCCCCATGTCTCTCTCTTACACACACTCACACACACACATACCAGGGTCCTGCACCCCGAAGCGAGTTCAACAAACCCAGGATATGTTTTCATTATCTGGCTGAAGCTAACCCTAACAATCGCGATGGGATAAGCGGCACCACGAAGCTGGTTATCAACTCGGTAAATCAACCCAGGGTTTCCCGATCCAGCCGGGAGCACGTTCACATAAAAGAGGCGGTGTTAGATGACCAAACATACATGAACAGGTCCACTGTCAGCAGAGCGTCATATTTTACGCTCAAGGATTAAACTGTAACACTACAGAAATACGACAGTAGCACGGCTGAAACTGACACATACAGGGAGACAGAAAATCGCAGACAGTGTGAATGCCTAAATGAACAGGCGTAGTCTATAATAATGCCTTGATAAAAAGTGATCTTATGAGCTGCAGAAAATATTAGCCTTATTCTTTCAGCTTGGCTGTGTGTCGACATTAAAAGACTCGGCCGTTCTCTCTCACTTTAAAGAAAACTTGTCGCCACTTCAAAAATCAGATTAATTTATTTAACACACTCAAAAGTGTTCCAAACATTATTCTAAATTAACTTCATAAAGCAGTAAAACGGAAAAATCCCTTCATGCCATAAAATGAGCTCAAATAATGTTTGAATGGCTGCATCTCAACATTTAGGCCACATCGCAAAAGATGGGACAGAACATGACTACAGTCTTTGTAGTCAGCCTTAGAAAGCTGTACTAACCTAAATATTAAAATTTCATATTAATCATATGAAAATTTATTATTTCAATACCAAACTGTTCATCATATTCAGCCTCACATAAGAAAAATAAAATCGGCTTTTAACGGCTGCGTCAGGCTGTGTGAAACAGACTGGGAGAAAATAAAAAAAATATTAAACACATTTAAAGGCAGTAAGTAGGCTGATCCTGCTGTACTATAAAAACCTGTAGGCAACATTAGCCTAAGGCTTTTAATCAGTCTCTGTAGGATCGCCATAGTCAAGAGTTTCTACACAGCAGGTTAACCGTTCATAAAAAAATTAAAAGTTAAAAAAAGAAAGTTATGTTGAGTATGAAAACTCTTGTTCATTACATTTCACTTCATAATTGCAACCGCATGTGTTGTATTCATTGTTGCAAAACTTGTTCTGTATATAGTTTGTTATCGTGATCAAAACCATTGATCTGAAGCTCAATGCTATTGCTGTCATGTAAATAGTTTTCTAATCAGCAATAAATATAACAATTTCTGATCAACCCATATAAATTGCATGCTTAAAATAACATACCGTTAAAGCCCCGCCCATTTCAAGACAACCCAACCCACTTCCTGGTTAAATCCCCGCCCAATCCGAGTACGGATACAGATACAGATACAGATAATGCTGTACTCGTTCATCCCTAGTTGTAACAAAACACTTAGCATATGAAATGTGACAATCCAGAATATTGAGGTCACAAGATCAAGACTAGAAGATATTTTAATAGTATTTTAAAAAATATTCATTGATGAGTACACGATTGGAGGATCTGGGGGTCCTCCCCAAGAAGATTTTGAGCATTAAACATTTAATTTCCTGCATTCTGGAGACATTTTCTGCACCAATGTTTTGGTGAAAACGTCTCATGTTTAGTGTTAATCACCATCTAACTCAGCTACATTTTGCCTTAGATGTTATATGAATCTGGTTTTATCATCTGGCAATTTTCAATGCACATTTCACAGTGCAAGTTGCAACCGTTATTAACAATAATAGAAGACTAAGGCTTTTCAGTAATAACAATGAACATCTATGTGCAGTTCTATCACCAAAACTCATTCATTCCAGAATATTAGGACTGAGGGCACCAAAAGGGGTCCACATCCTCTCAAGCTCACTTATCTTCCAAAAACCATTGTCAAACGTAGGTTATGTAGCCTACTTTATCATCTTAAATGTATGAGCCAGCATCCAGGAACTGCTACTGTACACAGATACACACACAATACCGCATTCACTGATCCATTAACGTTAACTAGTTCTAGATTCAATAGACCAATAATGCTGTTACAGTTCCGTTACTGATAGCGTTAATGATAACATAGGCCTTTAAGCTATTTTCACTCACCAGGTAACGTTACCATAACATCAGCCTCGTCTGGCTCGTTTTCTGTGTTTCAGTAACTTCAACGTTGCTGTCATGATGTCACATGGTGAGCGGCAGCAGCTTCCACAGGCTTACACTAAAAGAGTGTAGTTTGCGTTTGCTCGCGTTTCACATCTCCTTCAGTGATTCACATTAGTTAATTTCAAGCTTGCGCCGAGTGACCGCCACACAGCTGTGTGGTTGTTTGGTAGCTGATGTCAGATCCTGGTCACAGGCCACGGAAGCCGCAAACGTCAGTTCAGACCTTCACAACACAAACGGGGTGAATTTATGAATGAACGTGTGAAAGTTCTGCCACAAAACGATGTTGTTACGTATCATCTCGCTATTTTAAGTGGGTATACGGAAATCTCTGACTATTCCTAGTGGGTATACGACGTATAACTGCGTATCACGTAGACTACACCACTGCTGCTAAGCAATGCACGTGTGATACATTTAAATGTCTAGAAGGCAGGAAGTGTATGTAAAATTGCTAAACACTGTTATCTGCCTGAATCACAAAGTGAGGTCGCAACAGCAAATATGGTAATAGCATAGATTTACCCTATTTATGGATACTGTTGGGAAAACTTACAGTAAAATTCAAGACAGTAAACCAAATACCTTGTAAAAAGTGAAAAAAATGTCTCTGACAATTCTGCACCTATTGATTTACATCCAACATGTCCAGAATGTAACAAGGTAGAAAGTGAAGGTGTCGATGTCAGTGTCAATGTCAGACCTGCATTAACATTTACCTTTTTAAGTAGTCGTTCCTTAACTCAGGTGTTTACGTTGTATAATCCCTCCCATACTTTAATCATGGTTTATTTCCTACAACCAGGATCTTGTCCTTCGTCAAACCAATAAGATCAACACAAAGTTTTCACCTTCTTCTGCCACTTCAAACTGCCTTTCTCTCCATAATTCATGGCTCATTGCTTTACACTTGACACTCACTCCTCACTGTCCTTTTTCAACAGGAAACAAATCCCATTAAATAATGATTCCAGGGGACCTTTCATGAAATGAAAATACATCACAAAAGAATTATTAATAATTGTGGCTAACCTGAAAAACGCGGCTTTTGGTCTCTCTCTCTCTCTCTCTCTCTCTTTCTCTCTCTCTCACTCCCTCTCTCTCATTTTTTCATGTAGCCATGTGAATAAAAGGTGTTCATGGTCATTTTTTTCCCTTTTACAAAGCAGTGTGCCTTTTCTTTTACCCTGTCGAATACGTATTATTCACCTGTGCTTCTGGAGTGCCTACTTTGTTCCATTCTGAGATTCAAGTAGCACTTCATTGTGTTTGTTTTCCCTGTAGTGCCTCTTTTTTTTGCCTTTTTAGCTTATTTAAAATAAGAGTAGGCCTAAAGGGTAAAAGACCACCAAAATGGAATCCAATATAAGTAAGACTGACCAGAGGGGAGTCAGAGTCAAGACTTAAGTCTGATGTTCATACACCAAGTTCATCTCAGTAGAGTGGGATAGTGCCACTCCATAGTAAAAACAGTGAAATTACCATCTATATATCAGTGATATCAAAAACTGGACCTGATTTACTAATATCCCGAATAAAGAGTAATAAATTGCGTGTGTATATTGCATGTGCAATTGTAGTGCCTGTTACGGGTGATCAACTAAGAATTATTGTGTAGATGACAACAGGAGCAAACACATTGGAGGTGGCAGTATTTAAATGAGGGTTTTGTGTGTTTTAATGGTTTCCGCCATAGAGAGTCGGGAGGGAAAGCAGCCACTGCGTAAAAACCTTGGTTTGTTTTATTCAGTGCGTTCCAAGTATGTTGACATCCTGCCATCCTGCCTAAGACTGCACTAAGGGACAGCACACCTGTAAAACTGCTTTGGGAAACCTCAGCAGAAACAGCTACAGTATGTTGGAATGAGCCAGACTCGAGGCAATTCCAGCAGATCGTGCTTCATCCAGCCAGAGGGAACAGTCACCGACCGTCTGCACCATGCCGCTACGCCCTAAAGCGTAATTTATACTTCTGCGTCAAATCGACGGCGTAGGCTACAGGGCTACGCAGAGGTTACGCCATCACCTGATGTGCACCTCATCATAAATGTAACTACACGTCGAGTCGACGCGGACCGTAAGCACTGTGATTGGTCGGCTAGGTAGCTTCGCAATGCCTCCGAGCCGAGCGGAAGTAACCCAGCAGTTTGGAGTAACTTTTACTAACCGACTAGTGTTTGGGGGTGTAATCGCAGAATGACAGACAGACCTATGCACAAGTATAAATGCATGGCTACATGCGTAGCCTACGTTATAGGTACGCACATACGCAGGAGTAGAAATCGGCCTTAACGCCCCATTCCCTCTCCGATACCTACAATGGGCTGTGTCGCTATTACAGCAGCGCGCTGTGAACAGTTGGTGATCGTTCCCTGGATGAATTTTACACGTGATCCATGCACAATTTCAGCTGGGGGCTCTCCACAGCGCCAGGCAACTTTCTAAATTCTTCTCACTGAGAAAAAAGTCAGGTTGAAACGAAATGTGCTTTATTGGCATTAATGTCAATACAACAGTATTGCCAAAGGTAAAGGAAAAACAATTCAATTCATAGTCTTCATCGAATAAATAATATAATTCTATTTCTGGAATAATATTATGTAATATTGTTATTTCTCTATGTTTTCTTTCATTACAGCTGTGTCTCCTTCTGGCAACAATAACAGCCGCCATCTCTGCTCAACACGGTGGTTTGTACCTTCCTTGTAAATGTATTAGGCTAAATACAGATGCTGTTGCACTCACATTAAATCAGTTTAAGCTTGGTAGATCACATTGCCTGTAGTAATTAAATGTATTTGCATGTTACCCTCCCATTGCTTTGCACAATAAAATTGAAACACCCCAAATTGCATAGGCTATTCATTAAGTAATAAATGGTGCTATCTTGCACTTTTGAAAGAGGTCATTCTGCGTTCATACAGTTAGCAAATGAGCTTATGTGTTAATTTGCTGGTGATATCACATTTCCATACGTTTTTTTTTTTCACACAAACCTATAGTAAATCTGGCCCTAAATCTTCCTTGAGTTTCCCTGGTGTTTTTACAGTGACAACATCATCGGTACCGCATTGTTTACTTCCTGAATCCTGTTATCCACAAGAGCAGGGGTCGGGCTAGGTAAAATCAAGGCAATAAAAGAGGATTTTAAAAAGGCCCTGGTCCTTGTCTACTCAAATATTAGAGCTCTATGAAAGTCATAAGTACAATATTCTGCCACCCGCCATTGGTTTCAATTGACATTCTGTTGCTAGCAGCAACCACTACAGGCACAGTTCTATAGCAGTTACAAGGTGTTTCTCAATTCAGGGGCCACATCCTTTGAAGGCGTGGCTTTTGTAGACCACAAAGGTCAATCCGAGTGTTAAATGAGATGGTCTGGTCTACGGGGGGCTTCCTATTCATATTCGTCAACGCCACTCTTGTCGCCTAGCAACGTTGACAGCTGCAGTTGATAACTGGTGCACAGCTGGCTTAGTACAAATAGAGTCAGGCATGTTAATTATAATTTATTTTGTTTGTTTACTATATTTGAGAGGAAATGAAGATGCTTCACCATTCAGACCATATCACAAAAATATAAAACCAACTAATAAATGATGATGTATTATTATAGTTGATGCTACACAGCAGTAGGCTATATAAATTAATTAAAACGAGCTCCACCTTTAGGCTACCAGCTGCAGCATTAAAGTTATGAAGACATTAATGCATCAATAATTTTAATCCAATAACATAATATACATTTTTCTGAACGTAAACTGTTGATATTTTAAAGAGTTGGTATTATGCTCATTTTCAAAATCTTAATTAGGGGTTGTACCAGAACAGGTTTACATGGTTTAATTTTCAAAAAACACCATATTTTTCTCATACTGCACTTTGCTGCAGCTCCTCTTTTCACAGCTCCTCTTTGCTGCAGTGTGTTGTACGCTCCACTCTTGAGCTACAGAGTAATGCATCTTACTTGTACAAAATCTTTGCTGGGAGTTGCACATGCACACTTCCCAGGTAAGTACTACTAGCCAATCTCAAACGGAGAAGGGTGGGTCATAAGAAACAAGGTAGTGTGATCCAAATCAAAGCTGCTTCAGACTGCGACCGTAACCTAGCAGATGGTGTAAGTTACTCACAAGTCCACAAGCACACAACATCATTGTTCCAAATCTTACAATAAACCACTACAAAAATCACCATATGTCAACTCAATTTTACATAAAAATTGGCCAAACAATTTGAACGTTTGCTCAGTAGCTTTCACATCGGTTGTAACGCATTATAGCTATAACTTTAGCTGTGTTAGCCAATGTTTACAACAACTCCGCACTTGAACAGTCTGTGAAGTTACATTGCCATGTTTATTTTAATTACAATTCACAACCAATAAAGCATACTTACAGGTTGTGACTGTGAATTTCCAGGACCAAACAGAGTCGGAGTTGCATCGTCTTTTAGGACTAAACGTCCAACTAAACTAAACTGTTGCCGGTTCAGGAAGCAGTTCTCGGTAAAATGGTTAGAGCACAACAACAGGTTGGGGCTGTACTTTTCGTGTTAAAAATTAATTTTAACCACTGATTCTTCACATATCCTTTGGTAGGCGATGCATAGATGCTTACCCCTCACAACAAAGAATACAACGTCACTCCTATACTCGTATACGTGACAATTCCAAAAAATTCGATTTTCCATTACCAGTATCAGTATCAGCTCAACTTGCCTCGACTGGGTCTGTTCCATTTTCCATTGCAGATAGTAGACAGTACCCAGAGATGGTACATAGCTTGTTGTCATAGCGATGCCACACACAACTGCCGCGAAGTAATGTTCAATGCGACGCACACACCAGCGACCCCCATCTTTGTTTAAGTTAAAATGTTTCAACATTACTCAGAATGTAGACAAATAAGCGCTATGAAAACCTTCCAGCTGTGTTTTTCTCTGCTGTTGTTGCTGCAGCGGTCTGTTTGACGCCGGGAGGAGAGGACTCTGTGAGTAGGTGGGTTGCTGCAGGTTTTCCCCACAGCCACTTGCGGAGCTCCTCAACTCCGAAAACATTCAAGCACAAAAGCACACATTTTTCGGAAAACTGTCAATATTCGAAATCTACACAGCTGGTTTCTCACCTCAGAACTTCTTAGAAGTAGATTTAGTGATGAAATTTCATACGAAAACTGTAAAATATAAAACTTTGTTGCTGGCCTCAGTCTGGCGCTGATGTAGTGAATAGTGACGATTCTATCTGACCAATCAGTAGTCTGTTGTGTTTTCACGTCACATTTCAGTATCACCTCAGCTCGCTTGGAACCTCGACGGAGGTGAGGTGATACGAAAAAAAGTACCTGGAAGTAGGTACAGGTACAACTTTTCTACAATGGAAAACCAAACAAAGGCGAGTCTCAGAATAGCTTGGTTGGAGGGCGTGCCTGACCCCCGCTAGCTGCTTGGCAAGCTTTATGATGTGACGTCACAGGGAAGGAAGGGAAACAGCTGGACTACAAACGAGCTGTTAGCGGTGTCAAGCGGTTCAGAGCAGAGCTTTCTATGGGAGATGGAAACTCCCTTCGGGCTGGACTTTGGGCTTTTTCACTTTGCAAACCTATTACATGCACAAAAAAGAGATATAACACAATAGAGAGGGGAACAACCAAAAAGCATAAAACCACTTTTTTCAGTATATTTTAAGTATTAAGTATTTATTTGTAGCAGAGGATTTTTACACAGTTATTGCTACTTTTACTCAAGTAAAATATCAGAGGACTTCCATCATTAACAGTGGTTAAGTTGTGTACTTTTAGCTAGAGATGCACTACTTTCAAAGTTCTTCCTAGGGGTCCATTCAATTATATGTTTTAGTTAAATTACTTTGAGTTAGGGGAATCAGCTTTTCTTCTACAACCAAAGGCAATTTCAACTTAAGTTGATTACTCATAAAAATTAAGTTACTCCAAATAAATTTTCACCTCATTTAAAAGTATTTTTTATGTATGACGTACTTGAAGCCCCCCCCCAGTGTATTTTGACATTTCTATGATATTTCATATTTTTCTGAGTCATTTCCTTACAATGTTGATTACCCACATAGTTCGCCAAGTATTTTTTGACAAATAGCTTAATTTTGTGCTCAAAGTTGCAAAAGTTGCTTAGTTGTTAAAACAGGGTGGTGACGTATGACTTTAATAAATTCTATAAGTCATACGTCATTCTCCAAGCTTGCGCAGGCGCACTGTCATGCCTCGTTAAAAAAGGACTCCATGATGTCAGAGCATCAAACCGATAAACATCGTTGTGAGCTAGCTAACCAATTTATCATGTCATTTACAAAAACGCATCGCACTTTCACCTGCCACTGTGTAATATACAGTCTGCAACATGCATTTTACTGACGGCCGTTTTACCAATGCATCGGAGGAGGCAGCCCCCACCTCCGCAGTAAAGTAAGCGCACTATAAAAAGTGGGAGTGTGGGAGTTGTGGGAGTTATCGTGTGCAGTGCGTGACAGGACCATCGACTGTGTGATTGATAACAGCTGATACGCACATTAGTGCCTATCATGGGTGGGTAACAGCTACTCCTGCCAGACAGTAAAGTGTACTAAACATTTCAGTGTAGTGATGTTAGTGAATACTCCAGCCGGTCAGTTTTTGGTTGTCATGGTAATGTATTACGTCCGAAAAACGGATGTTTATCACTTAATGTACAACTGATAATAATGACTCTGGGTAAATAACTGAAAGAATTTTGCAAAATAAACCATCACCAAAACAAAATAAACCATCACCAAACCATATGAGGCTCAAACGTCCTCTGTTTGGGACTAAAAGCTGCACTTTATCTGAGGTGCTGAAGTGAAGATTTGTGGTGAGATTTCTGCCCAATCAGAAATGTTTTCAGTAAGTTTCGTTTATCCACTTCCTCTCATCCAACAGTACAGTCCCAAACGGTTCTGTATCTGCAGACTCTCTGAAGGGGCCAAATCATCATAGCAACAACGCAGGCTAATGCACAGCAGAGTATAGGGCAGGTAGACTGAAATATTATGAATTCTCATAAATGATGACGTCATTCTTGTACTATTATGACTTTTTTCTCAACATGTCAGATATTGTCTATGTGGGAGAGATTCTGAACGAGTAGAAACTTTTGAACATGAGGACAAAAAGTGCTGAAACACAGGAGCCCCAGGAGTTTCTAACTGAATTAAAATTAATTAAAATTTATCAATGAGGTGAGAAAAGGAAAGGTGCCATAGCCATATTTTAAAGAGATGACTTCCCCAAACAAAGGCAACGACAAAAGAGGAGGGAAGACTAAATGATACATGTGTGCTGACTCAGCAGAGAAGATATTATATGAGAAAATATTTTTTACACATTTAAGGTGTATCCAAATATCAATATATTAATCTGTTCTGTGTGTGCAGCATGAAGGGACTACAAACTTTTGTTTTGTTATACAACATTTTGTTGAATAATGACAAATAAAGTACCTTGTAACCTTATAAAGATTTATCTACAGGAGAAATGTAATTATCTAAAAGCAACACATAATGCCTGAGAGCTTTACTGCATTCTATTATACTGTCACCTGCCACCTGAATTTAGTTTTTTCCATTATATTAATAAAGATTAGTACACAAGTTCCCCTGTAACAGCCTCAAGAAAATAGTCCTACAGTAAACACTAGTGAGAAGCACATCACAGGTCATATAGAGTGATGCATCCCCAAATGCCTCCGCCCTAACCCCTCATCCATGCATCCGTAAGGACAAACTGCCAAGTTGCAGCAGTGGGTTTCCTACTCACACCCATTCCTGACCCTGGACCAGGGTGGGCCATTAACTTTTAAAAATGTGAATGTGAATATAAATGTAAATGTTAATCATTATTTTGTGTCTTGGTGCTAATTAACCACGCTGCCTTGGACAGTTGCAATCCTAAGGCAAAGGAAACCAATCATGGTAGTTCTCAAAAATAACAAAACAAGTTTGGTCAACGTGTTAACATGTATAAATAAGTAATTTCAAATTTGCATGTACTTACTTTTTTGCCTTGAAGAGAGGTCACCTTCCCACCATTTTCTTCAGATTTGTCTTAATTACTGAGAGAAAATAAGACAAAAGGGAAACACTTATTAATCACTTTAACAGAGGGATGCAAACTTAGTATGATTTGAAAAGGTGACACAGCAGGACAAACACAAAATCACCCAGAAATAATTTACTTGATACTTGATTTTGGGTTAAAAACAAATATAAAAAACAAAAATAAAAAAGGTAACAGTCACAGCTTGCATCCTGGTGACAGCGCTACAAATAAAAGAAAGGAAAAAAAAATTAAAAAAGGTTGGTTGTGTTATTATGGGCTTCGTATAGGATGAGAGCTAACTGTAACCTTAAGTACAAGATGGTCATGATTGAGGTATTACAAATGGGCTATTATTGCTTTACCTCAAAGCTATGTTGAAGAGGTTATCAGTATGCTCCTTACTTACTACCCCCCAAAAAATGTAAAGAATGTTAAAGTATTAATGTTGATCTTTCACTGCTGTTAGAATGTTCAAATGTGAACACTGACAAACTTTGAGAATTGCACATCTGATAACATGTGATAATTATCTTCAAGAGCCAAAATCCAAATCCATGACAAATTAAAGTTCAGGCCTACAGCAGTATTATCAGGGCAGGGTTACTCAGAGCCGTGCCTTCCTGTTTAAATTTACAATTTTATGCTTTTTTGAATTTTCATTCAGCTTTGTGCGTTCACTAGCTTCAGAAAGCACAGTCTTCCCACCACGCAAAACAACAGATGAGGCTGTTTACAGTCAAAATGCTGAGGTAAAATGTATTTTCAGTGAAGGGACTTTGAGGTTAAAAAGCAAAGAGTGAAAGCTGACATTTCTGTAAAGCCTGGGCCTGCCTGTGCTATAACTCAACATGTATGGGCTTGTACCTGTAGGGTTTGTCAAGAGAAGTCTGAGAAGCTAAGGATAAGAGTGTGTTGTTCCGTTCATATTCTCCCAACAGCTTGCGAAACAAACTTCAGTCTTTTTTGGCAACAGAAAATACATGTAAGTATGAGCTTCAAATTGTGTTTAAGCTTTGAGACATTGGACAAACTAGTTGTCTGGCACTGAGGATTTTGATACTGTTGAACATTTTGAATGTTTTACTTCCCCTCCGGTCTGCCTTGTTCTTCGGTAATGACTGACTTTCTCTGATCTTGCCCAGCCAAAAAGCATGTTGCAAAAATAAAACTGGGATGGGTTTTGCGGATGGTTCTTTCTTGTCTGCAAGTGTGTGAGCAGCTGCTTCTGATGGGGCTTCTGTGATCTGTGCAGTTTTTATTGGACGTTTCTCCCTCTGTGTTTCTGCGTTTTTCAGAGCTTCTCAATATGCCTCCAGCTCTCTTTCCTATTCTTCCTTTCCTCCCTAAGAAAACATGAAAAAAGGTCTAAAGACAAGTGAGAATTCTTTGAGCTTGACATTTTCTGTACTCCTTATGATGCAATCCAAAACAGAAAACGGGGGGAAAAAATGGCTACTTTAGGATATAGCCTTTCTTGTGATGTCTTGTCTCTCATGTAAGGGACCCTTTGATAATGCATTACTTAAAATTATAGTTCAAAGCTGCACTGCCAAAGCTGGCAGATTTTTGCATTTTCATACAACTTAGATTATAATACTTTTAAGTACTTAGTTTTTTCTTATCAAGAGGGACATCAAACTTTCAGAAATTCAATGATTTAGGAGGACAGTGCGTGGACAAGTGACATAAATCTGTTCAAAGCTAAGGAACTAGAGGACTAAACATTTAGACCTCTGGTTCTCTGGCTTTGAACAATATTTAAAATCTGTTACCAGTCCTGCTCAGCAGGAAAAATTGCAGGTTTGTACACCTACCAAATGACTTGTGTTACATATTTATCCAAAACAGGAATTGCACCATTTTTCCCTCAATACACCAATGTGTTCTTATTAAAGGTAGTGGTGGTGATGACTAGGGGGAAGGTCAGCCTGGTGCTACTTGCTCAGTAACATAAGAGACAGACACAAAATGTGTGTTGGTGGCCCTAAATGTGTTTTTGGTAGAACACCACTTTTTTGGTAGAACACCACTTTCAAAACAGACATTAACAGCTTGTAAATGGGTTTAACTGTCTGACTGTAAAGCAGTGTGTTACCCAAGATAAATAAAGGTTAAAAGTTTAGTTGGACATTAGAACTGGTGTAGTTTTTCTTATGTTTATATGACTACAACACCTCACCGACAACTAGTTTCTCAGGTCTATGTTGTTAGGAAAGACTGGGGAGTTTACACCATTTATTTATCATTTACCTAAGATAAGACATAAATGTGCAGTCCTTAAATGTACCTAATGCCTGATTAGCATAACATTCATTCACACAGTAAGTTTTAAAATAGGATTCATCAGAATTGTGGTGAGATGCCACAATACTGAGATAAAAATGATATACTTCTCTACAGAAGCTCTTGCACCTGCCTAATTACAATGCATACTATATATGTCATAGACATATTCTTTACAGTAGATGTTATCCTATCCACACATCATTGTTAATTGCACATCCACTCCAGCTTGTTAGTCTGTCAGTGCAGAAGTTAGTTTTTTATTTATTTGCTCCACTTTTCAGCATGTTCACTTGCTGTAATTCCTTGTATTACATTCACTGCTCTGACTTATTCTTTTTCTGATTCTCTGCTGCTGCAACGACCCAGTTTCCCCACAGGGATCATTAAATTTTCATCTAATATAGGATTTCCCGAACAAGTTAACTAATGACAAGAGGATACTGCTGGTTTGGCTGTTTGCTGCCATGGTGACATACATCTACATTATTGCAGACAAGTAACAATTTAATTTACAGAATTACACGATTTTCACTACTGGTCTGTGAACCCAATTTTATATACCAAACATACGATCACCTGTAAAATATGTTCTGTTTCAGATTATTAAGTTACCCAACAATCTATGAAGTACAACATTAAATGCATTTTAATGTGTCAAAAATAACAAGTACATTTGGCTGATACTTCTACTCCTTTACTGAAATAACACTTTTAATGCAGTCCTTTTCCTTCTAACATTACGTTGTGGTATGAAATTTAAGTTTTATTAAGTTATTTTTCTTATGTCACTTGAGGGTAGAAATACAAGTTATAAATGCAAGTAACGTAAGACGATGAGCAACACCAGCATTTGTTTGAAATTGTGTGTTAACATTGACTCTTCTTTTAGCTTTAATTTTCTATTTCTATTTTTATGATCAATTTTCATGTAACTGTGGTCAGGAGGGAGCCCATTTCCATTGGATAAAACTGACAGATAATCTGATACCTGGTATTCAATTAAAAGCCTGTATCTGCTAAGATGTAAATTGTCATTAATTTAATCCTCTATGATTGGAAATATTGTAACATAAGATGGCCATTCACATTTTTTAATAATAAAAATAAATAAATTGACAATATGATTGATTTATATCAGTTAATTTAAAAAATGACATGACAAAAATAACCCTAACTAAAGAGAAATCATTAATCATTGATTACTCTGATGATTTAAGTAGATAAAATTTGGGATTTTAAATTAAAATTATGGCTGACAGAGATACACCTCTGTCCTTTACACAATATGCACCTCACTTGTTTGACAAGATGTACATTTTCTGACATTTTTGCTTTGCAGGGCTCCTGTTGATGATGTTATGGCATGGGGAGAGTCACTCGACCATCTTCTGGAGTGCAAAAGTAAGCTTACTTATGGATTTACTCCTCTCACTCTTGTCAAATGCTCCTCACGCAATTCTCTGTCCTCTCTTTTCACCATTGCACTTCTCTGCCGCTCAGCCCCGCATATCATCTTGAATTACCCTCAGGCTTCTTTAGAAGGGTCGAGGATATATTCTTCCTTCAAGTTCATCAAATCCATTTGGAGATATATTTAAGGAGAAGGACACTGGCAGAGATAAGAGACCTAATCTGAGCTGCCAGTGTAGATAGGGCGATTTCCAGCCCACTCTTATTCATTTATAAAGCCGGCACTCACTGATGGCTTTTCACCTGACCATATTCCCGGCCTCTATTTGAAAATGACTAAAAGGGGAGATGGGTTCATTCTTTCTCTTGCTGCTGTCTTTCCTCTCTCATTACTTTACTGAAATGAATTCATCTGATCTGTAATATTTCAGCCTGTTGTCTCCTGCGTCAAGATTAACAGTCCTCCAGAAGATAAATATTGTCTTGTGTCCCAGTTGCTCCATTTCCCTTTGAAGAAATGCAGTGACTCAAATGACAAATCGGTAAACAGTAACAGTAACAAAAAATAAATAGTTGTGCATGTGCCATTTGCAATCTGATGGCATTCATGTACCTTTATATCTTGTGTCATTTTAAAGAGTCAGCTCTGTTTTGATTGAAAACTCTGGTATGGACCGGGAGTGATTTGTAGACGAGAACAAGTGGCCTCTGGACAATATTTTGTTTCCTGTCAATTACTGTCAGAGCTCAAGTTGTGATTTATGTAAAGCGATTTGTGTGACGCTGGTGCTTGCAGTTAGCTGTTTGTTTGTGCTCCCAGAAGACGTGCTAAGTATTTTACACCTGCATTAGACTCACAGCTCCATGAATACTCCTGTAACAAAGGTAATGGGTGTGAGGAGAAGATAACAAGAAATATAGGTGCGTGCAATTATATGATGCTGAGGCAGTGCAGCACTGGGATGGAGGGTTTGGTTTTGAAGGTTTTGAAGTTAAAAGTGCCTCCAGACATCCACCACAATACCTGGCAGTTTGCTGCATCGTCTCTTTGTTCACTGACTTCTTTGAGCTAACAAAGAATATGTTGAGGAAGAGAGAATGTGAGTGAAAGATAACAGAATGGCTTAAACTTCCGCTAAGGCTTATTGGTCCTATGGTTTTCTTTCTCTTAAAAAAAGAGCAGGTTTGTTTAAACCTATTTTCACCTGATTTTATACCCCAGTGCTCACAAATGTGTTATGTTCCTTGCTGCAAGATGGCAGTTTAAAGTAAACAAGGTCTTCCTGTAACAAACACAAGGTCACAAATGTAATGGTAATACAAAGTGGAGACAAATTGGGAAGGGAAATTAGCTGATGATTACCAGAGCTGAAAAAAGGTCTTGAGCATTGGAAGCTTTTCTAACTCTTGCACTAGTGATCAATGTGTCAATGTAAAAACGTTTCAAAGCTTTCCGCCATATTCAATGGTCTTCATCAGGGAGGAATCATGATGAAACGTGAATCTGTTTGTTGATGAAGACTGTGAATGGTCATTGCAGTGTATTTGAAAGGTCAGGAAAAGCTGTTAATCACAGATCTGTTTGTCACAGATTGTCATATTTTTGCAAATCCAAATTTAACCCAGATGTTTGTATTATTGATATTTTATGTGACTTCCACACCCCTACAGAGCCTCCGAAGTCCTAAATTTTTTTCCCATTTTGTCGCACAAGATCCAATATCTTCTTTAGACAAGTAAATATCTTGTACATATAAGTCCTTTGTCCAGACATTGTCCCAAGTCCAAGTCCAAGTCCATGGCCCCATGCAAGAACTACTCATATGAACACATTAGTTCTTAAGTGGCACATATGAGTGATTTAAGAGAATCTGTGGCATTCACCAATTTTTCACGTACAAATGATGACACCTCACTTCACCTCCTCGTGAACAGCCACCATTCATTCAATTTATAATAAGTTAATGCTGCTATGAGTTTAGTAAATCTGATTTTGAACACTTGTATGAGCAAGAGAGTTTTAGGATGAGAGTATAAAAATGTTCTTACAGTAGACGCAGTGTCTTGATATCACAAGATGATAACTTGAGATACAAGATTAAAAAAAGATCTTTTAGGACTTCAAGGGCTCCATATCTTTCATTTTTTACACGTGAAAAGAAAAAAACAGGAAAACCAGTTCCAGTCTGTATGTTCCCCTAGGGTATTTGTAATTATTATTGTATATTTGGTTGCAGGCTAGACACACTGTAATTAAGGTTTAAAAAAGAGAGGATTATGGCAGACTAACCAGGTCCTCTATAACCTTGTAATTCAACTTCTGTTGAATGTCTGAAATAAAACCGTCCATGTTTCAAAGTGTTTCTGGTCCTTGTGTTCAGCAGGCCAGCTGGTGTTTGAGGACTTCTTGAAGACAGAATACAGCGAGGAGAACCTTCTGTTTTGGCTGGCCTGTGAGAACTACAAGAAAAAGACCAGTGACACAGAAATGATGGTTGCTGCCAAAAGAATCTACGTAGAGTTTGTCCAAGTTGATGCGCCGAGACAGGTATGGCTTTTCTAAAGTGAGAAGTAAATGAAGTCAGACCTGTGTAACTTCAAATTAGCCTCAATTGCAGACTTGCTTGTTGTCACTGTCACTTCTCCAGTTTCATTCACTTTTACTCTGAAATACAATGATGTTTATGGGCTACATCCCCTTTCTTGTTTTAGTGCTACACTGGTTTTTCTTTTACTATTTGAACATATAGTTAACTTTCTGAACAGGCATGATAACGTAACTCTATCTCCAAACAGAAAGAACTCATGAGTGAAATAAAAGTTGCTGTTTTCTGAACACAGATAAACATTGACTGTGTGACGAGAGAAGAAATCAGTGAAAATATCTCTCAGCCGGGGCCAAATTGCTTCAACAGGGCGCAGAAACTGATATATGGGCTGATGGAAAACGACTGTTATCCGCGATTTCTGAAATCAGAAATCTACCAAGCTCTCCTGGAACAGGCTGAAAGGCGATGAAAGCAACGTGAGGAGAAAAAAAGCTCGTCTGACACCTCTCTGAATGATTGATTCTGCTCTTCAGCCGACTCTCCTTAGAATCTCAGTTTAAAACAAAAAAAAAAGGCTCGTCTGTCAGAGAAAGAAGATGTGAAAGGAGATACAGAGCTGTAGATGTGGGGACTGACAGGATCTAAAAGTCAAACATGATCTAAATAATGTATAATGCAGCATTTGAAGTCAATTTTTTTAGGATCGCTTTATATTGCACAAAAAACCCTGTAATTCAGATCAAAGCTGACATTAAGCTCTGAAAGGTGACATTTGTTTGGAACAGCAAGTATCAAGAGAAAATATTTATACTTCACAAAAATTTGTATTATGTACTATTAGGGATTGTATTATATATTCTATTCTGTTTCTGGGCTGTGTGAACCATGAACAAAAATTGTCAACTGTCCAATATGAACACCCATATGGTTTTTGAAGTATGACATCATTTTGATCTGTTAATATTCAATATGATTATAACTAAACATTAACATTCTGTGTGATAGTAAAGAATCTACAAACCTGTTGTTATTAGCATTTCTGAATAATCAGTTACCCGTAGTGAATTACCACCCATGTCATTTTGTGTTCGTTGGAAATACAATAATGGCAATCTCACTCCCTGCTCTTAAATAAGTTATTTTTGACAGTAAATATTGTGTTAGAAAACTCTGCTGTGTTGTTTTTGTTGGATACGTCCTGATGTGATGGCTGATTATGATGTTTAACAAATGCACCATGCAACAGAAAAATAGGGGATTTAGGACATGTTTTTGAATTCTTCAGGGCTTAGTTCTGCATTTCAGTATTTCTGAGTTACAATTAAGAGTAGAATACAGTCAGGCCCATGACCAGGATTTTAGGAATTCCTACAGCGCAACACCAACCCCATAAAAACTCCTGACTATCCTGCAACTCCTTAAGGTGTAAATGCTGTTTCTTAGCCCTTTCTCAAAACTGTAAACTTTAAAAGATATTTACTGCATTCAAAACCTATAATGTGTACTTTGCGTAATTGTGAAATTCCTCCACAGGTTATTAAATTCAAAGAAACAGAAGGCATGATCTCAGTGTCCTCAATGGTATCTACAGCACTGAATAATGTTTGGGTTCAGCTATTCGGTTTCAGGAGCGAATGTTAGAAAGGTGTGTAACTGAACACATAGACACTACTGGCATCTGTGGCACAAGCCCATTTGCAGCTTACAGCTCCAACTTCAGAACCATCTGTTACAGATGTGAGGCTAAGGCAATAGTGCTGGAGACGCAAGTGACAAGGGGAAAGGGCTGGTGAGCTGGTTATATACACTAAAGGATTGATGCAGGAGTGAGGTGGCCAGCATAGGTCAGAAAGTCCAAATCCATCTGGTGGAAAGGTTGGAGAACATTAGGTCTGGAAAGCTCCGCAGAAATGTTTGGGCCTGGAGAGAGTGGGAAGGGCCTGGAGGCAGGAAATGTTGCACAACAAACTGCCTGAGCTGAACATTAGACCCATGACCTATGAGAAGATAAGTGATCTCCTCACCAGGAGGGAGGAACTTTGTTCTGTGGTTGTTCCTAAAGAGAAAATATGATGACAGAGTGTTACTTTCCAACTGTCTTTCAAAAAATGTGAATAAATTAACTACAATAGAATATCTAGAATAGAATAACTAGAGGACTCTGAGAGTGCATGTAGCCACTGAGGTTGCACTAGTACATTTGTTATTAATTATAAAAAAAAGAGATTATTATCTGAATTGGAATCTGCATTATAGAGACATGATGATAGACAATCATGTTAATTTTTTTTTTTTTTTTAAAAGGGTCCCCAGTGTGCGTCCTCCTTTTTCACAACTTCACACCTGCTCCCTTTCCCCCCGCTAGGTTTCCCCCATATTTATGTGCTAGCCCTCTAACCTCTGTCTGTGTGTGTGTGTGTGTGTGTGTGTGTGTGTGTGTGTGTGTGTGTGTGTGTTTATGTGTGTGTGTCCATCTCCTGTAGACTACTTGTCCCATACTGTTGCATTCCTGCAACAGTATGCCTTTCTGTTAACACTAACGTATTAAACTTTAATTTTACACTATAACTGTCTTGCCTGATAGTTAGTTTTAGGAGTCCACGTCTTCCTTTGTCCAGACTTTGCACTGTTAAGTTAACCTATGGTTCAGCTATAAAAAAGGTATTTGATCATTTAAAATTTTATGAAATGCATATTCTTGATTGACTGTTAAATATAAGACTACAATGTGTACGATTTGGCCATTCTAAACTGTGGATTCTAAACCTAATTGTCAGGCAAGGCAGGCAGTTCTTCTGTTAAATATCTACTGAAGTTAGCATGCTAACCAGCTAGCCTGTCCACACCACACTTAAAGATTGTCTGATAGCAGCTTTAATTTGGCCAGGTCACATAGTTTCAGCAGTGTGGGTGAATTTTGAGTATTCTTTCCCTGCTTTTAGTTAGTAGTTGGCTTTTGTTTATAACTAACGAGATTGTATTCCCCCAGTAACAGGTTTATTATGTGTGCCTAACTGTACACAGTCCTGAACAGTGTCATCGCAGCAATTAGTAAATCATGCAATTCTTGCACATGGGGAAATGCTGCTCCCAGTTTGTTTTGACTGGCTAGGTATTGTACCTTTAAGGACAAAAAAATCAACACAAATACAACTGCCACTACTTCAGTGAGTAAATGGCTTAAACACTCATCTATAAAGAGAGAATGTTGAAAAAGGTAAACATAAGTCGAAAGCTGATAAACTGAAAGTATCCTACAGAATCATTAAATATTTAAGGCTGAAATATTGGGATGAGATTGGTGGTCCTCTATGTGTTATTAATTTAGCTGTTAAATACCCTTCTAATCACTAGGAAAATAGGATCACAATGATTAGATGATTTTAAGCAATCAAGTACTACACCAAAGCCTGCTATGACAATTTTATTTTATTTTACCAAAACAAAAAAGGATGAGTCTTCAGTAGCTGTTCCTACAGTCCCAGCTTATAAATGATTTAGGTAAAAGTATAAAATTATGTTTCTTAAGATTTTTAATTAGAAGATGGCTTACATACTGGCTCACACAGCATGATTTCTCAGTATATTGCCAAACGTGTGTGGGTCAACAGTGGATTGCTGATCATGTACACATCCAATCACTGACCCCAACAACATCTGGAAGGTCAGTTTTTTGTAGGCTCACAAACTGCAAACATCCATGGGAATTAAGCAGGGTGAGGTTATCAAGCAGCGTTTACGTCATAAAGTTAAGATCAAGAGCAATCGCAAACATCATCCCTGCATAGTCTAATCTAGTGATTTACTAACTTCCTGTTGTTCAGTATTTCAGGAACAACGACATATTCAGGGGACGACATATTGTTATGTTATAACATATTTCCACCAACAAAAAAGAACCCTTTGTTTTATACCAAAAACTAAAACACAAGTTAGAAGGAATAAATGACTGTTTCATCTGAAACATGAGGTTATGTCAATACTTTGCGATTTCTGCATGCATGTCCTCATGTTGTGTTGTTGACCTTGTGAAAAAAAAGTTTGTGTGTGCATGTTTCTGCTTACAACCATTAAACCTTTTGTGTGGGCATCTGCAGAGAGTAGTTACTCTAAACAAGTGCTTCTGCAGAGAACTAACTTCTGCCAGTCTGATGGGAGGTCCAGCATTATCTGATTGTATTTCTGGCCCTGCTGGAACTCGGCATGGGCTTAATACTCAGGAGAGATAGGATAGGATAGGATAGGATAGGATAGGATAGGACAGGGTATGATAGGAAGGGTTTGGTGGGGAAGGTCAAACAGTGGGAAGAGAAGACTGATAGAAAATAAGGAATTTGTGATGAGAAAAAGAAGTGCAAAGGCTGCATGGAAAGAACTGGAAAGAGAGAAGGGACAAATAAAAGCAAGGGAGGTAAGAGTATTAGGAGTAGAGAAAAGAAGCAACGGACTAAGTCAGTAATGAGAAAAAGAAGGATTTATAGAGAAGGGACAATGAGAATGTGAGGATATCAGAAGAGGCAGAAAAGAAAGGAGAGAAAATGAGAAAAGAAAGAAATTGAATCTGAGCGGAAACATTGGGGGAAAGGTTGGAAAGGACAGGAGGAAGAAGGGAGGCAGGGAAGCAGGAAGTGATTGAAGGAAGAAGCGCAGCAGGACAAGAGGAAGGGTGGCTAGATTGACAGGAGGGAGTTAGGGAGGGCACGGAGGCAGCGAAGCACCAGAAGGTCGACGTAATGTGAGCAGCAGAGGCTGAGATAATGCCCCAGGACTTCAGGCTCAGGGAGAAGCGAGTGGCAGAGTTCGCAGTGGGTGGGAGATAAAGCAACGAGTCTCTGCTGACTGCCACAAACTGTTCTTTCTTCCCAACTGGGGAGAAAGAAACTTTACACTGGCTCAATGCGGAAACTCCTGAAGATTAACTCCTCCTGTGGCAGACTTGCAGTGCTTTAATACTTACAGGAGGAGTGATGAAAGAGTGTTTTTTCCCCCTCTACTATCATATAATCTCTTTCAGCTTCCTCCGAGTAACTGCGCTGCAAATGTGTTTGTGTGAGAAACAGTGAGACCTTGCAGCCTTGCTGTATCATTCCGTAATAAATATTTGACTTTGATTTCAAGTCAAAGCTTAACACTGAAAATATGTTAAGCTGCACACTGATTACCACCTAGAATTGCAACTTACCTTCCTCGCAGCAGGGTCATAATAAACTGCTTGGGGTCCTGAAGTATCCTCAATAAGTTATCATAGCTAATGCTGAAATAATGAGTCAATTAAATGTCCAGTGAAGTTTTCTACCAATAGTGTTGCTATGGAGCTATGTTTTTATGACTGGGTCCCCCTTATTTTTCGCATTTTCACATGAATATACATGCATGCAGTATGATACACATTCCTACTGCCAGTTTCACGCTATTTCATGATTCAACAGTTGGTGGTGGTAAAGTAAAAAATAACAACGCAATAGCAAACAAAAGGCAAGCAAGAAGAAACAAGCTAGCAAAGATGGAATGTAATATATTTTTTAAATGGCATTGCAAATGTTATAGAATGAAGGAAAGCAAATAAACATGTCCATTAAACCTAAGATGTGTGCGAAGGTTCTCAGTCATCCGTGTCATAGTTATCCAATGAAGGTTGAGGTCAAGGGCAACTGGACTTGGTAGAAGAAACTAGAAGACGTTTCGTCCCTCATCCAAGAGACTTCTTCAGTTCTGACTGACTGGTAAGGAAACTCAGCTAATTAGCCTCTGGGATCTTTAGCTAGGATCATCGATATCGATTATCCCAGATGATCGATGAGCCTAGCCAATGATCCCAGGGGTCCAAGTTCAGTTGCCCTTGACCTCAATCTTTGTTGGATACATTAAACCTAAGGACACACAAAATAACTTTGGTGAAAGCTGTCAGTCATTTGTTTACGAGAAAACTCTACAAGGCATCTTTAAGCAATGACTCAACAGAAAAATGTTTACATCTGTAAACTGTTTGCATTTATAATAAAAATGAATAAAATACCAAACATTTTCTGGTTCCTGTTTCTCAGGTGTTAGGATTTGAACATAATTAGATGCAGCCATAAGTATAGCCTACAGAGAAATAGGGGTATCATTTCTGTTCCCAAAAGGTACATTTGTCAAAAAAGTACCATATAAGGTACAAAAATGGTCCTTAAAGTGATAAACGTGAACCTTTGTTTATTTTTAAAGGTACAAAATCATTGCTGACAGCAAAGGGTACAAAATCGTACTTTTAGCAAGCTTAAGGTACAAGCATATGATGCAGCAAATCACTGAGCCCCCGCCCCCTCCATGATGCTATCCCTCAGCCAGACCTTTCTCTTCCCGGGCAGACATGAAATGGCATGTTTGAAGTCCATGGTTAGTCAGAATATAGTCAGAATGTCTGTTATTTTGCCGGCTTTGTGGAGCTTGGCCACATTAGTGACAAAGAAGCAAGAAAATTCAGAGGTAAGTAACCAAACCTTAACTTTTCTTTTTATGCTAACTAACTTTAACTCAGGCTACTGCAACTTAACATTAGCTATCTAGCTAGCCATAACATTAGCTAGCTAGCTAGCTAATGTTATGGCTTGTTAATATATATAGGCTACACTGTTAGTTATTTCAGAGTGATTTTATCAAGTACCTGTTAAAATGTGTGACAGGGTAATTTTTAACTTAGTGATATTGTCAATTTAATCAAGTAACTGTCAGTGTAACATTAGCTTAGCATAAACGCCCTCATGGAGCCCCTGCAATTTTGGGTAGAGCACCCCTCTCATCCTCCAAGATTATCCTTATGTGGCTGTCTGGTCCTGATGGTTGCCATGGTCACTAATAGCTACCATTATTTTCTGTAATGTAAGTTTTTTTTTAAAAAGTCTGTATATTTAGGATTTTTATGTGAAGCATAATTGCTGTGCAACATCTATGAGTTGTTCACTGGCAGGTTAATGTCAAATAGTTTTATGTGTTTTAGTTTCGCTCTGGGATATCAGATTACACTTGCCATCACCATTACTCTCCGTTTTATTTCTCCCAGAGTCCCTGAATATCTGGGTAGTGCAACCCATTGCCCCCTTCTGACTGTAGTCTCATCTCCGACGCATGTGGCTGTCTGTTCGGCGGCTGGCCTGTTGTTGAAGTTGGCATGGTTGCCAGCTACCCTCTCTGTAATGTAAGTTTTTAAAACGGCTGTAACGTTACATTTAGGCATTTTATTCGAAGCGTGCCACATACGGTAAATGGCTAGCTAACGTTAACCAGAGCCCTTAACTAGCTTAATGTGTTTTAGTTTCGAGCTGGGATATCAGATTACACTTGCCATCACAATTTCTCCGTTTTGGTTTTATCACTCCTTTAGCTGCTGATTTGAGCAGTGCACCCCCCCCCCCACTTCCGACACACACAAACACATGCACTGTAACGTTAGTCGCGCATCTCCGACCCTATCGGTAAGTGGCCGTCTTGAGGTCATGGTCATGGTTGCTAGCTTAAATTTCAGATATATTAATTTTTTAATTCTGCTGTTTGATGGGAAGCGGAATTGGATCGCAACGTCCGTGAGTTTGTAACTGGTTAACATTAGCTAACTAGTTTGGTGTATTTTGGTGTATGTGAAATGGCACATAACTTTATTCTGTAAGATCTGTAGTTTCACTAGGTAAATTTAAAAGGTATTTCACCATGATACATTACAGTAATTTAGGTGAGGCTTAAGTGCTTTGAATGGAAGAAAGTGTCAATTGGAAAAATGAGGCAGCTTATTTGGATATTTTTTTTCATCAGTTCATCAATATGGATCTTAAAATGTAAGAACTCAATTGGTTAGTTGCAGTTATTTACTCAATGTTAATAATAATGTTTTGTGTGTATATTCTACAGCGTTTTGGGGAGGTTGACCAAATCCATCCTTCAACATGCAGCTTCTGTCATCGCTTCAGGGAGGGCTTCGCCAGTAGTTTGCCAAATGTGATAAAGGCTGCTGAGGGAAAATCTTGCCTAGCAAAACAGTACGCTGAAACAAGACAGGATGCCCTGGCTGAAGATCTACCAGGTAGTGACAGTCAATTTGTTAATAATGCAAATAATAAATTGCTGTTATTACCGCATTGCACATTTCACATTTATTCATTTTAGCTGACTATTTTATGCAAAGTGACATACAATTGCTTTACATGTGCCTCTGGAGCAACGAGGGGTTAAGTGTCTTGCTCAGGGACACAATGGTGGATGGGTCACAGTTGGTGATCGAACCAAAGGCACAGTCTTAACCATTGCACCATCGCATTGCACACATGAAAATGTATGTGATTGTGAAAGTAGGATTTTTTTATGCACTGTAGGAATGGGCTAAAGAGCTGGGCTTGTCCTCTTGCCATCCATCTTCAAAGAAAAGATCCAACACTATATCACTATGGGAAAGGTAAGCATCTTGATTGTACAATGATTACTGGTAAATACATGCACAGAAGAAACCTTTTGTTATATGCAAAAATTACAACAAGTTTACTTAGTGGAAGTAGTGGCAGTCAAAACAAGTTGGTGGAATTTGAAGTTGCATATTTGTGCTAAAGTCAGGTCTGCCATGGCATGTGTTTTACACTTTATTTTAAGCAGATTAAAATAACCTACAAGATATTGTTGCTTGCATGACTGATGTAAAACAAGCTTGTACATATGCAAAAACAAACTGACAAATGACAGAGTTCATCACTAAGTGCAGTTCAAACTGCAGGCCCTAAGGCTAAATTCCAATTTTCTTTTCAGTCCGATTTTTTTTTGTTTAACAGTTTACAATATTGTTTAAATATGGCCCATATTAGACCCCAGTGTGAATTGTGCACAACCTGAAAGGGACCTGCATGCGCAGAAGAATAACACAATGTCACACGCAGGATGCTGTCATGCGGAAGTAAACAAGGTGCCACAGAGGTTAGCTCCAGTTAGCTTATACTTGCTAACCCTGCCAATTTTCACTGGAGACTTGCGGATTTCATTGTCCTCTCATGGGTCACATTTCTCCCAATTGTGTTCACAATTTTCATAGAACTGCACTTTCACTGGAAAATAAAAACTGCATGTATAGAATCAGCAGTAAAATCTGATACACATTGAAAGAGTGTGATGACTTTGCTTCAAAATAAGATTTAAAAAGCATTTTCCCCACCAGTTATACTTCTACTACGCATGTGTAGTAGTGACACATAAGTAGTAGACCCTTATGTCAGTGGAACCACACCATTGGGTGAAAATGTTCTGCTTTTAAAGGCAGACGATTGGCTATTTATTAGGAGGGGCAGAAAAACCACCATCTTTAGCGTTACGGTTTCGTAATAGAGTTGTACTGAAGATTTTGAAATTGTCGTGTCTCTTCTATAAAATGTCTATAGTTACACATAATCTCTTCTTTTTGTAGGTTTTTCTTATCTGAAGGGGGACCCTGCTACACCCTATCCAACCATACAACTGATGGACAAGCACTGGAACGTGGCGATCAATGGAGGGAGGGTTCAGTGCGGTGAAAGTAGACGGAGTAGGCGTGTGCCAGTGCACAAGCCTTGATGAAGCCTTCATAACAGCTGGCAGTATGTACTTTGTTTTAGCATTGCCATACCCACCGCACCTGAAAAACACTGACCTTACTTCAGAAGCGCATTCAGTATTGTGGAAAAGGGAGACAAGCCACTTCCAGTAACTTTACTCTGAATGATCAACCTCCTATGCTAGGTCGTCATTCCTCAACTGCACCAGTGTCTGAAGGGCACTCGAAGGACACATACTCATGTGAAGTTAATCCAACATGTTGGGCTTGTTCATTCACAACCAAATTTTAGGTATCACCTGTGGGATAGGTAATTGCCAGTCAAGTTTTTCCCGATGCCCTTCTTTCAGAAAATATGTGTACAGGAAGTACAGATGCTTTGGGTTTAGGCCCTCTGATGTTATAATCTGTAGGTTGGATTAAGACATTTTGTATAAATGCTTTATGGAAAGGGTAGAGGAATAGTGTTGTGCAAGGATTACCAGAGAATTGTTTGCCCCCCTTTACACCTAAGTAAGTCAATAAATTGATTGAAGTAGATTGTTGCTAGATATGATTGACAGATTTAACATTAAATACTGATCATTGGGTATGGCTATTGATGGTAGGTGTTGAAGAACGACAAACGTAATGTCTGCAGAAAGTGTCAGGATAGGTTGATGTTTTAAACTGCTTGAGTTTTGCATTTAAAACTGATTAATCAACGGCTCATTGGACCTGATGCTTTCAGTTTCATGTTTAAGCTCTGAAGGAATTGAAACACATACAGCATGTTAATTTGAATTTTGTTAGTGTAATGTACTTTTAAAAGTGTGTATGTTCAAATTTGTGAAACATCACTGCTTGTGTAATTTACATTTGAAACTGGTTAATTAACGTCTCACAAAGCCCGATGTTTTTAGTGTTAAAACGGTTATAATTTTACAAAAAAATTTGTAGACGTAGTATTTTGTAAGTGTATTTTTTAATCAACTTTGTTACATGTTTTGTGTGAAACAAAGTTGTGAAATTGAGTTTTGTGGCACTCTGTGAGAAGTGAATGGCTCCTTAGGTCTTGTTTTATTTTAAAATTGAAGCACTGCTTTTTGTTATGTGGTAGAACTTCTTAAGGGCAAATCAGTTCTAGCAGAACCAAAAAATTTGTGTAAAATATGAATTGTTAAAAGTAACTAAATATTGTCGCCTTAAATAAAATTTGGTGAAAATTTGTAAATGTTTTTGTCTCTGATTTTAAGGGTTTGTTTTTGGGTCAAAGGTACAAAATGGCTTGTCGCTCCAGCTGTACCTTGTAAGGTACCAATTCGTCCTCTTCCAATAGGTACATTTTTGTACCAGGACATAAAGGTACATTTCCGTCCCTATGGGTGCAGAAATGTTCTATTAGAGGTACAGACAAGAAGGTACAAAAATGTACCAATGTTCAAAGGTACAGTCTCGTACCCTGCTAGGGTACAGCTGGGGCGACAAAGCATTTGTACCTTTTTAGGTCCATTCCTGTACCTTGATTTCTCTGTGTAGGTCACTAATAGGCAGACCACAGTCCGGATCCGGACCCAGCCGCCGTCCTCTCCGGACCGTCGACCTACAGCCGATTTATTATAGAGAACTACTTCGCGTATCTTTTTTAGCCCGCGCAGCTTTTCTAGCATTTACTGTACTGATGGATTTAACGGCCCAGGAAAATCACAGACCAATCGTATGTGCTCTAATCGTCTCATGTGACGCTACTCAGCCAATTAAATCTGTGCATTCCAACAGGCTTTGCGAGTCCGCGAGTGCGATACACCGGAGACGTTTTAGAAAACACACAGGGAGTCATAGACATAATATACATATATATATATATATATATATATATGTCTATGCAGGGAGTGAGGAGGCGAATGAGAGACGATATTTCACATGGCTTTTAATCAAGAAAGTACAGATTCTTACATGTACATTCCTCCTACCGACAGTTTAACACCAGAATATCTCATATATCTCCAATCCTAGCTGGTAGGACAAGCTAGAGCTCCAGTTTCTCACTGAACAAGAGAAAGTAGGAAAGTCGTAGCTCTATGAGAGCGAATGAAAGAGAAGAGGAGGCATTACAACTGTTCATTTGTTAAGATGTGTTGAGTGTTTACTATAAAATTGGTAAAGACTACACTTCATCACTTCAAGCTACACTATTTTAGTTTACTTAAATTTAGAATTTATTATTAGAGTAGCTTTTTATCGTTATCCCTCCAGTTTGATGTGAAAACTAAATATTTTTGAAATATTGTCAGTTGTTGAATAAAAATATATGTTGATACGCAAGTTAGTCGTTGTTCCGGACCTTTGCTTCTGGAAATTTTCTCTAACTGGACCTCTTTGAATTGTAATTGAATACCCCTGGCCTACAACATGTCTGTAAAATATCTTCAGCTCTTAATGAGTTTCCAAAGATATATATATAGAGAGAGAGAGGGAGATGAGCCATGGGGCCTCTGATGGATTTTTTTTTGTTTGTTTGTTTGCAACCTTAATGAACCTGCAGTTCCCTCACTCACTCTTTACTCTTAATAATTCAGTGAGTACATATGACCACTAGATGGAGACAAATGCCTGGTCTTATCAACGATCAGTAACAGCCTATACTTAAAAACAATTGTCCAGAGGATTTCACTATACTGTCACATTTTAAAATGAAACTGATGACATTTTGTATGCTGTTTGTATCTTTGGAATCTCTGAACCTTATATTGTATGTACTGTAGTTATTGTAATTATACCATAAGAAGTCAGCTAATTGTGTATGCTGAATTGTAATTAGTCATTCAAAGGAAAGAATGCTGTAAGAATGAGTTAAGAAAGATTTCCGTATTTATATGGCTTTTCATACGTTTTTATTCCATTTTATAATTCGTAGAATCAGCATTGACGCCCTTTGAGACATTACATATTTGATTACTTATAAAAACAGGAAAATGTGGTCAATGTGTTAAAGATTCCTGCTGACAAACACATCAGTCAGACAGATCCGGAACTGAAGTGTGACGCTTGAAGCAGGGACTTCTGTCTGGGGACAGTGAGCAGCATAATAGGAACCTGTCAGTCTGACTTCCCCTGAATCTTTCCCGGCCTCATGTCCCTCGGCTACCGAAAGCTGTTTCACTTCCACACAGTCTTCTGCTGAAACACTTGCAACACTGATTCCCCACCCTGCCACGCTGTGGGGACGGTGGCGGTTCTCTGCAACCTCAGCAGCATGCCAAGAGAATCATTTCGGAGAAAAGAAGTAAAAGCACGTTCAAAAGTATTAGATTATTTTTTAGGGCAATTGCTTCTGCTGCAGCAGTAGATAATATCTATAATGGACAATTTTGTGTGGTTTTGCATGGGTCATTCTGTGTTATCATGTAACTCAAAAAATGGAAACAACAAATTAATCATAATATTAATAATAATAATATTGACCATTTGGTGGTCAAATTGGTTTGAATTAGGGAAATGGGACAGCATGGTATGTTATGTTATTTGTTTGCTCATAAAACCTTTTAGTGCTCTGTAGCAAAATTATCATAGGATAAGTATAGCTAAATAGGAAAAAAACAATCTGGTCACAATAACATGAATATAATCCTTCAGAGTGTATTTATCTCACAATTTGAGCCCATGTGACAATAAAACACTTCACACTGCAACACAGCCGTCCCTCATCAGATCTCTCATCCGTGAAGAAACAGAAACAAGGACTTCCTTTGGCATGTGATTCACCAGACTGATTATAACTTTTTTCCTACCAGTTTTCTGCACCATAATATATCACCTACAAAACACCAAGAAGGGTTTAAGGAACTGTATTAAGATAAAATGAAAATACTTCCTTATGTACATTTTTGTGGAGGTTTGTAGCCTCGAGGTAGAAAAGAGTACTGAAAGTACTCAGTTTTTCATACCTGACCCTAAGCATGATTGGTGTCTATTGCTTAATTATTCCAGGAGCCAAATTTGTTTTGGGTTATCAGTATTTGTCTGGTTTGCAGAAACAATGTCCATAAGCAAACACAGACTTACAACAGGTAAGTTGTATCTTATACCATGAACACTATCATGTGCCTTTTCCTCATTATAAGATTGTTTGATTGATGACTCAGATAGAAGTTTTTGTCTCAAGTCACCTGATTAATTGTCAAGTGAACACACTACTTGTTTTTTATTCGATAAGCATAATGTTGTTCAACGATGGAGCTAAGCAGCGTACTGGTCACAAATCAAACGAAAGTGAAAGTGCCAAACTTCTCCATGGTATTCAGCTCCCTTGCAGTATATTATTGCTGTTATCCAGAGCTCACAAAACACACTTCCTGACAATCAGTCAGGCCTGGTCTGATGAAATATTTCATGATTTTCCATTATTATGTAACGGTAATGTCACAAGAGAGCCTCTGAGAACATACAAAAGTTGGTGTTATACTGTACTGCCTGATGAAAGGGGGATATTGCTGGCAATCGGGAAATTCTGGTGTTGTGAACATACTGCAAAATTGTACAAAATATATACGGTATCAAATTTTAAATTTGAAAAAGGTGTTTGAATAGTTTACTTACAGTGTTTGTTCTCATGAGAATGATTTGAACAGAAAAGTCGATATACCTTTGTACTTGCAGTACAGAGATAGGCCAAAGATGTGAATAGCTTAGAGCAGCATAAACAAGAAAATGAATTTAAAATGTTAGGAAATATAAGGATGCTAAAGAGTATTACTGTATTCACTTTTAGGAGAGTCATCTATCTGGACACTACCTCATATGCTAAAGCTAATACCACTGAAGATAACCTACATTTGTTCACACCCACGATACGGGAAGAAGAAATACGATGTGCTACATCCAAAGCAGCTTTCACCATGGCTGTATGAGAAAAACACATACTTTACTTAAATCACATAAGTAGGAATCCTAAATAGTAGACATTGTATAATTCACTGCACAAGTTACAACAATGAACCCGTCAGACACTGAATAGGTCTACAGTCAGCTGTTAATGTTGCATTATTACTGGAAATGAAAATGAGAAACCCTAAAAAGTCTTAAAATATTGTGAATAAACTGCAGAATAAATATCGTCTTGTACAGCAGGCAGGTGTGTTCACCTGATATTAAATACAATGTTTGAGTTGGGTTCAATTACAAAAATCTACAACATGATCAGCACATGTGTGGCTAAAAATATCTCATCACACCCTAATGTGGAGGTGGTAGCACACGCATACATGTGTACTGTACCTTTAACTGACTCAAGCAAACACTTTTACAAGCATTGTATTTTTCTAATAATTGTATGAATTAAGAAAATGACTAATTTGAATTAAATCTATTATATCATAAAAGATCATCTGTTAATTTACACAGAGACTGACAACTTGATCAAAAATATTAATGTACTGAATATTCTGCTGGCATCATTTCATTATTTACATGTGGATCTCCTCCTGTTTGTTTAAGCATTTGTACTTTAAATAACCCCCTCACACACTTTTACAAGAAACGTTTATACGACAGGCTATTGTTTTTATAACTTATTTTTGTTTTATTAAATATATTTTACCACCTAATTTAAATTACTTATTTTTTTGTATGTGTAGCAGTCATGTTCACAGATGTAGGTATTATAATGAACTAATGTTTTGTTCTACAGATGTCTGTTTGAACGTTTCTATTCAATAAAGTGGGAAAAAAGTTGAATAAAATGTTTTTTTAAAGACTTCCTTACATTTTACCGGTGTAAACAAATGCACACTGGCATTCTTGAGTATCACACTCATCAACTTGAGTATATCAGGTATCTGTATTTTTTTAACCATTGTGTCCATGTCCTGTTTTAACTACTTTGTTACCACTGAGATGACTTATTTAGTTTTGTTTTTTTCATGATGTCATCATCCAACAATGTCTGGCATTGATACTGTAAATACACAGTATATTTTATGAAATGCACTGGACTAGAACAAATTTGTTAAACATAAGTTCCAAGTAACCTGAGTGATTCACGTGAGTGTCATGTGATAAAATATGTCATTGTGCTCTCAGTGATCTGCCTGCAATGGTGATCATCAACTATTTTCCATTACTGTGCCAACCGCCATAGAAGACGAAATCAACCACAAAACCAATGTGATGAGAGATGATGACTCATCTGTTCATCTTTCATTCAAGAATCTGTCAATCGCTTTGTCATAACTCTCATTCCTTTCTTTTTTAATATTCTTAGTTCAAGATCAAGTTTTACTGTCACATTCATAGAAACCACCAGGAATCCATCCAATTGTTTCCATTCAAATGGGCCCATATCTAGCCACTACTACAAATAAATTGTCAACACCAGGAAGCACCAGACCTCAACAATAGTGGTCCTTACCGTAGGGTCAGGGGCTCCCAAGTGGTCACAAGTTGATTAACAAGACAGGAAATGAAAAGACATATGCAACCTGAAGTAAAGGGTGACGAGTATGCATGGTTAGGCTATATACTGTAAAGTTACAAGTCAAAAACGCTGGTAATCAGACTGCTATTTGCACAGTCTAAAATTAGAGTAAACATATGAAGCAACATATTGGGTAAACTTTATACAACACAATATGACTCAGATTTGGATCACTGGATCATCTGCTCTCCTTTCCAATTTCACTTTTGTTGTAAAACAACATCAAAAAGTCAATTTACAGTAATGAACAGGCCACACGATGGAAACATTTTTGCCAAAGACTAGAATATTTCATAAATCAGGTTATTGGCCATTTAACAATACATAATAATAATTGCACAACCTTAAGAAGATCATAAATAATGTAATAGTGCAGTTTAACAGTGTCACAGTTATGTGTGAAAATCCACATACCTCCCTGTGAACACATTAAAAAATAATCCCAAGGGATAACACAATAGGCTAAGTGAGAAATTATATTTTGTTTGTAGAAAGAATGGAAAATCAGCTCCAACATGTTTCATTTCTTCAGTAAAGCCAAAAAGAAAAAAAATCTTATGAAGTGAGAGACATATGGCAAGTAGTATCATCCTTGTTATGAGCAGAAGTATCAAGGTTTGTGGGAAATGTGCCTCTTAATCTTTAGAATCGCAGAAGGTATAAATAAGCCAAACCACAGTCTCAGTTTGGAAACTGACTGTTTTAAGTCCATCAGTTACTGTTGCTGCACCTGTCAAGCTTTCGGTTCTCACACTGCACATATAGCATTTATAATGTTAACGTGGCAGATTCACATGTCAAATTCTTAGTAATTTGTGAAATAATATGTCCTTCATTTCTGACAGCGATAGAGAAAAACAGGCATCTTATTCTAGACAGCAATCATCAATCTTGCCAGCTGAAAATATAACTGTAGCCAGCAGATTTTTATTTTCTAGGAAAGCTAATGTTGGGTTAAAACATAGTCTCCGGCTTGGTTGTAAGTGTTTTGTAATGTTTGACTGGGATCACTAGAGTTTAAACTTTGTGGACCAGAAATGGGGAATTACTACACAATGGATGTGCTTTTGAAAACTGGGCTTTTTTATGTAAATTGCAGCCCCACTGAATGTAGCTAATTAGTTCATCATAAGCTCCTCAGCCTTGGAATTAAAGCCCAGCTACTACAGTAGGTAGTAACCTAGGTAGCCAGACACGCTAACGTTAGTAGCATATGTTAATTCATTCTTTCTAATTTTCTAGATCTTTAACGTCGCTATTTCACAAGCTCCACGGACTGATGACACTGTAAACGCTGAATTACCCAAAGTATTTTTGCATTCTCTGAACTTTCTCATGTCCCCGGTGAAAGTACTGTTCAACCAAGCATGCAATATTAAGGGTGTTGCCCACTGCGAAGTCAACTCCCTAACCTTGCACGTGCATCTACTGCAGTTCTAGTAGTAGTAGTAGTTCTTGTGCGGAAAGTTTGAAATGAACACACTTCAGCATTCTTTTAACCACAACCAAACCACTTTACACAATGGTGAGACCCCTTGAGGGTTCCTGAAAACACCACAAACACCCACATAAACACCCCCGCCCACAGACACACAAGCTTGTATACTTGATATTGCTCTTTCAATCTGTGTCACAGGGCAACGGACAAGAGGAACTATGTCATGCTGATTTACATGATTAAGGTTGAGAGAAAGAGTGTACACATCTGAGTGTATTAATGCATATGAGCATCATCCATGTATGACATTAGAGATGGAGGACATTCTCATCACAGGAGTTATTCTGAGAACTGTCTGGGTCGCTTAATTTCGGTGCATACGGAAACTTCCCAGCTAACTTCCTGTCTCCTTTAATGCTATTACATGCACTCTACTTACATTATTCTTTGCATGTTTCTGTTTCTGTGTGCACATTTTCTGGCCTTATAGATTTAAAAATTGTTGTTCATGAGTTCATGATGAGTTCATGAATTCATGGTGACACTGAAAATATGATCATAAGAGCATTTTATTCGACCCCTCCGCAACAGTTCCTCTAAAAGGTTTGGTATAATTTAATATGAGTATGTTCGCACATGAGGGTTACACATGTGTGTTTATGTGTGTAACAAAAAAAATCCCCTCTCACCCCTCATGGGGTGGTATGTCATCCTCAAACTCGGGTCCTCTACTAGTTTCAGTGTTCTCCACAGTATCTTAGCTGTTCCTAGGACTGCACTCTTCTGGACAGAGACTTCACATTTTGTACCTGGAATCTGCTGGAGCCACTCTCCCAGTTTGGGAGTCACTGCCCCCAGTGGTCCAGTTACTACTGGCATCACTGTTGCTTTTACTCTCCATATGTTTTCTGGCTCCTCCTTCAGCCCTTGGTATTTTACGAGCTATTCGTGTTATTCTTCTTGATTTTGCTGTTGCTTGGGATTGCCACATCTATCACTACTGCCTTCTTCTGCTGTTTGCCGATCAGTGCAATGTCTGGTTGGTTAGCCATCATAAGTATGTCAGTCTGGATCTTGAAGTCCCACAGGATCTTAGTTCGGTCATTCTCAACAACCCTAGAAGGTGTCTTCGATCAAGGTTAACTAACTTAACTAACTTAAAATTGCCCGGAGTTCTCCTTTAAAGGTATAGTTATCTGAGTAGAAATGGTATAGCTAAACATTTTGACAGTTAATATATTTCTTTAGTCCTTTCACAGTTTTCCACTCCATTCAACGTCTCTATACACATGTACATTTTACAATTATTATTAGACTCGGACTTGAGTCTGACTTAAGTGACTTCAGACTTGACTTGAGACTCGTCCTCAAAAGACTTACCTACCTAACACATAGGCTACTACAGATCTGCTGAGCTCAACCACATGTGAGAGAACAATACCAGAAGCTGCTGTGCCATTCATCATAAACGTTGACTTCATAAAACAAGACCGAAACAAAGAAGTGCTGAATGCAAAATAGGTTAGTAACCTGAGGTATGTAAACATGTTTAGCTCAGCACTGTGTTATGATCAGTGTGTGGAATAACGGCGTTTAAAATAACGGCGTTACGTAACGCGTTATTTTTTCAGGGGTAATCTAACTAATTACTTTTCCCGTCGTTACAACGCCGTTAACGTTACTGGTCGTTAAATGCGGTGCGTTACTATGTAATAACTGTGTAATCCAACGCACCAGCTGGCTCACACAGCTAGTCAGGAGGTGGGTTAATAACGAGGTAAGCAGTGCTTGAAGTGGACCGGTACGCTGCGCTCTCCATATCAGGTTCTCTGGAAACAGCGTGGCTCACCTCCCGTTCTGTCTGCCTGCTAAGCTCTGTCGGCGGGGAGAGACGAGGGACAAGAGAAGCTCGCCTGCCTTTCAACCAGCGATTATGTTGGCTAAGGCAGAGTCATGTTTCTTGGTAGCCAATCAGAGCCAGTGCTTTTACACACATGCCAGCACACGCGCCACACACACACACACACACACACACACACACACACACACACACACAAACAGCTAAACAGAGATTCGATGAAGCAGCAGAGATTTTTTTTTAACAGTAGCGCAAATAATTACTTTCCCTGGTAACGAGTTACTTTTATTACAGAGAAATTCAGTTACTAACTCAGTTACTTTTTGGAACAAGTAGTGAGTAACTATAACTAATTACTTTTTTCAAGTAACGTTCCCAACACTGGTTATGAAAAGATGAATGAGCGTTTGTTTGCTACCAAAAAAAGTGGTGGTCGATTAACATAATCCTTTACTTCCCGCTGGCTGCCATCATGTTAATTATTAACAGTGGCTCCAAACAGGTTACAGGTTAATTGTTGATCATGTAACATTACGGTTTTATTTAGTTAGGCCATAATGTTACATTGTATTGTAACATTAGGCTATAACGTTATCTCTGTAAAGAACATTGGTAACCTTGTTTTTTAAATTGTGCTATATAACTAAGGTGGATTGGATTGGATTGTTTGAGAGTCTGGGGAATGTGTTGACTTACAGTAGTTTAAGCTGTCATTGATTGCGTTGCACATTAAATGGTTGTAAATGAAAAACAGATTACAGTTACAGAATTCCTTATGGCTATGCAGTTTTATAAGCAGCCTGGATTGAACGCAGCAGGTGACACAACATTCATTATAACCACGACAGACTTGAGACTTGACTTGGACTCTTACTCAGAGACTTGAGACTTGACTTGGACTCTTACTCAGAGACTTGAGACTTGACTTGGACTCTTGCTCAGAGACTTGAGACTTGACTTGGACTCTTGCTCAGAGACTTGAGACTTGACTTGGACTCTTGCTCAGAGACTTGAGATTTGACTTGGACTCTAGCTCAAAGACTTGTGAGCATCTTTGACAATTACAGACAGATCCTATCCCACTGGAATTTTTCAGCTCTGAGTCAGAGACAACAGTAACTGAGCCTAAGCAGCAACCAGCTATATCCTTAGCCAATTGGTATTTAGATACCTGTACTAGCAGGCCCTGGGCGTCATAAGTATTCCACCTTTCCATTCAGCTTCAGGGTGCGCGCAGGAAAGAACGGTACTGTTTACAGACAGTACCGTGCAACGGACTATTGTCCTCCTTTGAGGACATTAACAGGGATGTTAAAATGCCCAAACTTTTGTTTTCAAAGCTTCGGTTCTATGAAATTAGGGATCTGATGCAAAATGTGAAGCGGCCCAGAAGGTAAGCCAGACAGACTACAGATATTGAGTAATGATTTGAGTCGACAGTCTTACTTTTTTACACTGTTGATGAGAAACTTTACCTTCACTAGCACAAAATTGAACTTCATTTGTTTTTTCAGAATTGATATTGTTCTTAATCGAAAGAGGCATGAGATGGACATCCAGCGCTTCATGGCACAAAAAATAAATGATGAGACACATTCTTCAAAACTCAGGTAGTGTATGTTGCACTATTATAGATGTTTCTATAGATATAGAGACTATAGATGTCTTCGGGCTTTTCATTAGAGTCACAATTAATACTCAAATCTCTCTTTATTACAGTTGGCACACTGACAATAAACTCCTTACACTGGAAAAATTGCTACGAGATAAAAGTAAGAAATATGACAACAATATGGTGCTTACTTTCTGATAAAATACACAAAACAAATACTTTCTGTTGGAAATCATATTTTGAGATTTGTTTTTGCTGTGAATTTTACCTTTTGATTCTTCTAATGAGATTTAAAGAACCTTAAAAAATAAGTACTTTTAAATCTTTCCCTCTCTACAGAATATTTAGCAGCATTCCGCACCTTCCTGCAGTCTGAGTTCAGTGAAGAAAACATTGAGTTCTGGCTCGCATGTGAAGACTTTAAGTTGAATGCCTCGCCAGACGACATTCACTGTAAAGCAAAGAAGATCTACGAGGAGTTCATCCAGCCTACAGCCTGTAGAGAGGTCAGTTTGTCAGTGTTAGAAAGAGACAAAGATGGACAGATAAAATTATATTACAGAACAGGGGAAAATTGTATTACATCAGCCCAAGATGTGGGAGAGCATATCATCAAGAAGGATGTGTAAAGGATTCATAAAAAGGATGAAGCAACATGGATGACAACTAAATGTTACAACTCCCACTGTTTCTAGAGCTGTATCCTGTATATTTGTCAGGGTTGGTGCACTAAAGTGAAGAGGTTCAAATAGCACTGTATCAAATTTGAATCCAGCGGATAACATCTTTGAACAATTTTAGGTCATAACTAACTAAATATTTAAGAGCTTAAACACAACACAGTCTTGTGTTTTGCAGGTGTATTTGGTCAAATATTTGCAATTCAGCTAAATGGTTATCTGAATATTTTGTACACTCTTCTATGCTAATTTTCAAAAATGTGATTTTGTAAATGTAATTTTCAAAAGTACTTTGCCAATTCAGAAAACAGAACTGGCAAAATGGAACTGACTATGAGTCTGAGCTGTAACACACACACAAACACACACATACACTGTGTATTTAGCTAGCTGCTATTTTAGGCCAGTACACATGGATTATAACACATGATTAAAGGAAAAAAATGCTGTATCCAGTCAACAAAGCATTTTTGCAATGAAGTTCCTGTTGACACTTTATTTGTCATGTGTTTTCCATACATTAGTGTATGTGTATGACTATCTGTGAATTGTGTTTAGCATCAAAAATCTAAAAACATATGTAGATCAGACAAGGCCTGTAGTATAGTACCTTTCATACTGTGATCACACTAAGTTTGTTTTCTTTGGTGTTTATTACAATGGAAAAGTCTATTCTTAATTTAGTTTTTACTTCTAATTACAAGGAGGCCCAACACTGCAAACAATTTTTTTAGACAAGTTTGTTAATGTCTCCTCCTGTAGATTTGAGACTGAACAGTCAACACAAATTCACATTAGAAACAGTGTGAAGGACTTGTGAGATCCAGTTGATCCAGAAATGGCTAGGAGATTAAACTGGAGTTAAGATTTGCTTTTGTAGAAAAGGTACAGCTTAATTTAAGCATTATTATTAGATGCCAAAATCTGTCTTCTTGCAACCATGAACACTTGTGTTCTGAGGGTCATGTTTTGTACACAGCACAGTTTTGGGGAGAGCTGAGAGGAGAAGTAAGAGACACATTTCCAACTATCTTATTGCTTGGTACACAAATCACCAATCAAACTAAAACAATTACTAATTGTATGAATAATTTATTTCGTGTAAATGTCACTGTATTCAGCACATTTTACAGTGTGATTTTTCTTTGTTCCTGCTCTAGATCAATGTTGACCACTGTATTAGAGAGAAGATCAAGAAGTCTTTGGAGAAGCCGACTCTCTCGTGCTTCGATGAGGCCCAGAAACATGTTTACCTGCTGATGGAAAGGGACTCTTGCCCCCGATTCCTGCAATCAGATGCATACCTGAGTCTGAAGCACAAATCTAGAACTCTTTGGTACGTTTAGCTGAGAAACAAGGCCACAGTCGTCCACGCTGCTTTTTTAATTCTCACTTTTTGTCTTTTTTTATTTAGCAGAATTGAAAAGTTATTTCACAGATTCACACTGTTTGAGAGGTGAGAGGTGAAGACAAAGTATTGATGAAATGTGGTGGTAAATAATAAAGCAGGGCAAACACCATGAAAGAAAAGTAACGTGAGAGGGGAAAAAGAATGTACATAGGGGAGAAAAAATTGATATGTGACAGTACTTTAGATATTTGATTGAAATACTGTATGTGTCAAGAGAAAGTCTTAGTAAGTTAACGTGCAGTGTACAGTATGATAGATGATGAGGAATAATGGAAAAAAAAATCTTGTTTCTTTTTTACGTTCTTTCATAAATATTAAATAAGTGTATGGTCTAGGCCTGATCTGTATGAAAAGTGCAATGAGATAACTTTTGATATGAGATGGCACTATATGAATAAATTTGAACTGAACTGAAGCAATAGTTTTAGAAAATATTGACTTCTTGACCAACTTTGTACACATTTCAGCTGATGATTGTGGTAGTTCACACTTCTTTTTTTAAATTTTTTATACACACCTCCTGACATTTTACCGGGGTATACGGTATATGCTGGTATTTGTGTAAATAAAAAAACTAAAAGCTGAACTGCAGTGGTAGGTGTAAAGTTGGCTGAGTGGCTATGGCACAAGTCCAATAATGCAGCCCAGGCGTTTCTGTTTACTAGTGGAAACTGAAACTCCCAAGCAATATATAACAGTGCAGGCCTGGCAAAAGACTATAACTGAGATAACTGAGTCCTACTAAGACATTCATTAGTGTCTGCTAATCAGTTATTTCGCCAGAGTTTAACACCATTACAATCAAATTACTGAGCATACTAAAACACATTTCAGTACTTATTGAAGTACTTATTGAACAGGCAATTTAAAATAGCATTGCTTATTCACAACCCATCCAACTACCATACTTAGTGGCTTCCCCAGGAACCCCTTTTTATAAGCCAATGGCACACTCCTGTGTGGTATTGTCAGTTCTGAGTAAAACAGAGGCGAACCAGGAGGCAAACAGGTGGTTTTGTTGCTAATGCATCTCTTTAAGCCTTAGTATAAAGGAAATGGGTGACTTGTATGAAAATTAGTGCTTCGCTAAAAATTTTTAATCACAACTACTTGCATGATTTTCTGAGATTAATCGCAATTAATTGCATTGTTATGCGTACAGTTCAATGAATTCTAAAGTAGTGTATTACGCACTTTTATTTTAAATGTACTGTTATATACACAAAAGTGCAATAACATGTGGTTTGTAAACACTTTTAACAAATAAGATGATTTTTACCAGCAGTATTCCCTTTACACAAAAGCAATAAAATATTTATTGTAAATCTCAACTTAAACATTAATGTAAGAAAATCAAATATAAAACCAAAGCTATTTGCCACTGCCAGGGTATTAACCTTTTAGCTAGCTTGTTAAAGGAAGTTACCATCAGAGTCAAGGTTGTTTTCTGAAAAGGTATCAGCAGAAATATTTTTCTGTTATCAGGGAGCAGCAGAAACGTTCTTTGTTCAATCAGTATCAAGTTTCCCTGTTAGAGTGAGGTGAAGTGGTTGAGCACAAGGTATAGCGACAAGCGGGTGCGTTCCTATGAAACTGTCGCAGTTGTGCTCACCTCACGCACACGGCCACCAGCCGGCGAAGTTAAATTGTCTTGAACGTTTTGTAGGGGACGCACAGCACAAATAATTGGAAGAGAGAGTGATCCTCGCTGTTTGTGAGTTTCCAGAATCTATTACTTTTTACTAAATAGGACATCCACAGGAGGGAATTCACATGGCAGAGCATCCCCACAAAACTAGATGAAGGCCTATCAGGTAAAGTCTATAAAGCCTATAATTTTAACTGAAGTTAAACAGGCTACAGCTGTGTAGAACACAGAAGCCTTTACCATGATTACTCTCAATAGAACGCCTGCCGTTTACTCACAGAACGTTTGTCTTATTCTCCCACTCACTGCATCCAGCGTAGTCTGCTGAAGCCTCCCTCCACTGTTTGTTTGGGTGGGTGATTTGCAGGCTGATCAACACCCCCCTTTCCTGTGACCCATGGTTTGACTGTATGTGTATTCAGGGCCACTGAGCAATGGACTTTCAAAATAATAATAATTTTAAAAAACTGCATTAACGTGCGATAAAATAATTGTCACGGTTAATTAATTAATGTGTTAATGCGATAATAACATTAACGTGCCCAACCATAATAAAAATGTACCCCCTGTACAGATGTCATGAAGGGGGAAATTAGTTATAGAGACCAAAACCATTTTTGTACCAGGCTATAAACATGATTATTTCTGCTGTAAAGATGGGCATTTTAACATGGGGGTCTATCTGGACCAGCTCTCTATTGGAGCCAGCCTTAAGTAGCCATATGATGAACTGCAGTTTATGCCACTTCCACATTAGGGTGTAATTTTTTAGCCCCAAAGGTAAAAGGTCTAAATGCCGTGGTATACCATAATAACTTGATACCACCCAAGTCTTGATGCATTTTTAATTCTATTTCTATATTGTCAGAATTTTTAGACAATGGTTTATATTTATCTGCCTGACTATCTAACTGAAGGCTTGGAGATGGACATGAGTCAAAAAAGAAAAAAGAGAACTTTCCACAGCTCACCCAGCAAGGAGATTCTGTTTTTGGTCACATGTCTGATCTATCCTCTAATTAGGTGCAGAGATGACTCCACACACCAGCAAGATGGTTTACCAAACTGGAAAAAAGTAACCCTTGGGTAACCCTTGATCCCACTCCATTCTGTAAATGGCCTTATTCCTAAGAAATGTGCCTTAAAAAGGAGTACTGAGGTAGCTAATAATAACTCAGGGGCTTAAACGACAACACTGGAGTCATCAGACAACCTGATGCGTAACAGATCAGCCTGAATGTGCTGCCTTGTTAGGGGAATAATCTCATCACCCACAGACAATGACGGCAGAGATACACAAGTGCTTTACTTGGAGAAATAAGATAAAGAAAGAGTTGTACTTTTGAAATGGAAATGTACTTTATGAACTTTGACACAGGAGACTGGGGTTTGCATCCTGAATCTTCCATGTGGTTAGATTTAGGCAACACAAGGACTGATGGCTTTTTCCATATTTTACGAAGACCACCATCTTTCCTTACAATAAACATGTGCTTTAAGTGCCTGAATATGAATTTGAAAAATATTGTAGGATAAACAAAAATATGTTGTTTTTTCTAACAAATTCAGCATCAACATGTTGTGACTTGGCAGGTGAGTTTTTTAACAAAATTCTCATTCCCTCATGTTTATAAAAAAGTAGTCCAGTAACAGTTTTTTAAAAAATGTATTTTTCTGTTGCAAATTAATATTACATCAATTAACTTTTTGGGCTGCTGGCTAAAACTATGTGCAAATATCACAATAAAGAGTTTGGTGGGTATTTATTATGCAGAGTGCAACAGTTATTTCAATGTCAAACGTCAGTAACTCTGAGTACACTGAGATGTCAGAGGTTGTTCCTGCTAAATGACAATGGTCTCACATCTCCTGCATCACATGGCACACTATACTTCACACACAATCTGTCGCTGTTTTCTCACAGGCCAGCACAGTTACCATGGCAGCGAAAAGGAAGTGAGTACTGTCAATGGCACGTTGTTAGTCAAGACAGTCACACTTGGGAAACTTCACTATCAGATCTTGATGCGACAGGCTAGGGCATTGCACGGTACTTTTTATAATGCTGTGCTTCCCCGTATACTAACTGTAGACATAATAAAATTAAAAAAAGACAGCTTTCAGTTCACAGTGTTTGGTGACTCTTCGTAACGCCTCAGTACTCATAACCGTGTTTGGGCAAAAGAGGGAGAGCAGCAGCAGTGAAGACAAGCCAAAGGGCAGATTGTAACAGGCATCAGGCCTGGGGCATCAGATGGGGAGCAGAAATGAATGGCAATAGATAAAAAGTCAGTCAGGTTTATGATAACAGGTTACCTTCTGAATGCTTTTCTTTCCTTTTCCTTCAGGTTTTCTGCCAGAATCTGCTCCCTCTTTCTAAACCTACTATAACTTGTATTGGTAGCACAACATGACATTTACACTTCTTAGTTTGTCAAGACAGGTACTTATTTAAGTATATGAAAGAGCTATGTTTAAATAGGTTTTACTTATTTACTCTTACTACAATTAAACTATAAAGATTGAGATAAAGGATCTCTATGAGCACTGACCTACAAACCTGCTGACAGACACATACACATGGTGTTACATTTGCACTGGACCTGCACACCTCTTTATACATGGTCAAAAATGAGCAGAATAATGCATCACTATCCTGTCACACTTTTTGCCAAAGCTTAGAGTGGAGCAAGGAGAAGTAGCTTCATTTGAATGAATTTAAATTATTTCCGTCTAAACTTCACATAGTAGTTTTATACATTAACATAACATACACATAACTACACTATCGAGCCTTCCTGGGGACAACGCTGACATTTTGCAACTAGAGCGAAGCATATCTACCATAATTGCTTCTGTACTAAGATGGCTTATTTTGTGGCCGTCATGTTTTCTCAGTAGGCAGGCAGTGGGTGCTTCTGACTGCTTATCATTTCTTAAAATGACATTCGGACAAACACACCGATAGCAATTAGCTAGGTGTGCGGAGGTATGAACATATCTCGATTTGAACTTCTTTCTCAATCTCTTGTTTTATTTCTTCACACACATCTACTTCCATCACATTCCATGTGTAAAATTGAGTACAAAACCATGAATATCTTCTAGCAGAGACTTTTCCGTAAGTGTTTGCCAACTTATCAAACAATTATCACATCTTGCCATTCTATGACAGTAGGCTTTTTACGCTGGAGTGAGGCCATTCAGAATTACTACAAATACTTTTTACCTTTAGGCGTGGCTGGATGACACTTCTTACATGCTACTTAGGTGCAAGCATGCCCCTGCCTTTAAGATAAAATAAGATTGGATGTTGAAGCCTATAAATACCCACAGTTCGTTCTTCAGTTCCAATTATCTACAGCAGCAGCAGCAGCTTTTACTCTAGTGCCAAACAAAATATGTCATAGAAGAGCCTGATTTGGAGGAAACATATAATGTCAAAGGTCGGCCTTACTAATGCTAATTTCAGCTAATGCTAGTAACTCGCCAAGAAACTGTCCAGTTCACTACAAGTTCTCACACTACAACCTAATTTCTGGCCAAGCCCGGTTATCACTCTTCACCCGTGGTTCTGCTCCCAGTCCCTTGAACAACTAACAGGCTCAAATGTAAAAGGCTGTGGTCCGTCAAATGTGTATGAGTCAGTGTTGACATCGGAATTGGGGTCCATGTTTATTATTGTAGTAGCTGACCTTGCTGTTCAATTCGCTCCCATGATTTGAGAACAGTTTCTTGAATTTCAGGTAAATTAGCTTTACAGAAATGAGTCTCAATGTCATGTAATTCTGACACAGATATGTTTCCTTTCCTACATTTTCTAACAGATCACCTCCCTAGTGTTGTCAATCTAAAAACAGTATTCCCAAAGGAAGCCTTTCAATACTTGAGATGATATTTGTCATGTGAATAAAAATACAACACACCGACTTGCTACCCTCCATCTAAGGTCTATCATTTGACCATGCAGGAAGTGTTCATGATATTACGTTATGAATTTTTTTCTAACTTCCTGTCCCCTTCAGTCTCTGTTGCAATCAATTTGCTGTTTCCTCTTTCTTTATGGCTGTAGCATTTACACCACATTTTTGAATTTCCCTTTGTGGGATCAATAAATGTTGAAGTAAGATGTTTTCCATCCAAAGAGGCACGAAACAAAAGAACAATGCTTCGATTTGTCTTCACTTTTCCAAAATACCATAACACATAGCCTGCGAAGGTCATAATTTGCCTATCAGTCACTGTTAATGCAATTTGCATATGTGCTGCCACTGAAAGCAATATGAACACAGCATGCTTTCAGCCACAGAGACTGTTTAGCTCGCCTAGGTAGGAGGAGGGAAGGACCTGTAACAGCAGAAGGAAAAGAAAGGAAGCAGAAAGACATAATAGGGAGTAATGCTTCAAGAAGAGGGAGGCATACATGCAGTACAGTGTGAGTATGTGTTGTTTCTAACAGTGAGGTAGGAGGAGAGGAGGAACAGGAGAAGGAGGAGGAAGGGGTGCTTCCTCTTCAGTCTGGGCTGAGCTGCTGTTGTGTCCCAGCAGCCCCAGTTCATAGCAACATAGCAAACCTTGGTATAAAAAGCCAGTAGCAGGGGGAACCCTCCTAAGTGTCTCCTACGCCGCAGCATGAACAGGACCGAGAGCCTGAGAGTGTGGACTTAACAAAACAATGCCCAGCCTAATTGTCGAACCACTCCACACTCAACACTTCATCATGGACAGAGATGACAGGAACAGAAACAAGACCATGTGAGTGAAACTTTTATTTTAACACTGTGCCTGTGTTTCCAATAATTGTGCTGACTTGGGGCTTGATGAAAAATAGTTTTTAGTTAATGTATGTATTTAATTTGCAAAATAGTATTTTTCTGTTTCAGTCTCAAGCCTTTCAGACACAACAGCACACATAGGAATTTGATGGATGTTTCTTTGTATCTCCTGAAAATAGTTTAAGTTAATAATGTCACCGAACTCTACTAGACCACATGCTCTGTTTTTTGATCACTGACATGCCCAACATACTTTGACAAGATTCACAAGAAGCTAACTTAACAGCAGAAAATCCAATAAGGATATATTCATGTATTTCTTATCTCTACACAGTGGAAAGAACTTTATGTGCCGACTCCAGTGCATGTTCTCACACTCATCAACCTCTGAGAGGTAAGGAGACTTATGGAGTGTTTTGCATACATTTCAGTTTTAAAATAGCCGGCCTGCTCCTATCATTTCCATCTATGGCATCATGAAAGGAATCAAATGAACTAGAGACACCATGTTTGCTTTGGCACAGTACACACGCACACCAACATATCCCATGGTCTGACATTTTTGTATGAATTTTCAAGCACATCTGCTCTGCTTTCTTGATCAGACTGCCTCTGTATCCTTGCAGCCCTTGCAGTTCAACCCAGCTTTATTTTACCCAAATTTGATTCAGGTTGTGTAACATAACATACATTCTCTCCCAGCAGGCTAAGTTTAGAAGATACCCAACAATGGTCACAGTCACTGGAAAGGCTTCTCGAGTCAAAATGTAGGTTGCTTTTTCCCCCTAGGATGAGAATACTGCTAGAACAGTAAATTATGTTTGTTAGTGAGTTTAAAGAGAATAATCAGTTGTTTAAAAAGCTGAAAGAGGGGATTATCTGTGCTTCATGCTTGGCATGTTTTCTGTGCTTTCCTCAGATGGACTGGCTACTTTTCGCAACTTTCTCAAATCTGAATACAGTGATGAGAATATTGAGTTCTGGCTCACCTGTGAGGACTACAAGAAGATCAAGTCTTCGTTCAGAATGTCCTCAAGAGCCAAGAAGATTTATGAGCAGTTCATCAAAGCAGAATCTCCTAAAGAAGTAAATCCAACTTAGGAACTTCACACACAGACACACTGGCTTTCTTACATCTTTATATACTGTCAGAGTGAAAAATTAAGATACTTATTACATTGTAACAATAAGATATATATGCCCGCTAAAATGTTGAACCTTAAACCTCTTGTTCTTGGCTCAAATACACTCATTCCTATCTATCTGCCTCATTCCAGATCAACATTGACTATCACACCCGAGAGCAGATCAAAAGGAACGTCAAGACTCCCACCATGCACTGCTTTGACGACGCTCAGAAGATAGTTTACGGGCTGATGGAAAGAGACTCGTACCCGCGGTTCCTCCGCTCAGACATTTATAGAACTCTCTTAGAGAACCTTGCCGCTGATGCCACAAAGGGATGAAGGTGTAGCCAGGTGGAGAGGGAAAGGACATAAAACCCATAACTGGAATGTTTGAGCTCCTTCAGGAGGAAGGACTGACAACAAAGAAGGAAACAGAGGGTCGACATGGACACATACAGAGACACGCCTCAGGGTCCTCACTAGCGCCAAAAGCAAACTGTGTCTCAACTAGCCTAGTCCCTTAATGGGAGGACGCCCACACTGATCGCCTCACACCTGAGGACTGTCCAAGAAGAAGAAGAAGAAACAAAACCAGCCTTAATGATTATGACCCTGTAGTGTGTGTTTGCACTGGATGTTAAGTCTGTGTAAGTAGGCGATCTGGCCACATTTTGACAATCATTGATTCAGTGGGGCGACTGACGCTCGCTCTGACGGTGGAGCTGTGTAAGAAAACCATTCAGCGGACCTCCTTTAACCTTCTTTGCAGAGGTGTTTCCTGTGCAGATAAAGACAGAGGATGTAAGATGCAACAGTTACACTCGATTAGTTGCATATTTGTGTTGTCTTAGAGAGAGAGAATGTGAGAATTAGTTGTAGCTTTTGCCACTGACACAGAATAAGCTGTCACAATAAGAGTTGGCCAATTATTTAATGACAGCACTGAGGAAGCCAAAAAGTCCATAGCGGACAGATGAATCAATAGTAAGAAGTCATCCTTAGTAAAAGGTTGCAGGAGACCACTTAGTTCTGCAAGAGGCATTGTAGGACACTTTAAATGGAGATTTTTTTTGTTTTACTGTTTTAGGTTGGAGTGATATGGGGTTTTAAAAACTGTCCATGGTTGATATTCTGTGCCGATATTCAATATCGTTGCGGTTTATTATTTTCAAAACAAAAAGTAAAAGTAGTATTTTATTCCAATAGATATCCAGGATAAATATATTTTATAGGATGACGAAACATAATCATGCACATTTTTGCGTGGAATCTGAGTAAAACTCAGCACTATAGCAACTGAGAACTTTCCATTGAAATTAGACATCTTAATTTAATTCCTCAGCAAACGACTGCTGGCCGTGTTCTTAGTCTAAACCAAATCCTTACACCACTGAAGTGTCAAGAGTTGTCATTTTCTGTTATTAACTATTTGAGTGGAATTAATGTAGAGATAGAATGTTTCACCTTGCATGACAGGATGTTAAAACGCCTTGTATTCCCTGAGAATATGCCTTGTTGTTGCTTACCAAAGCATGCTGTTTGAATGTGTTCTTAGGTAGTCCTAGGGGTTAATTATTAATTTAACTTAAAAGTTAAACAGTGTATTATTTATTGATAATTGTCACCAGTTGAGTATAAAGTTTGTTGCAGTGTTGAAGTGCTTGTTAAAATGTTAGTGATTTGAATGACATTAAATTATTTAAATTGCCCACTTGAAAATAAGTGAAATTTCTTAGTAACACAGACAACTCTCTAGTTTCTGCTCTGGTTTTTCCACATTACAGCTTTTAGTACTTTGTGCTCTGAAGTTTTGTCCTGTGGTCTGTTTAAAGAAGACAACAACACACTTCCAGTGAAATAGATCTTAAAACATTGCATTAGAAAATGAATGGGATGTTTGCATAATGATTGTCTGTTATATATTTAAAGCAATACTCCAGCGTCTAAGCATGGAAACATAAATGCCGTGCCAAGTTTTGGTGGGCCAAAGGCTTATTATAACTGTTATGGAGAAGCAACTACAGTGCAGTGTGTTATTGTCAAGAGTTAACACTCCATCCTACTAAGTGACAAATTATATATACAGTAGATGTTTTCATAAATAATGGTAGTTGTTTCTCATTTTTAAAAATGACACAAATTTTGATTTGGGAAACCTTGAGAGAAACCCTTCTCAATTAAGAAGTTGGACATTCAAAATAAGGAAGTGTGTACAGATATGCAGTAAGTAAGAATAAAATCCACATATAGTAACAAAAGATTCAAGAAAATTCATCATAATTTTGTTGGCTTGGAATGTAATTTTCTGTTTTCAAACTTTATGGGACATTACATCAAAGTAAAAATTATCTTTGTGATATCTGACAAAGGATATTGAGTGCTTGCAGTTTCCTGTTATCCACTTTTTCATCACTGAAAGGCATCTGTTGACGTGAAAATTAAGTGCATACGTGATATGCACTGTTTGAGAAACAGGAAGGTGTGGACTTCCGGTTTCTTTTGAAATCAGTCATTGTGAGAAATGAGATTTTCTCTGAAATGTAGTCCCACGGCAGAATGAACCACTGTGCTAATCAAACAAAGTAATGCTAAGGTTTGCTTTAGCTGTTTATTTTGCTTCATTCAAATGTTAAAAAAGTAAAATGTTATTGATTTGTTTAGGGTAGAGATGCACATTAATCATTGCCATCAAAAACAAAAGTGTTAGTCAATCTGCCTTTGGGGTGAAAACATTGGAAGAAATTGAAACTGGACTTGTGATCAGCCAAAATGCACATGACAAAGCTGTTTGTACAGAATAGGAAACCCACAATTAGTGTGTGACTCTACTTTTCTTATTTTTTCTGTTGAGCAGAACAGCACACTGGGGTGATATCCAAGGGACAGGATCCATTTTCTAATACACTCATGCAAGACAGTAATGAATGTTTGAGCAGAACTTGTTAAAACACCGTTTGGTCTTGTATGTGCCAATGTCACTGTTTGAAATACACAAACTAACACACACATACGTGAATCAGCCTGACAATGTACTTTCTCTGTTCCTCACTGAATTGCTGTCCAGCTGAATAAGCTTCATTTGAACAGGTTACCAAAAAAGAATCACATAGCCTGCTGGCGATCTAATTGAAAATTTGAATGCACTATGGTCCCATACAGGTTGGAGGCTGTATGCGAAACAAATAAGACATGCAGATGCTACTACATAACAGTACAACGTCTTGAGCCATTCATGAATCTTTTTTGTAATTAGAATAACTGCTTCATTTATTTACACAAAAAAACAATTTATATATTGTATTTTATTCAGAAAAGTGCATAATACAGATGCACAAATTACAATTTTCTTGGCCTATTCCAATTTTTAAAGTCTGACCTTACTTTCTTTAATAGTCTCCCCATTAACACCTGCATAAGCACTGGCCCAAAAGTTGCCGCTATGTGCATGACGTAAACTATCATGCACTGCAGTATGCATGTAAATTTGACCAGCACAGGATTGAATATGTGGCCCAGTCATAGGTAATGGCAGCTCAAGCTGAAAACAGGCCAATTCCAGTCACTGTTCTATTGATCAGTGCATCTCTAGTGCATGGCTCTGTGTTCTTTGATCGCAAATGATTCGACATCTCAGTAAGACGAGTAAGTAAACGGAAATATCAACTTGTGATCTCCTCAAACACAATGTTTTTTTGTATCAAATTCAGGGCACCGGGGAGGTCAGAACATTCACAACAAAAGCAGAACCTGGCCATGCTTCTGTAGGAAGCTTGTAAACCTTTGCACTTGCACTGCACCCCTTCTTAAATAGAGGTCATTCTGTGCAAATAGCCCATAAAATATAACCAATATAGCAAATTTTTGGGAGATTCAGCAAAAGTTGGTAAGCATGCAGGTATGGTCAGCACCATCACAGTAACTGCTTTTCTCTGAGAGAATGCTGCACATGCAACAGAGTTTGCATGGTTAAAGACATGGGATGGCAGCCTATTTAACAATACTGCAGGTGATTTATTGTAGTACAGGTATAATGTGTAGTTGATTAAATTGCTCACCCATCAACATTGTGTCAGTTTAATTATGTACTTGGTTTATAAATATACATGTGGACGGGGCTCTCTTGGCGCCATTTCAGTTGGACAATGCCCCACATAAAATATTTATCAAGTCAAGGGCAAAATGTGTGTCAAAATGTGTCAAAAGCATTCTTGTTATGAAGTGCATTTCTTGTAATCCTTAGGTCTACATTTGTGAGTCTATATTACCGGTAGGGTGTAACCTCCCTCTACATACAGAAAAACAGGTTCTCATATGTTTTAATCTTTCTATCTTTCACAAGAGATGCTGATTCTTTAAAGTCAGCCACTGTTAACAGGGTGGTTCCTCTGTGTTTTGGTTTTGTACTGTCTGTGCTGACTTCCCCCATACAGTACGCACACACACACCTTTTTAAGGTTGGGATTTATTATTGTCCAGTTTTGGCCACCCCATATGTTTCATGCAAAAACTAAAAATGGTAGATTTTGACAGAAGATCTTCATTCAAACACTCTCCAAACTGCACAAGATAACTGCTGTTTGTAATAGTAAATGAAGAGAAAAGAGAAAGTAAGTAGTAATGTTGCCATCATATGATCTGCAGATTGCAGACTGTATTAAACCATGTGCTCTTTTTAAATTTGTGTGACTTATAACATCAAGGTGTCACTTAAAGTAATGTATTTCTGCTAAGCTTGTGAAATGTTACGTCCTATATTTTGATTATAAAAAAACATTTGATGAGTAATTTGACAGCTTAGTTGGCAAATGCTCTCTCTTTGATGTTTCAGGATTCCCTGGAAGGCACCACAGTTGTCCACATTGTCCACAAATGGCTTGTCGGTGATGGCCGTTTAAGAGAGGAGAATCAATCAATCACCAATTAATCTTCCTCAAGTGGACATTAAAGGCAAGTGTGAAAAAATGCAGCCTACTTTCAAAATGTCCATCCAATTAATGTCACTGTAGCAGCTTATGGTTTTGTATGTGAAAAAGTTTCTAATCGGCGTGTGGAAAGAAGCCAAAGACAAGGCCAAAAATTACTTGGTGACTCTAAGAGTGTTTTCAGCTAAAAGAGCAACTGTCTTCATTATTGCCTTGTGGCAACAAGTTATTGCTACTTTATACACTTGTCACTCCTAAAGCTTACAGATCAATTTGAAATGTCTACATGAAGCCAGAAGTAATTTGAGGAGGTTTAAGCCAGTGATGATTCATAAACCAACATTTAAAAATGTACTAATCAGTAAATTAAATACTTGCTGTGGGACTGTTGCTGAGTCTTCTTGTCCTCTGTCTGTCTGGCATGGAGCCTTTAAACACCGCTATATAGTCTAGAAGAAAGCTAGATGCTGCGAAGACGGATGAGAGAGAGAGAGTGCTCACATATCTAATTCATTAAATCAGACTTGAATCATTGTAACATTTTGTTGTCAGGTGTAAAGTGTACAGTACTAAAAAGCTTCAAATGGTTCAGAATGTCGCAGCAAGAATCTTTTAAAAAATGAGAACGTTTTATCATATTGCGGCCATTCACTCTCTATCCATGTCAGACTGGACTTTAAGGTGCTTCGGATGACTTATAAAATTGTAAATGGGCAAACCCCTTAATACCTGGCTGAGCGACTTAAACCTTCCATCTCTTGCTCTCTGCTCTCAGAATACAGACAGACATGCAACAATGGCACCACTGCACTCTGGAACCCATTATTTTCAAAGGCTTGCAGAGTGCGCTCAACCCAGCGGCAAGTGCAGCTCAAAACACATAGAGTCTGAAAGGGTCTTTAAAAAGAAGTCACTTGGCAGGGAGGGCTTTCTTTGGAATAACCTCCCTATTGACATTAGACAGTCTGATTCTGTTGGGGCTTTTAAATCCAAATTTAAAAGTCAGTTTTTCACCTAAACTTTCAGTTAACTGCTTATTTTTTATGACCTTGTACCTGCTACCGTTATCCTTCTGGTGGGTCGGTCACAGTTTCAATGAATCTATGAAGTTATAGCTGGTGTTTGTCCTGGCAGCGAGAATACTGTAAACTTGAAAACCACTTAATCTCTGTAACCGTCTGTCCTCCAAGAGATACACCCTCTCTTTTTGAGGGCAGGACCAGAGGAGAACACAAAAGGTACAGAAGAAAAGAAGAGGGTGAAATATGTGTCAAACATATTAAAATGTTTTAAGGTCACACCTGGTGACACAGGATAATACACATAACAACAATTAGGGTGGTGATGAGATTACTAGTATTATGTCACAGAAAGCACACTTAGGAGCTACTGTTTCTAAAGCTTTAAAAGGCCTATATGGCCACTTGTATGTAACTGTGTATAATTGTAACTATGTGAAATGCAGCTAACCGATTTTAAAAACATTTCTGTGTTACTATTACTATTACTATTACTTTACTGTATTTTGGATAACAGCCACAAGCGGTCATTATTAAAGGTAATCAAGTTGTGATTTTGTTCCCTCTTTTCTTTCAAAGCATCTTGACAAGCGCTATTAAGCTCAGCATTTTTGGCAATACGTTGTTGTTTATGTTTCTAGTCATCACACTAAGCTAATCTTAACACCAGCTCCAGCTTCATGGAACTCAACTTGGAACTCGTACCAGCAGATGACTTCATCTTGTATGTACAGTATGTGGATATTGACTGTGCAGGATTTGTTATTTGATGTTTACATTTCTGTCACATTTCTGGACCGGCTATGTCCGGGCTTGTATTGTATTAACTTAATAAATGCTTCTGTGTTTATTGGTATTGTATTTTATTGGCATCACAGTGAATTTTAACTGGCTTTGGCTAGCCCCAGAGTAAAGTAATATCCTCTTGTATTTCCTTTTGTGTCCTTTTTATGGGTGTGATCTGTCCTTTATGTGTTTTTGACTGACCAAATTTCCCCCTGTGGATCAATGAAGTTCATTTTACCGCTGTCAGTGCCCAACTATGTTTATCGTTGGAAGAAGTAAGAGGATGGGGGTGGGGGGCAAGCATTTCCCAAGGGAGGAAGATAGGTATCTGCTCTTCCTGCCTTAGCCTGCCTGACATTGTAAAGTACAGGAAAAGGAGAACACAGTCAAATCACAACACACAACCTTTCACTACTACTGATGTCAGTATTTATGTACACAGGAGGAGGTCAGAAGGAAATAGCACGTAAGTCATCAAGGTACAAAGACACACCCTCAGACTGCTATGACAGTGACCCACTATACCAGTCATGGTAATGCAGAAGCTGGAGGAATGCTCTTTTGATTTTTCAGTATAATCTACAGTTCCTTTGGTGTAGCTGAAGGATGAAAAGATTGTGTTCCAATTGTGTACTACATACCAGCGGTGTAGGTAGAAAACTACTTAGCCCTGTGGAAAAATTGATAGGTCTAGGTATTTTGTTTGTGAAATCCAGCATTTTCCATTATCACCCTGCAATCCCACATCTACTAAGGTGATATTTAGATTGCCACAAGATTATAAACACAGGCTCTAACATGCACTTGGGAGGCATAACTGTGATAAACTCTCAGAGTAGATAAAAGTTAGCTGAGATTTTTTTGAGATCTTTGTTACAACTAGTCTGTTTTCTTCTCTGCATTTTGCTGGATCAACTAAAATGAGCTCATGCGTCATCCAAGCTGCACGCCTCCCTTTGCTGTACAAAGAGACCTGTGCCAGATATTAATGAGCTGGGCAGATGCAAAAATGTAGAAAATCAGTCAAATATGGAAACTCTGTGGTTCTCAAACTAGGGGGCAGTTATGCCACTGCTGGGGGATAGACCTAAAGTAGACCTAAAGTTGTATCAATGTGATTCATGTGTTGACATAAACAAAAAAAGGGCTCTGATGCAAGAAAGACTATTTTGCTATCGTGAAACTTTTGTTTTATTTCAATCACCCATGTTGTTAATGATTGATAGAAATGAAATCCACTTTTGCTGGAGTTTGGAGGAGTTGAGAACCACTGCAGTAACTCCACAGTACATCACTGGTGGCCATATTGGAAAGCAGCCTCTATAAATTTTTCTAAAGCCAGCAATAAAGCTTTCACTTAAAAGTAAGTAAGTAAGTAAAAGTAAAGTAAGTATTTAAAGGAGACCTATTATACTACATTTCCAGCCCTATATTCTAGTCTTGTCACTCCTTAGATTTGTCAAATGGTAATTTTTACTTTTACTTAAATGATTTTTTATTACACTAATTTTTACTTGTACTTTTACTTAAGTAAAGATGTTCTATATTCTGCCCATCACCATATAAATGCAAAGCCAACACATAGTGACAAACTATCTCAAGACTCAATCATCATCTTATTCATTTTTAACATTAACCACAGTATTTATTGTCATACAGTAGCATTTATCTTACCATGGGGGCTTGTTGGGCTGTCAGTTTACATCACAATGTGCAGGCCTGGAGTTGAATATGGAGATGATTTCATCTTAATCCAGGGAATCTGCCATCTTACAGTGACAGTAAAGTCAAGGTTGTGCAGATGGCCGCTGTTCATTGATGACTGGAGATGAGTTTTAATCCTAGAAAACAATGTAAATCAAAGAAAACAGTCTCCAAACTAAAAGATCTCACTCTGGAAGTTTTGTCAATAACCCTTGGAGTTAATATTTGGGCACAACTGTCAAGTACATGCATGATAAACTAAGAAGGTGTCATTTCCCGATTTTATTGTGTGTTTAAGCTGCTCAGTGAAAACAGAGAATTCGGCATCTGACACTGATGTGCTGACGGTAAAGCCGAGCTTGGCTGAGTTGTTGTGGGTTTGATGGTGGCTGTCAGTGCGACAGCTCCTTCCCCTACCGTTTTAACTATTAAAGCTAGTTAGCAAATGCTCCATTGTTTTTTGCACTTCTTCCTCCTCCAACCATGGTTTCTTTAAATATGTTGTTATGGATATATACTTTGACATGTTATATATAATTTAGCATGTTGGTATTTTATTTTTACCGCAAAATAGAAATATTTACAAAACTCCAGAACCAAGTTCAGTTTTCAACATGTAGCGAACCGTTTGCACTTTTTAATACAGTGGTGTTTATAAATATGTCGTTGCTCTGACCAGAAGTATAAAGTAATAAAGTGCAAATACTTCAATAAACATATTACAGTCAATCTTGTACCAAAATAATTTCTACGTTTGCTGAATGAATATACTGTATTGAAACGACAAACAATATCAGTTTTATTGGTGAGAATTATTTAATTTTTCAGTTAAAATATTTAACAATTCAGTTAAAATTGCAATTGTGTCCTCAGTTAATCTTTATAGATAAGTGAGGTTAAAAAAGTGTTTCAGAGCAACTCACCCAGCTTTGACCTGGATTCCATGTAAGAAGAACTTGTGTTAGTTTGTAAAATGTACGTGCAAAGATCAGCCGGAGCTGTCCTGTTGGGGCTTTATCCCAGATTTATTAGTTGAACTTTAAGCACGAGTTACAGGCTTTGCTGCCAAAAAGGGAAGTCAGTTACAGAGGAGTTACTATCCATTGGTTTTCTTTAATTTCTTTCCATGTCCTAATTGTTTGGGCTGAGTGCATGTGCAGCAGCCAATATGGCCATTTTACAGTCTGTACACATACACACATCTGTGTTGGCTATTCAATCTGCCTATCTTGAAGACATGTCCTTCTTTTAAAAGTAATGTTGGCTTCTCTTGGTGTCCAATATGTTGTGCATATCTAGTTTTGGTACTAATAGCCACTGAGCAAAAAAACAGAAGCCAGGTTTTATAAACTTCCAAGCACAAGGAGGACAAACTCTGCAAGCCAGTGCTGGGAATCACCTTATGCGTTAGGGCCAAACCTCGTGCCTTAATGGAAACTTGGCTCTGCTCTTCATCCACTTCTAAACAGACGGCTGCTTACACACAGTCTGCACATCATAATAAACACACGAGGTGAAGTGAACACTTTGTTTTCACCCAGCAGAGCTCCGAACTGGTGCAACGGAGAGAGGGAGGCCAGTGATAATCACAACACAGCACAACAGCTGACGTATATGCGTTGTAGCTCAGATAATCTAGAACAAATTGTGATTGTGCTTTACATGTGGTGTGTGTCCTGTTCCTAAACACAAAATGCCCTTTTAGTGTTTCTGGGATATGATGTCGATGTCAAACTAAATTTACTTATTGGAATAAGGTATCCACAGTGCTTAAATGGTAAGCTGGTGGATATGGATAACAGATTATTTTTTTTATTATTTTTAATTATATTAAAAACTCTTTGCAATATCATCCAGTTTGTAGATAATATGCAGATTGTTAAACAGGTGTTGCAAGTGATTTCTCATTTAAAATTTTCATTATTGCATTTCTGTTAATTGTTAATCTGCTAAAGTATACATCATAACATAGACTATACGTAACTCTTTTTTCTCTTGTTCTGTTGTTGTTAAAATTACACAAAATCTGTCTGGTTTCAGTTTATTTTTGACTAAAAGGACCTCCAAACCCCACAGTGTATACAATGAGTGTACAATTATTAGGCAAATTGTATTCCTCAGGATAACTTTTATTGTTGATCAAACACAATGTTCTCAGTTAATCTAAAATATATGTAAATGAACCTCAAACCTGAATGTTTAACTAAGGAAAAGTGAGTTTTGTCTTGCTCAGGAGAATAGTGTGCACAATTATTAGGCAAATAAATGACCGAAATAATTTCTATCAAATTACTTGTTTGTTTTAAGTTTTAGAGTAAGTGTTACAACACGGAAATGCAATTAAATGATTTTTTTTCAGCTTTCAAAAACATTTAATGACCAATATATCCACCCTTCCTTTTAATAACTGCAACCCCTTCATCCATGGAGTATGTCAGTTTCTTGATCTGCTCAGCATCAACTTTCGCTGAAGCAGCAACCACAGCCTCCTAAATGCTGTTCAAAGAGGTGCAGTACTGTAAATCTGATGTTTGAGAAGGGTCCACAAGTTCTCAATAGAATTAAAGTCAGGTGAAAATTCTTCCTGAACCCACTGCTTGAAGGAAGCATCTTTCAGAAACTGGCAGTTGGTTTGGGAGTTGAGTTTCAGTCCATCTTTAACCCGAAAAGGTCCAACTATCTCATCCTTAATGATAGCAACAGCACCCCTCCTCCACCTTGCTTCAGCCTGAGTCGAATTGGTGCCTGTGTCCATCAGTGATCCGGCCAGGAGCCCATCCATCTTGTCCGTCAACAGTCTCTTTTCATTCGTTCACTCTCATTTCATTTGTTCATAAAACCTTTGAAAAATTTGTCATACGGTATTTCTTTGCCCAGGTTTGATGCTTCAACTTGTGAATCCTATTCAGTGTTGCTGTTGTTTCAGCCTTCCTGACATTCGCATTGTCTTTGAGCACTTGGCACCTTGTACTTCTGGAAACTCCAGGTAGGTTACAGTTCTGGAATATGGTGGCACTGGAGGATAATGGGATCCTGGTGGCTTCACGTTTAATTCTACAAGTCCTTTGCAGTTCATTTACGCCTTTTTTTTCTTTATGCACTTTTTACGCCCCAGTTAACTATTCACAACAAAATGTTTGATTGTCATGCCTCAAAATGTTAACTATTTCAAGAGTGTTGCATCTGTCTGAATGGCATTTTACAATTTTTGACTTTTCAGAGTCAGTTAAATCTCTTTTTTGGCCCATTTTACCTAAGATAATGAAGTTCCCTCATAATCATGCACAACTTAATATAAGGTGTCTCACTCTCCATCACACAAATACATATCACCTGAAAACGATTAACTCCAATAAGCCTTCAAGTTTATATAGTTTGGAAAATGTGCTTAAAATGTACTTACATGCCTAATAATTGTGCATGAAGTGTATGTTTCCAAAACCGCTGTGGGAGAGGTTGGCATTATTTCTTTCAGACCATGTATTATCCTAATCCATCCCATTATTTCTCATATGTTTTTGTTTGTTTGTTTGCTGTAATGTTACAATGACTGTCTATACCTGTAAAGATACTGAATTAAACGAACTGGCACCTTTCTGTTAAAGAAAGGCTGCTCGCTTAAAGTAATAGAAAACTAAGCTAATTTCCATTTTGTATATTTATTTTATTTGTGTAGGAGTTAGAGTGAGCAGTACATTTAACATGGAGGTTCTGTCTCCATTTGTTTACCAGAATAAACAAAGGTTAGGCATAAATAGATCCTTATCACACCAACACAATGCAGAAGCACATTGCTTCAGTGTATTTATTTATTTTTAAACATAATAAATTCTTTTTGGAATTTCTTTTATGTTTCCACTCAGAGTCACACAGAAAAACTATACGTACGGCATAACAGAATGACAAAATGTTCATGAACACAGATTTGCATCAAACAGTGACTGAATGGAAACATGGCAGGAATGATGCCAAGTGAAGATAGTGCAATGCTGTGCAGAAAACTGGACCTGCAGGTTTAGCTGAACAAACGATTACGCATTTGATACAACTGACATCCTGCTATGTATGTAAAACAGTAACAGAGTGCTTATTGTACAAATAAGGACACACAGGTGCATACATGCCAGCACGTTTAGGTAATTCAGTTTATCGCCTGCGCTTTAATAATCCAAGAATATATTTCAGACAGCTGTCAGTTATTGAGTTATCTATCTATCTAACATTTGCTGCCAAGGAAGGGATTCAAATATGTACTGTCAGTTTCCAAGTAACACATCATTCATTATATAGATTTATGTGAAGCAAAATCTAAATATTGAATCTACATCAATATATAGATTTGGGTCCATTAATCAGTATTTTATACCATAAATGAAATGAGAAGAGTTACATGTAGTCATGAATCCACAGAGGATCTCCAAATTCAGCAGCTCTTTTAAGATTGTTCATTTTCTAACCGCATTGGTTTTGTTGTGATCAATTTGATCATTTCCATTTTTAGTAGTAATGGGCAGCTGTTATGGGCAACAACGACAAAAAAGACAAAAAAAATGTACCCAGCACAAAACAGCAGACAAAGTAAGTGAATCGCTGGTGAAGAAAGTCAGAACATCTAGCAGCTTAAGAGACTCAAATACTCAAAGGAGAGTGAATATTGGACAAACCCAAATTAAAGTCACAAATGCTATGTTGCTGTGTTTTCGACAGCCTGGAGAGCCTCGATGATAAGTTTTTCAGCACCCAAGTGGTAAAAAAAAAATCAATGATGTTATACAAAAGAAATTTACATGTTGAGGTTGAAACTGGCAGCCACATTTTTAGATCTCTAGGTTACATCAAACTTATTTGTGTATGATCATCAGTATCAACTTTTTCATTCATGCTTTACAATCTCAATTATCATTCAACAGCTGCTTGGCTACAGTTGACCAGTAACATCCAGTCACATCCATACAGGTGTACAAGGTGGCCTTGTTAACCTAACACTTCTAAGTTTCACTGTTGATACCCTCATGCCAACAGTTGGAGCTGCAGCCACGGCTTCCTCTAACTTCCTCCTATGGTGTTTGAGCTTGAGGCATTGTTGACTTTAATGAGATCCTATGTCTTTGGATATGTTTGTTGATAGGGGATCAGTTCTCCTAGCAGCAACGGATTCTTTGAGCGCACTCAAAGCAAAGCGTTATCCACCAAATCTAACTGAATAATGCTTTGCTATAAATGGTCAATTCCTCGACTGAAGTGTTGCTGACTGACAGAACTACATTTCAATGAGAAGCAGGTTTTACCTACATTCTAAAATATCTATTGAGGTGCTGTTGAAACAGGTTAAACTAGACTTCTGGTCTTAAAAACCTTCACTTTTCAGCTAAAGTTAATCCAGTTTTGCCTCTGAACCCATATAAATTTTTTGACCTGAAAACTGTATTGGTATTGGTAAACTGTAAAATTATTAACTTGGAATTAATTACCAATAATAGGTAAATTCTATCAAAGGTTTATAAACGTAAAACAGTGTATTCAGCAGTGTCCACATTTTTAAAACACCCCATCCTGGTAAGAGGATATTGTGCAATCATCTTGTACCAACCGGTCATGTCATGATGTGGCATCATTACAAAAGTAATGCTTCATAGATCCACACCCTGTATGAGTAATTCACTGAATTTGAACACTGCAGGTGGTGTTGCAATGTCACAATGAATCAATTGTACATCAGAGATGGTCACATTTGAGGTGACAACAGCTCCTGGGCAACGGGAAAGACACTTGTTGTATTGTTATGTGGTTTGTTTAACTTTCATTTAAGAATTTACATAACATTGGGAAATTGGGTAGAAAATGAAGGTATTAATGCACTGGAGGTCTTTGTGAATGTGTCAATATAAAAATCACAGAGCAGCTGCAACTGTGCAAAATGCTGAATGCTGAAGGAGATAAAAGTTCCCTCACTCCCCGAGAGAACTTTATTTCTTTTTAGGTATAAAGGCATTCAGTCTGCCATGTGCGTCACAATCTTGACCCTATGCTTAAAAATGGAAGCCCACAGGATACTCAGGGAGGGAATGTTTATGCAGTGACAGCCTATCATTGCCTCAGGCCCTGTGAGTCATACCACAACTAAGTGTTTACACAGCAAGAGCCAATCACGTTAAAGACCTGCCATTCCAGGCCCGCCTCTCGCCTGTCACACTCCAGTTCATAGTTGGAGAGAAGCTATAAAGTTGCCTGACAAGTCAAGAGGGAGAAGGAGAGGAGACTTAACCATGAGAGAGAACCTTGAAGGTGTGTTATCCCAAAGTATGGCGTTTACTGACTGTATCAAACCCACTGACCTGGCCGCAGAGGGGATAAAGTAAGTTAATGTTGTGTAAATATTTCTGGTTATGATGATGTTGTAAAATATATTATTCAAAACAACAAAAGCATAAAACACTAATGATTTGTTTTCCTTTTTCTAGGAGGAAAAACTGGAGAAACAGAATAAGACGTCTCTTGAAGAGGAACTCTTCCCTGCCGATATTACATCTAACAAAAAACCAATCCTACAGGTAACACCTTTTTGTTTTAAGGATTATGTATGTATACTTATCAAATATCAACATAATAATTTCGTAATAATTGTTTGTTTGTTCTTTATGCCAGTTATAGTGCTTAGTTTGCTTAGTTTTAAAAATTAAATAAAATTATATTTTAGCTTTTGTAATTAAGTTTTATATGGTATGGTAATTTAACTTACTTTATTTTATAGTCTCTGCATAACCATAATCTACACACTATTGAATCTGCTCTTCCCTTTTGTGTATTTTATGTACGACTATATAAAACCAGATAACTAAGATTTTATGCCTCCAAAGAACTATTTAATTCTCATTCAAATGCCAGTGATATAGTAAAGTGAAACTAACAAAAAAAACATAAATGATGCAGTTAATTCAAGAAGAGTTTTTGCAATATAATATTCTTATAGTAGAGCTTTCAACTTGCATTTAAAAGTGGTAGTTGCCTCTACTACAATTATCTCTAATGTGATCTGTCTTCTCTACCCTCAGGCCAACTGCTGATGACGTGAACCAGTGGGCGCAGTCACTTGACACACTACTCAGTCATAAATGTAAGTATCATTCACTGCTATTGGTGCACAATTACATAAAAGTCTCAAAGGTCACACTGCAACTGTGTGCTGAATGAAGGCAGTTTATTGGCCACTTACTTTACCTTACATGAATGGGCAAACAGCGAGTGGATGTGTCCCTTAATTCATGTTACCGTCCTCATCTTTAACACTTTCCCTTCTTTTTATTCCCCCCACAGATGGCAAAGCTGCCTTTTGTATCTACCTAAAGTCTGAGTTCTGCGAAGAGAACATTGAGTTTTGGTCGGCTTGTGAGGATTTCAGGACCAACACGTCCCAAAAAGAGATGGTGTCCAAGGCCAACAGCATTTACGAGGAGTTCATTAAAAGTGAAGCTCCCAAAGAGGTAACAGCAAACAGATGCCATTATAGCATTTGCTCTTAATCCGAATACATGAGTTATTTGATTAGATTCTTCAAACTGATTTTAATCAGAATGAATGTAACTTCAATTTATTTATTAAAATTTGATGTCAAAGGCTCATAATGGCTTTCTTTGGTCACAGATAAACCTGGATTTCCACACCAAAAATGCTATCATCCAGAGCCTCCCTGAGCCCACTGCAAATAGCTTCCTGGCAGCTCAGAAGAAAGTCTACAGCCTGATGCAGAACAACTCCTACCCCAGGTTTATCAACTCTGACCTCTACAAAGAACTGTGTAAAGCTGCCAGGGGCCAGGGCAAGCACATTATGTCCTAGTCAAAATAGACACCCACTCCTGAAGTCATTTGTTTACCGTGACTGTATGAATAAACCACTGATGATGTTCATTCCAGACACAGCCTCAGGATAATAGACCGAAATGTAAATCCTGAACATAAACATTACCGGCGAGTGTGGAAAATGCAAAACTGAAGCCATTTTTAGTCTGTCCTGCTGAGAGCTTTCCACAATGAAGATGGGATGATTAGACTGGATGCTATACGCTGCTGCAGGCAGTACATAGAGCATTTCTTCCAGATAGGATTAAGGTTACATTTTCTTCCCTGGGCCATTACCTGCACTTTCTTTACTACGCTATTAGAATTTCAAGCAATGATGCAGTACAAGAAAATGCAGCTGTAGTGCAACTACATTAAAAGCTGAGAAGACTGTCGAAGTCCGTCAAAACACTTAACTTTTCTGACAATGCTGTTAGTGTGTATTTCTTTGCTGAAATCCTTTTGGAGACTTTTTATGTTTGTCATAAACAAAGGGCTTGCTGTGTTACCCTTGTTTTCATTGCCATGTTACTCTGCTGGATTTGCATCTGTTTACTCAAAAAGTGCAATTTTAATTTATATAATAATATAATAATAATATAATATATAATATATATAATAATAATAATAATAATTATATAATAATCCACAGGCTATATTTGTCCTGAAATAACTGTGAAAATGTATTGTAAATATTATTGAATGTGAAGTTTGGGGCAGCTGGACTGCTCGAGAAATAAAATGTTTTCTCCAATTCTGAACTGTCTGATGTGTTTATTTCTGAATTCAACTAAAAAAATGAAAGGCGGGTACACCTTGGACAGGTCACCAGTCCATCGCAGGGCCACACACAATCATACTTAAGGACAAATTAGTCAATTGACCTAGCCATCATGTCATTGAATGGCGGGAGGAAGCTGGAGTACCCGGAGAGAACCCACCCAGACACGGGGAGAACGACCAACGTCAGAACCCACAACCTTCTTGCTGTGAGGTGACAGTGCTACTGCACCAGCGTGCCACCCACTCCACTGTAACCAAAATGATTTTAGCTTGGTTTTGAAATGTTTTAAACCACATACACTATCGTCATCTAGTTGACTCCTAATTCACTTTTCAAATGTCTACATTAATGCTACAGCGAACTAGTGGTTGACTTTTTGGCCACGTTGGGGCAGTGGAAACAAGCTGTAAACACCTTTAAAGGTTATAGGGCTAACATTACAACGCATACAGAGCAATATTAGATATCATTTGGGACAGTGTTTCTTGCAACCTGACCACTAAAGCTGGGGACTGTAAAGCCAAAACAATAACTAAAAAAAACGCAAAAAAACTCAAAAGAATGGAAGGGATCTGCTGAGCTGGATGATAATTACGTGTGGTTTCATCACTACGATTGGCACCTTTCACATACAGTATATTGGATCCATTGTAAATATAAAATTTGATTACAGCAGCTATAACTACATACTACTAGAATGCCTAATTGCTTATTAAAGACAGCGCAAGCAAGAGCTAATATGTGGCTCAGACATTCATGTATTAACTTGGTTCTAGCTAAAGCAAAGTGCAGCTATAACTGGAAAATATATTTTCTACTGACTGTTAATTACAATTTATCTTGAATATCAAAACTTTAAATGGTTTGTTGTAAAAAACAAAAAACAAACATGCACTTTGGGTGTTTAACAGAAAGGTCAGACACATCCACTTACTGTACCACTGACATATTTTCAGAGACAATGTGCTGGATGCTCAGTTGCACAACAAAAAGAACATTCCTCAACCACTGGAAAATTTCATTCCGCAGCTGACGGTGGCAACGTCATCACAGTTCTGTACTGTAGTAATGTTTAAAGTTGTAGGTGCAGAAGGAGAGAGAACCCGTTGACTGACAGGAGAGAGAGTCCTCCTCTGCCTGCTGTGTGTCTGCTCTCTGATACAGAGGCTGTTTCCAGCTGTAAACTCAGTAGTGTCTGACAGTGGCCAGACACCCGGACACTGCTCCTGACAGGCTGACAGCTCTGCTCTCTCCTCAGACCTGTGGCCTGCTATCGTGGTACAATGAGGTCATCTTTTACACCGGCAACTCAGTATGCTCTGCTGGAGTAGATTAGTGATCTGAACATCAATAGTTTGAAACCCAGACACACATTTTCTTTAGTATTGGAATTTGCGTTATCTCTTTTTAAGCCACACTTGTAGCATGGCTCTAGGGATGGTCGGTCCACCTCTTTGGTCCTTACTGGCATTAAATTTTCCACAGACATGAGTCATGATCCTCAAAGGATTAAGATTACTGACTTCAGTGATCTCCTGACTTTTCTACTAACGCCATGAGGTTGACATTTGTGGCTTTAAATTAAATGTCTCAACACCTATTGGATGGAGCGTACATACAGCCATGTATTCCTATTCAGGATGAACTGCAATAACTTTGGTGACCCCTTAATTTTTCTTTCACTGCTATTATCACAACAAAACCAAATCTAATGACACTGACATCAGTCCCAGCTGTACTTTATGTTTAGTGCTACATAGCAAATATTAGAATGCTAACATATTAAAGATAGTTACCATGGTGATCTTGGATCTTCTAAGCAAAAAGCTTGTTATTTTTGTGACTATGGATTATTTACCATGTGTGTTTAGCATTTTGCTCAAAGCATCGCTGTGTCTAAGTACGGCCTCACCCCTAGTATGGCTGTAGACTTTTGTTTTGTTTGGATTATAAACCCCTCATGGGCTGATTTTTATAGTAACTATTTTCATTTTCCTTTCATTTTTGTAAATGTCTTTTTCACACCTATTAAACTGGTAGCTGGAGGAGAGGGGACTTCTTTTTCAATTGCCTTTCCCAAGGTTTCTCCCCTTTAAAGGCTGATTATAAAATGCCTATCCTCTTTATCAACCACAAAAAAAGCCAAACCTTAGCTGGCTCCAGCTTCTCAACTTTGCTGCTTTTCTGTTTTATATCATCGTAAAATTGAATACTTTTGGGGTTTGCACGGTTGGAAACAACAAGCAAGCAATTTCAGGCCACTGCTGGCTTCTTTTCCTGAAATTTTAATAGACTCATAATTCATCAGAAAAAAAGAATCAACAAGACAAATATTAGTTGCAACCTTAATGCTATTGTTATGTTTCAAGTTCTTTTTCCATTTCTGGGTATGGAACTGCTGCTTTTAAGGGCCTCTAAAGCCCTTAGAGGCACTGTACGTGATAATGAGCTGTACAAATAAACTTTTTTGACCTTCAAAGTAGGCCTACACAACACACATTCCATTACGCAGCAGTCTTTGGCTATTTTAAGAGTTCATTCTTTTTGTAACATCTGCATTTTGCCTGCCTACCATGCCATACAGTCTATGTGGCGACTTCAGCCAAACATAAAGGATGAAAGAGCGATGAAAAGACGTGATAATTACTATGCCTGATGACAAAGCATGTATAGTGAAGTACAGAAGGTATTTATGAACGCCCTACAGAACTGGAAAACTGTCACTGTGCTCATCCACGTGGCCCAACCTCAAACAGAATAAGAAAAAAGACACACTGTTCTCTCTCTGAACTGGTAGTAAACCTGTGGCTTATTTGTTGCCATGAAGGATCTTGGTAACAGACTACTGGGATCAGATCCAGGAGTACTTAAGGTGTGTTTATACAAAACACTGGAGCCAAAAATAGAAAAGGGCCACGTTCTATTTCAGTAGGAGGACTGCAGATACGTCAGACTACGCAGGACTTTAGACACACTGTGTTCAAGCACAACCTGTAAATCAGCTATGGTTGTTATGTAAAGTTCAAAACACAAGTTGATTTTCAGGACAAATCAGATGCTACTACAGACTCCCAAACTACGGGAAGCTATCCAAAAAACATGTCACTACACTGGTACCTGTCATTTCTTACTGACGCACTTATAAGGACTTTGATGCTTGTCATTGTGCTCAAATCAAGGCAAAATGGTTGAACAAAGATTTAAATCCAAGATTGTTAAATAAATTTTTAGCTTCAATAATTTACATTGGACTAAACAACAAAAAAGTTTAGCAGACCACTTTGGGTCATGTCCACTAAACATCACCCTTGTTTTTCCACTACTTTACCAGTAGGTGGTGGTAAAGACCTACCACTAAGTCTGAGTGGATTTGTGTCAGTCAGGTCCATTTAGATAAAAATATGTACAGACTCTAGTCTATAATTGACTAATATGTTGGAGAGAAAACAAAATCTATCATTAAAAAAAGGGTTTTGGAAAACTGTCCATGAAAACATCAATTCACAAACAACTAGACATTTTATTATGAAAATAAGACAGAACAATTTGAGCACATCTTTCCTTGTATCATGCATTACAGCTGATGGACACACATGGAGAGAGTATTTTGCCAGACAGTCTCTCTGCTACACCTGCAGTGCAGTTCTTAATCTCTGAATGGTTTCACATGATGCCACAGTGAAGAACTGCTGCAGACCACCCATGGTCATTAACATGAATATGACGGATGATGTACAGTATCCGTATGTGGCTTAGTGATGAAAGAGTGACTGTAGGGTTTTGGATGCGTGTGAGTGATTAGAGGCTTCTCAGCTGAAGTGTGTGTTGATGTTGTTCACTTGGCCTCCTGGGCTTTTTATGCGCTCTGTTTTTCCTTCGCCTGGTGAGAAAATCCCAGAGACATTTTCATTAGTGTAATTTACATAGGAATTAGTAGAGAATACCGTTTTTATGACTTCAATCACCCCATCTGGGCACATACTCTGCAGCCATTTCATTTTAATTAATGTAGCTGATTAAAACATACCTACAGCACTGTAGAACAAAAATAACTTCAGTCTTATTTATGAACAAGGCATGGCGTGCTTTTGACGCCCTCTAGTGGACAGAATAAAGCTCTGGTTTTCTAAACATCACTGCAGTGATCACTGTTTTATTAAATAAATGCCATGACATTTTCATTATACTTTAGTTATTTTACCTTCCTAAACCCTTCACATTAACCAATGCCCTTCATTATTTGTCCACATAAGTCCCTAAAAACTAACTGTCAACCTATTACCTATTTAAAAATTATGATCTGATGAGGAGGGATACCCAACGATGTTTAAAAATGTAAAGGTACGTAATTCTTCCTCACATATACCTAAAACAAACACTTGGCTGTGAAAAACCACGGAAAGACAAATACAAAGACAAAGAAAAATACCTTTTCCACCAAAGGTATTAACTGCTGGTACTCTGCCAGTGTCTTCAATAGCTCCATGATGAAGGGAAGGTAGTTGTGCTTTCGTCGAATGTTTTCAATCTGTGATAAATCCAACAAATGGGGGGAAAGGGGCATAAGTGATGAAGGAAATGAAGAGGTCCCTCTATATTTATAGTGTGCTCATGCTTATTTTAGGGGGTATTGTTTATAGGAAAAAGCAAACATGTCCTGTCGTCTATCAACAATTTCCGTGTAAGTCACATGAAATATAGCATTTATTTGTAGGACGTGTGGTGTTGTGGAGAAGAAACACACCTTATATCGTTTAAGTTTCTGATTTTCCTCTTCAATAAGGAGCTGATACTTGGCGATCTCTGACTGGATGGAGCTAAGAAATGTGCTGCTCTGGTCTGTGTCCATTGGTTCATCCTGGAAATGAAAGGGGGAAAATGGTCTCTATAGAATATATATCCTGGGCATGCTTCATATTGTGCAGCAAATGACACGTTTGCATGACTTTTTTCACTGATGACCTAATGTCAAATTTGGACTTGCAATATTTATTCAGAAGTGCTTTCATGAAAGTTAAACCTTGTTTTTTCTAACCTCCAGCAGTTGAATGTTTTGCTGCAGTAGTGCAGATGTGTACTTAGGGCGTGATCAGTATACCTTGATCACTATTAGGTGTGGTTGGTTACAATTGAATCAGAGAGCACATTTTGAGACACCCAATGATGACGCCGGGTGTGGTCTTAGGTGCAACAGACTAAACCTTTCAATAGGGTTGGGCGATGTCTACAATATTTCCATCGGACGATGTCTACAATGAAACATCGGGATGGACGATGCCATCAGGTATGGCACATGTGCTGCTGATGGAGTGGAGTTGACGGGCGGGGGGGAGACAGAGAAAGGCGGGGCATGCCGGTATGTTTACCTGATGTAGGCTTCTTGTGTATCTGAGTGTGGGGAGAAGATAATTCTGAGGAAGGTCTGACGCATATTTAAAATTTATAATAATTATGTACCTGGTGATTAAAACCTGCTGGTGTAATGTAAAAATTTTATTTATTTATTTATTTTTTTTTGGGGGGGGGGGTTACAATCACAATGCCCGCTCAGCCATCGCCCATCTGTCAGCCATTGCCGATGGACGATGACATCGTCTATCAGCACAACCCTACCTTTCAATCAGAAAAAGGTCAGTGAAACAAGGATTTTTACCTTGCAGGATAAACAGATGTGATGTCCACTACAGATGGGCTGAAAACTACTATTCAATGCAACACATGTACATTTTGACTATGAAGCACCCTTCTTATATTTTATAATATTCTCCATGATCCACAGTAGAGTCAGACAAATAAGGGATTTTTAGGACCGATACTAATTTTGATAGTTGAGGATTTTAAAATCTGATAAACATTATCCCTAACATTTGTTACAAATGGTTTTGAAATCTCACCTAGATTACATGACCTAATGCAGTTTAAAAATAACATTTATTGTTATAAATAGTACTTTGAAAAGAAGTGTGTGTTTTGTGGTGGATTTTTGAAACCTTAAACACCTGTGGACAACAAGTTGGTTGCAGAGTGGCCTCTGATGGAAGATTATGCAAAAACACTCGTAAAATGATTGAAGGACCCGTCTCTCCATTTCTTTTTTTAATTGACATTTATCTCATTCACCTGAAACTCCTCCCACTTGGAACAATTAGTGTCATATTGTAAATGTTGCAACTCATGTGGCAACTCATGTGGCAAGTTTAATCAAAACCGGAGCAGTTGTATCTGAAACATCATAGGTGGTGGTGGATAAATATGACGTGACAAACATGACAAACAGATAAGTGGATAGAGTCCCAAAAAACCCCACCAGTTTTTTTTTCTTTTTTTTTTTTTTACACGAGCACGACATTGGATTCTGTGCCTTTTGAAAGCCGAAACTGATGCATTTCACATGCAGGCTTACTGTGAGAATATATTATTCTTTGTCATGTCTACGCTGGATTCAACTCCTTTGCTGCCACTCACCTCAGTAAGCTGTGTCTGGAGCTCTGCAATTTTTCTCTCGTATATCATCTTTCTGTCTGACACAATGGCCATTAGGTTGAACCGGATCTCTCCTTCACTGTACCTGAAGAGGGAAATAGCACAATTTTAGTAAGTACAAAATCATACACTGTCAAGAAAATTAAGGTAGTACAGTATTTGGCAGGAATGGTCAGGATGTAAAGAGAGAATACGATCCTTGCTTAATAAGGTTAGAAAAAAAGAAATGCAAATAAATCAAATGAGAAGAATAGAAGAGACTGTCTATTATATTAATTTTCTTTCAGTGTTGTAAAAATAGTGAAAGATGGAAAATTGCAGAATTAAAAGAATGTCAGATCAACTTAAAAGTATCTTAAATAAATGTTTACAGATATTCACTTTTGTATTCTTTTCTCAATCACTGGGCGGACTGCGCTGATCCAGTCATCCTGGTTGCATGCACCTGGTGAAAAAAGACATCAGGATTAAATAATACTGAAGTTGTCCGTATATTTAGTAATTGAAAGCACAAACTGTACGTCATCATAAAACAGACCATTTTAGGGGAAATCGGCAACAAATTCAGCTGTGCACAACAGGACCTCACACCGAGGGACTTTAAACATAAAGCAGTAAAAGAAAAACAACCTAACATTTTACTGCTTACCCAGGTCAATTGGTCCCTCTCGAAGTCCATCCAGCTCGTATAGTCTGCCGTTTACAGGAACATAGCTCACAAAGTGAAAGGCGTCCTCATCCTTTGCTGATGACTTTGCATCAAATTCAAACATTTGCTGTCTGCAAATACAAAATACACAAAATTAAAAATGACATTAGCCCACGTCACACACAAACAGATGTAGATTCTAGTGTTTTGTCTATTAAACATCCATGAGCAGGGAAATAAGAATGCACTCTGCTCCAAGAAAATCACAGCAAAATCACAACACAAATCTTAAAATTAAAAAAAGTTGTGAAAGTGATGATGAAAATGTTATTTTTATTTGTGATTTATTAAATAATACAATTTTGCAGTGGCTAACAAAAGAACCAGTCTCAAGTCTGACTGTTTCACAAAAGCGGACTGGTGCATTAGCAACAAATGGGCCAATCACTTTTCGTTGAGTTAGAATGGAGGAGCTAAAAATAACATGAAGCCCATCAAGCAGAGCTTCTCCAGCTGAATATGATATGAGGAGCTTACCTGGCAAAGCTGTTGTGAACTTGTCGGATCACTTCAGAGTTACTAAGAGCCAAACCTTTCATCTGAAGAGAGCGGGAGATGCAGGATTATTATGCTGACTGTATAACCCTTGACTTAAAGATGCAGCAGCATAAATAATGAACAGCTGTAGGGGACACATTATGTATTCCTGTTATAAGTAATGCATCCAATTGGTGTTTAGATTTCTGTAATTATAAAAAGGTACTAATTAAAATAAATGACTCATTTGATGTTTTATTATTCCTATAAATATCCACATAGTTTTATACAGTGATTGAAATTAAAATAAATAAAAAGGTTCTTCTTTCCATCTGAAATTAAATAAAAATAACATCAAGTAGCTTTGTCTGGGAGGAATAAGTGTCTCTACTTTGAGATTTTCCAAACCAAAAGGAGAAGTTTTGCATCATAAATTAGTTCAGCATGGCACTTTTGAAAATTTGTGGGACAGACAACTGAGTCATCACAGTTTTGAAGGTAAGAGGATAAAACTGTCAGTGTTTGAGATGGAAGGGGAAATTACTACAGCCAGTTCTGTAATAAATACTGCTTCCAGAGGGAAAGCACTCAACCTTATTTTTAGAAAGAGTAGTGAATAATTTATTACTTATTAAAGTTAGAACAAAAGTCAAACGCTGGTGTCCCTTAAATTAAAACAGCAACTTCATAGTTGTCATTTACTAGTTTTCTGTTGTCACTAACAGAAAACTATATCTATCTATCTATCTACATACACATACATACACACCTGAACAAAAACAAAACCTACAATTTTTTGGATTCAACAGAAAAATACCATGAACGTACAGCCGCATCAAAACTCTGTGAAAACTCTCTGAACTCTGTCAGGGTGTCTCCGAGTAACATGTCAGAATGGGAGCAGTTCAGTAGAACGCTGACTATTGCCTGGGTGGCACAGGCGTTGTTAATGACCTGAAACACACAGATAAAAAGAATGTCATTATTTATGGTTATGTATCTAAAAGCAACCACATAGTATCTTCACATGTTAAAAAGCAGATACCAATTTTATGAAGCACATATTTTCTGCAAATGTCTGTGAGAGCAATTTAAAGTTTAAAAATGGTATTTTATTACTTTAAGCCGTTTGCTTAATGTCAGTCAATTAAGCAGCACAACAATTCATTACCTAATTTGAAATGATATAGTAATGTGTTGCAATCAGACTGGTGTTTCTTTTATATTCTGGTCAGTGCAGTTGCCATTTGAGGCACCATTAGTTGCCAAAATATAATTTAATTCTTTCGGAACTATATTTCAGCAGTTAGGATAATGAGTCAAATGTATCTGGAAGGACTCACATGCATGAATTGAGAACTTTAGAATAAAATTAGGGCCGGTCAATAAAACAATGACAATTTTGCAATACAACAAAGATTTGATTTTAATTCAATTTAATCACAAACAAACAAGCACTTTATTTTTCTATTAAAATATTTATTTTGTTGAGGAAAATGGACTGAAGAATGATTTTACTTCATTTTACTCCGCATATTTGTTGATAAAAATATTTTACCATAACTATTTTGAGTGTTCGACCTCAGATTTGTATGAACATAAAGATGGTGATGGGGCAGTGGATAAGACACATGCTTTTGGTGTGAGAGACCCAGGTTCAATTTCCCACTGCAACATATAGCAATTGTAAGTCGCTTTGGATAAAAGTGTCAGCTAAATGAATAAATGTGATGTCTTCAACTTTTACTCAGGAGCAAAAATATGACTTTAAACTTTTTGATAATTGTGATAAATATTGATTTAGAATAATATGAAATATTTTATAGTGATAACATTTCTGACCATATCACCATGCCCTAAATAAGATATACAGACGCAAACAAGAGGTTACAATTTTCCATTTAATGCTAATACTACAGCTGCAACATAATGTTTTGATAATACTAAAATGTGTTTGTTTTTAAATGGCAAATATAAACATACCTGTTTGGCAAAGAAGATGTGGTCAAGCCTCGAATCCTGAACGATTGATCCTGCTGGCTCTTCACCTGGCTGCCACTTGAACAGGAAAATCAACCCATGAACTGGTCTGCAACAGGTTATAAAAACAAATTCAAAAAGTCTGTCTTTCTAAAGGAGCAAGCAATATAATTAAGCTGCAAGTATGTAATACTTCAAGTTGTCGAAGTTCTCCGGCTCCATACTCCATATCTCTTCAACCTGGGCGCCTTTGCAACCTGACAAGTAAAGCATCAAAACATCCATTCACACTTAACTGTAGTAACTGTTTAGGTAACGTTAAGATGTACCAGGTATTGTGTCGAGTTTTGCCTGCCTGCCGAGAATTGCATGCACCGCCAAATAATGCTTTTAAACGCTGTAATATTCTTTGTGGGATTCATCAATGGTGATAAATGACTCGAAGTATATATTTTTTGAACGTTTTTAATATTTTAATACACTTAGTAGAAGTACCATTCCTTGACATTCTGTATATATTATTATTATGGTGATAAAGCTGTTGGATCAATGATTACAGCAAAGTGTCTGAGAAGGACCTAAAGAGGTGGATGCATTATTCGGCAGATCAAATGTTGTAGGCTACCTGCTGAGATTTGCATCCACCTCTTTTCTCAGCATATGACCGTTAGCACCCGCGATGTGCATGCAATTCTCGGCAGGCAGGCAGAATTCGGCACAACACCGGCCGTAAACAAACGTGAGCTGATTGAGCAGCTTTTCTCCGTGACGAGCTGACAGCAGAGGAAAACATTTGTCATCATTCAAGGATTTGTTTTTACGCGCCGTTGTTTTGTACGCTGACTAATGCTAGCCAGTTAGCTTGCCTAATTAGCTTAGCTAAGGTTTCCCATTCAAAACACGAATGTTTTGGGAGAATGTAGCGTTCAGTGAGGTTGTTAAGAATGCATAGCCTTTAACATACTTCGGTTGCAGCCTCGTAGCATTTTTTACTTTTGGGCATTGGGTTAATGTTAAATCAGTAGTCACTCAGAAGTTACCGTTAGCTTTAGAGCAGCTAGCTAGCGCTGTCGGATAGCCACGTTACACTGAATGAGCAACAGAAACTCACCAAAACCCTTAATCAGTTCTGTAAACACGCCGGGGTCACTCTCCATCAGACACCACTCTCCTGCGCTTCCAGCCATTCTTTACAATGTTTTTTATTCAACCTTCTCTGCGCATATACACGATGCTAATATCCTAGTTTAGCAGCACACCCGCTAGTCAAGCTAATTTAACTGAAGAACTGGAGTGACCTCACTGTGATGCGGAGGGCAGTCAGGGTGCGCACGTTTTATTCACAGTGGACACGCAAGGCGACACACATTTAACAAAAACGCGCATTACTAAAATCGACGACAATTAACTTTTGCATATCTATCTACCTTCGCAAAGACAAAACTGAAAATTATTAACTGGAGTAAAAAAAAAGATCTGTTATGAAGTAGAACCAAATTCAGCCTCCAACGGGGAGGAGGGAGGTAACAAATGAAGCACCCTTCAGTAAAAAAAAACGCAAGCAAGACGTTTGACGCCGATAGTGGACTTCCATTCATCTTTATTCATCATTATAAATACACATTCAAGGCTTTAAAAACGTTTCACAGTGGTTGTGACTTAATACATACGATACGTCAATTAATCTATACATTTATACAACACTGAACAGCATCATGATTCGTTAGGATATTCATACACTTTTATAAGTCAATAATCTACAAATCAAAGAAATTCAAACACAGCTACTGCTGAAATCACACAGCTGTTGACAGAAAATGCTTCCACAAGCAAGAAAAAAAAATACGAGATTACTCTATTTTTCAATTTATGTAAATAACTTTTCTCAATAAGATATGTCCATATACAATAAAATGTCCTAATCAAACATCTGAAGTTCTTTTAATCTTGCATGATAAGGACTCTCAAATAAACTTATTTTAAAGATAAGTGTTGAATCCTACCATAAATACTTCATGATGTTAAGTTTGAGGATGCTTGATGCTTAAAGAGATCATGTTTTTTATATTTTTTTATTTTTATAACTGCAATATTGTTCAATAAAACACCCATGCAGACGAGAAGTATGACAAATAGTTCCATTATTTACATGTTTAGTTTAAAAGATGGCTACTTTAATAATAATTCTGTACATGCTAGGGTGAAAATCCATGTAGCCTAATGTCAAGTATCCAGTGCACTTTGATACATAAATAACATGGTTGTGCTTAAGCAATGTACAACTTGTAGCACAAGATCAAGCAAACATTCAATAAACACAGGATTGAAAAAAAATACTAGAACGGTTAGTCATTTAGTGGATTCAAATTGTCCGCTGCCCGAGCCTTCTGAGCTGGTCGCAGCACAGCAAGGAGCACACTGTTCGATTAGGGGCATCAACTTCCCCTGCTGATGGAGCTGCTTGGTATCAGAGCCACCCCCGATGCAGTTTCCGTTAATGAAGACTCTCGGCACCTGAACACACAAATCAGCACGGTGTGAATGAAAAGAGGTCGAGTGCCAAGTTATATCTTAAATACTTTAAGGTTTACGAGCCAACAGACATCCTCGTGCAGAAGCCCTCTAGCTTTAACCATTAAACTACAGGCAGCCTCAGGAGTCAAGCGTTTAAAACTGTCTTATACTGTGAAAATCACTTTGTTTTACTATGTAGCTGTGTTTTTTAAATTGCTACAAATAATATTTTAATGGATTGGTATCACCTAAGATAAAGCAGAAATCAATTCCATCCTTTCTTTACTGAAGTCGACTGTGTTTTGTCTAACATCCACTTCAGCTTGCTCTCCTTTACAACAGCTGCAGAATTTTGCTCAGATGCCTATGAGAATTGAGAGTGTGAGATAGTATTTGTGCGCACAGTGACTCGAGTTCTGACACCCGGACAGACAAATCAATGCTGTCTTTCTTATTAGCAAAGCACAGTGAATGAAACTCGACTAGCCTCAGCTCTACTCGCCTTATTTTGGTTTTCCATTGTGGAAAAGTTTTACCTGTAACTGCTACCAGGTACTTTTTTTCGTATCACCTCCGTTGAGGTTCCAAGCGAGCTGAGGCGATACTAAAATGTGACGTGAAAACACAGCAGACCGCTGATTGTTTAGAGAGAATCAATTTTATTCACTGCATCACCATCGCACGTGCCAGACTGAGGCCAGCAACAGAAAGTTTTATTTTATATTTTAAAATTTTCATACGTTATTGCATCACTAAATCCACTTCCGAAAAGTTTTGAGGTGAGAAATCAGCTGTGTAGAGGAGCTGCGCAAGTGGCGGCAGGGGAAGCCTGCGCCAACCCACGGGAGGAGCTTGCGAGGTCGGCCAGCCGCCCGCTCACAGAGCCCTCTCCTCCCGGCGTCACACAGACCACTGCAGCAACAAAGGCAGCGGAAAACACAGCTGTGAGGTTTTCATACCGCTTGTCTGTCCTTTACATTCCCGGTGATGCTGAAACGTTTTAACGTAAATCAAGAGACAGATGTCTGTAGGTCGCTGGTGTGTGCGTGTGTCACATTGAACATTACGTCGCAGCAGTTGTGTGTGGCGTCGCTATGACGACCAGGTACACTATCTCTGGGTATTATCTGCAATGAAAAACAGAGCACGGCCAAACAAAGTCGAGGTGAGTTGAGCTGGTACTGGTAATGGAAAAACGGTACAGCTAGTTTCTCTCTTTTATCCGCCGCTGATCGTGGCTTTTGCCAGTTAAAATAATACAATTTCATAAGTAACTTGATGACAGGCCAAAATTTAACTTGTCTGTTATCTGGTTAAAGAGCTCTCTACAAGCCAGTGTTTTTGTACTCAAGATATGTGAGGAAAGAACCTCCACTCTGTAAAACCACCAATGGACTTTAGTTTCCATAACTCCAACAGGCTGATATGTTTTCTCTCTATCTGATCACATCATGTCAATGTCATTTAACTTTTATTCATATCATATCAATAATTTAAGTCATCAGTGTAATCATTTTAAAACAGGACCATCACAATATTTGTATTAAGTAACTCATGAAAAATCAGGTGTTTCAGATTTAGTGTCAGACACATATCTGATCAACAGTTAAGTTAATTAAAGTATCACATATCAATCAGAATGGGCCGATACTCAATGTTAAAGGACTCTGATCAAGATCGGAGGTCAAAAAAAACTTTTAAATGCCTGTCTATAAATGTTTCACTGTCCTATTTCAAACTAGAAATTTTGTGCTAAACAGAATATTTAAATAATTACTCAATCAAAATGCATGTATCTGCTATCATTAAAGGCTATTTTTTGAAAAAGATGCACTTGGCTCTGGTCTTTATCTTAAATCAAAATAGCTGAATCTATTGACTGAATGAGTCAAGTTAAAGACCAGACAAAGTTACAGTTTAGGAGTCCTAATTTTTGGCTGCAAATTTAACTTCAATGCAGAGGTGTCAAAACAAACAAGCAGTCAAATATGCGTGTTTAGACTTTATTTTCCCAATAGATGCTGAAACAACAGGCTGTGAAGTTACTTATCCCAGCATACAACATGAGGCTCTTACCGTTCTGGCACCAGTCATCTGAGCTAAGGCCTCTTGCAGTCTCCTCCCATCATTGTGCTCATCCAGTTCAATCACTTTGTAGGTTGCACCAATTTCATTGAACACATTCTTGGCCATTTTGCAATAAGGGCAGGTGGTCTTCGAAAATATCACAACACAGTTCTGTGACACCATCTCCTGAAAGGTCAGGCAAAAATGAGATTTAATTAAAAGTCAGCAGAACACAGAAATAGATGGCACAGACCCTCAAGGGAGTTGCTGGGTAAACCCAAAAGGAACCCTAACTCACTGTTATTTTAATTAAATATTTCCATGGTTAATTTTTAGCCATGAGTAAACTGCGGCAGATGATGCATAAACACAACTCAATACATTCATCCTCTACAATAAAATAACTTTCTAAATCATACATTTTCTAAAAGTTACAAAATGTAACATATGGGAAATGTAGACTTGCAAAATCATCAGCCGGGGTCTGTCAAAGCATTTGGATAATGTTTTTTTTTTTTAAATACAAAATTAAGGATGCTACCTTTGGCTCCATTTCATAACAGATCAGTAAGAATCTACTTACCCGAACATACTGTACACAGGCTGTGCTGGACAAACCCCCAGTAGTGGAGGACGTAAAATTCCCCATTCTGAAAAGGACAAAGCACAATATTGAAAAACACAGCACTTGAGAGCATTTGGTATCGGCCAACTGTTGTACGTTACTATCTCTTGGAATCTGACACACTACGAGGATTAACAGTATGTCCAGGTCCATGCAATAACCTTAGGAACGTGAAGACATCACATGAAGAGATGGACTGAAGGCTAATAATTAGCATCAAAATAATATCTAACTGGAGCTTAACTACTGCTCTGAAAATATCCATTCGGATCGTCTCAGCTAACGTTACTGATTTTACGACGTCTTAAACACAGTTAGTTTTGCTCCCTGTAACGCCTGGTCTACAACTGCAGGTTTATGTGGCAAGTAATCCAGGATTAGGTGTACACATGCACTTCCCTGGCACTCGTAACGTAACGTTAATTAGCTCTGATTTCGTGTGGATGGGCAACAAGCCAAACTCCATTAAAATAAGTTATATAAATTCAAAGACAAGCACGCTTGTGTGAACACTTAACATTGCTGTAAATTTTTATAATTTTTTAATGAAACGGGACCACCTTATTGTACATTCGGTATACAGTTGATACACCTCCTGGACTTTGATTCAGTTAACTGGAAATTAAATTAAAATTGGTTCACTAAGTTACCGCACACCGCAAAGCAGAAGTTAACGTCCAACAACGGGCATGCCAATGATTAAAGGGGATTTTTTATGAAATAATGTACAGTTAATGAATCACATCCCTGCCGAATTTGCCAGAGGAACCGATTGAATCGTAAAGCCTACGTGCATTGTGTGCTTGTTGATGAGTAAGGAGCTTTGTGATAACGTTAGATCCACTTCAAATTGTGTGAGATTGGTATGAAACAGTTATGTTCGCCATGGCAAAGGAAGTGGACATGGTCTAAGCGATGTCCGGCGATGTAAAAGTTACTATTTTAACGTTACGTCGATATGTGTGGTAGTATATATTTTCCTAATGCCATGTGGTTGATATAGCTAGCTAGCTATATTTTTAGTCAAACTAGCGGGAATGACCTTCGGCAGCCGGTCCATGCCACCCTGGGAAGACATCCTGCTCGAGCAAACATGGAGATAAAACAAGATATGGCCAATAAATAATCGAGCTGTTGGCCTGGATGAGACATGCGGTTAGCGAACAAACAGGTCGGCAGTTACACACCACGCTGGCTGTTACGGTGCGCTTGTTTTCGCCTCTATTTGCACTGTTTATGCCTGTTAAAGCCTACCTTACGTGACCACCGGAAGCAGTTTCTGACGCAAGCCGCAGTTCGTAACGTAACGCCCATAACGTCACGTCACAAGTTTACCCCGCTAACTATTACCTGCAAAAAAAATGAAAAGACATTGATATCAGCTGAATTTTTGTGTAGAGAACTAAACGAAACTCTGGTACCTTTATTTTGAACTTTCCCACATAACAAGAAGTTTTGGAGCAAATTGTCACGATTTCTTGTCCATATTTATCCTCAAGTTGCATTGCGGTGGGAAATATATTGTTTGGATTCACTAAAAGTGAAAAAAAACGTATGTTTAGAATACTATGTGATAAATTTGCTTATTATTTTAACCAACTTTTCTTTGCATAAAATTATAAAATTATAAAAATAAAAAAATATATATATAATAAAATTATGAAAAGAAGCCAAGCTTTCTGGAGCTGGCTGCTGACATTAAGCAATATATTCTTTAAGCATTGATCTTTCTGGCTAACCCCAGTTTGTGTCTAGACTCAATTAATGTTCAGACAATGTTGTTTACCATGCTTCTATTAAAACTCTTTAAAGGGTTATGCGCCCCCACCAGATTTACAGCTCTGCTTGTAATTGACCCCCCATCCCTTAATTACTGTTGCTAAGTCCGACAAACTGTTGGACATGTTGGAGTTTTCACTCCCTGAAGAATACAGTCTAATTTTTGGAAAAGCGATCACAGAAAGAAAGATCCACACTGTTCTTGTAGAGCTTGGTAGGTAAAGCAGAAGAGTAGGGTTATATTACATTCAGAACAATCCATTACATTATTATACATGTTTCTGGATTCGTAGGAGTTTTGGAAAGAGAATAATTCGTACTTCTCCTTTCAACCTCTCTGGAACTGCAATTGTCTCAGGAACATTGTCTGACTATAAATTGGAACAATACAGCAAAAAAAGCTAGAAAACAATTCTACTTTTGTATACAAGCCAATGAAGCGCAGCCAGGAAAGTGTTGGACCTCAGTTTGAGTTGAGTCCTATACTGCGGTGTGACTGGCCAGCTGCATATTCGGGCATGGCTTAGCGAAGGGTCAAATAAGCAGGAAGCTACAATATCAAGCCGATACGGAAGTCCCTGAGACCTGCATTCTATTGAAAATCCAGCAGGGGGCGATTCTTCTGGTTGCAAAAAGAAGTCTGGCACCATTAGAAATAATGGGAAAATGACCCTACTTTGGAGCAGAATATTTACCCCAGTAAACACTTTCCTGATGTATTTATGGTGTCAGCCGCAGTGGTGTAGTCTACGTGATACGCAGGTATACGCCGTATACCCACTAGGAACGGTCAAAGATTTGCGTATACCCTCTTAAAATAGCGAGATGATACGTAACAGCATCGTTTTGTGGCAGAACTTCCACACGTTCCTTCATAAATTCACCCTGTTTGTGTTGTGAAGCTCTGAACTGACGTTTGCGGCTTCCGTGGCCTGTGACCGGGATCTGACGTCAGCTACCAAACAGCTGTGTGGCGGTCACTCGGCACAAGTTTGAAATTAACTAATGTGAATCACTGAAGGAGATGTGAAACGTGAGCAAACTCAAACTACACTCTTTTAGTGTTTTCGTAAGCCTGCAGAAGCTGCTGCTACCATGTGACACCATGACAGGAACGTTAAAGTTACTGAAACGCAAAAACGAGCCAGATGATGCTGATGTTATTGTAACGTTACCTGGTGAGTGAAAATAGCTTATAGGCCTATGTTATCATTAACGCTATCAGTAACGGAACTGTAACAGCATTGTGGGTCTATTGGTTTGAATCTAGTTAACTAACGTTAATGTGGTGGATCTGTGTGTGTGTGTGTGTGTAGCAGGTCCTGGATGCTGGCTCATGCTTTTAAGCTGATAAAGTACATAACTTACGTTTGACAATGGTTTTTGGAAGATAAGTGAGCTTGAGGGGATGTGGACCCTTTTGGTGTCCTCAGTGCAAATATTCTGTAAAGATTCTGTATGAATGAGTTTTGGTGATAGAACTGCACACCTGGCCTGTGTTCATTGTTATTACTGCTACTGAAAAGCCTCAGCTTTCCATTATTGTTAATAATAGTTGCATCTTGCTCTGTGAAATGTGCATTGAAAATTATCAGCTGATAAAACCAGATTCATGTAACATCTAAGGCAGAGGTGTCCAAACTACGGCCCGCGGGCCAACTGTCTGTTTTGAATTGGCCCGCAGTAAATTCTAAAATTATAATGGAATATGGCCCACACATGAAACTTGCACTTGACTGTATTGTACTTCCTAGTGTTATACTTAGTTATATATTAATTAATTAATTAATGGAAAGTTTTGATAAGCATCTTCAATTATCAAGCATAATTTACATTTGATTGATATTACTTAATTGAATACTCTAGAGGTGAGGCAAAATACCTTACCTCTAGTGAGTGGCCCAGCCCTTCATATATTTTTCTGTATGTGTCCCTCATTGAAAAAAGTTTGAACACCCCTGATCTAAGACTAAATGTAGCTGAGTTAGATGGTGATTAACACTAAACATTAGACATTTCCACCATAAATTGGTGCAGAAAATGTCTCCAGAATGCAGGAAATTAAATGTTTAATGCTCAAAATCTTCTGGGGGAGGACCCCCACACCCCCCAATCGGGTATTCATCAATAAATAATTTTTAACATACTATTGAAATATCTTCTAGTCTTGATCTCGTGACCCCAATATTCTGGATTATCGAATCTCATATGCTAAATGTTTTGTTGCAACTCTAATCTGAACCCTAAACATGTCCCCACCACGTCTGAACACAAGGTGATGCCCTTTCCCACCTGTAACTATCATTGGATGTTAAAGTCTTTGCGTAGTTGGAAACACACAGCCTAAGCAGTCCTTCAGAATGCTCTCTATTACATGTACATACTATTAGTGAGGATAGTGGCGCTTATGGGATGGGAAAAATCACAGTATACTCACTAGAAAAAACTAGACTACACCACTGGTCAGCCGCTAGTTTCAAGTCTTCTTCAATACAAAATGATGAAATGATGTTCATTTAGTAAATTATGGTCCCATCTATTTTAAAATAGATCAAAAAGCAGAGTATGTTTCAGGGCAAGATTATTTATGATTGAGAAGTCGTTACTATGGCGACCTGTCAATCAGGCTAGAGCCGACTCGTACCCTTGGCACTGTATAAATTGAATCAGTGCCGTTGAAACAGCTTTTAGTTTACTTTCTCTGGTGAGTACATTTAGTTTTAAGACTGTAGTTTGCTAGACAATCAGCCTGTTAAAATGACAGTTAAAGCCCCCCTCCAGCCAGTTTTAACTGCCGTTTTTGGCAAACGTTCTTTCTCAAACAGAGAATGGGGGTGTGGTTAATAGTCGGACGTAATACATTACCATGACAATCAAAAACTGACCGGCTGGAGTGTTCACTAATGATATGCTGTGTTAACATCACTACACTGAAAAGTTTAGGAGGCCTACACTTTACTGTCTGGCAGGAGTAGCTATTACCCACCCGCTTATCAGCTGTTATCATTCACACAGCCGATGGTCCTGTCACGCACTGCACACGATAACTCCCACTACGTTTTATAGTGCGCTTACTTTACTGGGGAGGTGTGTGTGTGGGGGGGGCTCCGCCGATGCATAGGTAAAATCGTCAGTAAAATGCATGTTGCAGATTGTAGACGGTAGCAGGTAAAAGAGCGCCGTGTTTTCTGTCTGTCCTCCAACACCACACGCACAGATGCCATAACGAACATACCTGCTGTAAGTTGTAAGTAAATTACGTGATAAATTGGTTAGCCAGCTCACAACGATGTTTATCGGTTTGATGGTCCGATTTATCGAGGAGTGGCATTTTTTTTAATGAGGCACGACCATAGACTGTATATGGGCACGACAGTGCGCCTGCGCAAGCTTGGAGAATGACGTATGACTTATGGAATTAACTATAATCATACGTCACCATCTCGTTTTAACAACTAAGCAACTTTTGCAACTTTGAGCACAAAATTAAGCTATTAGTCAAAAAATATTTGGCGAACTATGTGGTTAATCAACATTGTAAGGAAGTGACTCTGAAAAATATGAAATATCATAGAAATGTCAAAATACACTGGAGGGGGGCTTTAATGTGAGTTACAGTTGCACCTAGTTAAGCAAGCTAGCTAGCGCCACATACGGGCATTAGCTCAGTTGTATCGTCACTTCCGGGCACTTCCTGGTTGCAAAAACTCGACATGGTGGCGCCCAGCCAAACTGGAGGCTCTTAAAACAGCAGTCCACAAACCAACGGATGACGTCACAATGACTATGTCCATTTCTTATATACAGTCTATGGTAGTAGCCTACTCGTTGTCTCCTTTGTTAAAGTAGGTTAGGGTTAGCCAATCAGAGGCAGAGTAAGGGGCAGGACGCAAAACTGGTGGAGGTAATCAAAATCTGGGGCAAGTTCAATTTCATAATGTTTTTCACCGTTTTGCAACTTTATCCAATTAAACTACATGTTTCCTCGAAACGGTGAGCAACGTTGCACAACAGGGCTGAGTTCAGCGCCGACAAAACGTAGGAAAACATTTATTTCAATGGAAACAGTGTTGCCTTGAACACACTGTTGCGTACGCAAGCGCAATTTTTACTGTCTTGTTAAAGTTTACATGTTTTGCAAAGTTTTGTCAACGCTGAACTCAGCCCCGGTGGGAAAAAAATACACGTTAAACAGGTGATTACACAGATTGGTATGCTAAAAATTAACATTTTTCATATCTTTTATTGGCTAAAGTTCACATCCACATTAAATTAATTTTCACATATATACATTTACCTTTTTCCCTCATATTCTGGTTTTATACACACACACACACTCACACACACACAAACAAACAACAGTCAGCTGCTGGTAGACCGCAGTAACAATGGAAAATCAAAAGCAAGCCACTGCACACTGAAATGGCTTTACTATGATTTATTGTGAACAATGCATTTCGCCACTGGCTTCTTCAGGTACACTGAGTGAACTCATTTGAGTGTGTGGTGGTTTGTTTTTGATTTTTCACACACACATATCTATCTATCTATCTATCTATCTATCTATCTATCTATCTATCTATCTATCTATCTATCTATCTATCTATCTATCTATCTATCTATCTATCTATCTATCTAAAGAGAACAGTGGAATTCCAGTAGTGGGTAGTGAAAACATTCTGCTGTCAACACTCTCTCTGTACACAGCCTTTAAAGCTGGTGCAAATGCTGATTATTTCCTCCTTATCTTTAGAGGTTTTCATTTCCCCTCCCTCTTGCACGATGGAAATGCAGTAGGAAATGCTTTAGTTCAGAAGTAACTATTTCCCATTACCATGTTATCCCAGAATAGGCTCACAGACTAGGGAATCAATCACAAATCTAAAGATATCTAATGAGGCAGCACATAAGTGCTTCACTTCAAATACCTTTTTTCCAAAGCCAAGCAAGAAATGCATCATTTCAGAATGGATTAACACCATCAAAGACATCTGCAGTTTTGCCCTGGAGTGGGTAATATACAGAAACAAATCCAGAAATGTTATGAAGAACAGAAAACTAACATTATGGTTCAAATACAGCATCGATACGCAATAAAAACACGATAAAAGACGGGGAGGATTGGTCCAACTGATCTCTACAACGTCAGTCATTTTGTTCAGGCTTGAACATCAAGCTGGAGTCTTCTCCGTCCTGGCTAGACTTTAAGGTGTAAAACGTTTCCTTCACATAAAAAAGTAAGTGCTTCTTTTTGGGAAAAGGCTTCATCCACCATCATGGTCATGGTACAAGGGAAATACTGATTTCCCCTGGCTGGCCAAAGGGTTGCCTTGGCAATATCACCATACACTGACTATATCACCCCACTACACTGACAGGCATATAACCTCTGAATGTAGTTATGTTATAGCATTAAATTTGGTGTTCCTAAAAGACACAAATCCTCTATTACTAGTCAAAGTATGCATTGTGGAGGAAATTTAAGCTCATTTTGGGTTAGACATAACCCTGTAGTATTTTTCTCTTCCAGCAATAGAAAGACAAGTGAAACACTGAATAGTCTCAAATGGCTATAATAACAAAAACTCTTAAAAGTGAAAAACATATTTCATTTACAATTTCAGGCCCAGTCAGGGAAATGTGTGCGCCCTTCATCATGGAAAACTGGTTGGTAATGAGGCATGGAAAAACATTTCAAGCTACAATGAAATTCTGACACATGGAACTGGAATTTGTTGACAAATTGTTTGTGGACATATTCTCACTGCTGAGTGCCATTGAGCCATTCAATTTATGATACATCTAATGGATATTCCTATACATTCTCCTGATATTGATGTAGGCACTTACATATACAAAATTTCCTATTTAATATGCCTGCCTATATGCAAATGTTATTATGTGATATCAGTTAATACCAAACCAATTAACCATAACAGAAAGCCATACATTAATTAGATTAGATTCGAAGATGAAGTCACTTTAAGAGAATTGCTGTAGGTAATTTGTCTTTGGAAAAGAATGAGCAGCCATTAGTGAGATCTATATCACACATATCATTGGCATTAGGTCTGCTTCACTTTGACAAATTAGACCCAGCATGGGGTGAGTTGTCGACACTGACTTTTCTGCTTTAACAGTTGTTTGGGATACAAATCATAATCTAGGTCGTGCACTTTATTTATTACTATTTATGTTTAATGTTTTCCTAAACAGGGTCACGTGGAGCCTATTCCAGCACATATAGTGCAGAAGACAGTCACCCATTGAAATCTGTTCATGTACTGGAACCTTCTGATTGCAGGGCCTAAAAACTGTACCAACAATTCACTGCCTCATCCACCTAAAATGTTTTTTTTGATTTGGCAGAGGAAACACAGGTACCTGTTCTCCACAGGGACGCCATGTTATGCTAGATCAGAACTAGTTAATATAACGTGTTGTCCGACCACATGTTCAAAAGTGTCTACAGTTGTATTGAACGGCTGCACTTAAAGGCAGAAAGTAAACCTCACAGAGAGGAGGAAGACATATCATTTAAATATCGGGATTAACAGCACACATTTTCAGACAGTCTCTCCTGGAAGACATTCATATTATGCACGTGAAAAGTGACAGAAATAGTTGTTTAAAGAATTAAAAAGAGAGATTTAAACCTGAACGTAAATTTAAACCTGCTTGCTTTCTAGGGCTGCACAACTAATCTAATTGCAATCATGATCACAATCGCGATGTTGTCATGTGCGATTACATAACTGCAAAAACTGTGCGATTTAATCAAAAGTTCAACTTTTCACAGAGTCGACGTGCTTGTCAGTCACTTTTCAACAACTGACCAATCACAGCCTGGGTGCTACAGCAAATCATTACATGTTGAACAATATGATTATTGACAAGTTAGTACTCAGCATTAACAAATGTAGAGTATTTTGCTTGCACAAGGCTGTAACTGGATTTAAAATTCGACTAGTGGTAAAATAGGATAGCCTATATGAAATTATAATGAATGTGGTATATTATTGTTAAACTAACAGTATACTATTAACTAAATATACTTTGTATTCTGTACTCTGCATATTGCAGATGTACATTGAGCCAGTGCCAATATCCCAATATGTTCTGCTTCTAGCTGCCTCCTCTGTAGAGCAACACACTCCCCTTGTTCTGTTTGACCTCTGTTTTACTGTTATTGTTATAAAAATAAAACTTTGTTCAAGTTGCGAAATACACATTTAAAAATGTCAGTGTTTCGTGCATTCCTTGATAATTAAGCAAGTAGACTCATAGTACCATTTGTTCCAATATAATCAGATCACAGTCGCAAATTGCAAAATTGTCCACAATAACCACAATATGACTTTTTCTTCAAATTGTGCAGCCCTTCAGCTTTCTAACCTTGTTACAGCTAGCCAATCAGAGGATGAAGTGGGTGTGAATGTCAAATTGTCTGTTTCGGAGAGCTAGAGAAAGGGTTGGACGCAGTCTCCCCTTGTCTGACATTGGGAAGGTGTTGGGAAGAGAGATGAATCAGATCCCCCCCCCCACTGTCTCACACAGCCTCTTCATTGTTGTGCAGAGAAATAACCCTGCAAATGCACGATAAATGACACGCCACATGAGCACGTCTTAATGACGCATGTTTTGATTTGTTTTAATCACTGGGGGGGCTTACAAGCATTCACATATTAGCCTCTTTGATTGACTAGTGTAAAAACTTTGTATTATAATAAGTAGGTGTTTCATAAGTGGTTCCTATAATTTGATGTAAAATATTAAGCATTTGATTTATAATCAAACACACAATAATGAAAGCAAGTTATGTTTTCATTTATTTACGCACACTGAAAAATGTAGTGAAAACAAATAGTCCTCAGCTGAATGTACATGTATCATTTTATTGATTAGGAATGGAAAGTGTTGTGTCCTCAGTTGTTCACTTTTTCAGTTTCTCTCCACAATTATATTTTCTCTACAGTTAGCAAGTTGCTTTAGGCCAAGCAGCCTGATACTAAAGAAAAATCTCAATTGTAGTTTGCATTGATCAAAGCATAGCTCTTGGCCATAGCTAGATTGAGTGTTGTGGAGTTTCTGCTTAACGGGCAATTGGCAAAGTGCATAATAACTCATTTTTAGTCAGTTCGTCAATAAGCTAACACTAAAATCTATAGCACTTATCATGCGGATAAGTAAAGCGTGTGTCACTGTGATTTTTCACTCCTTGTGAGTTTCAGTCAGGAATGAAGCTGAGCTGCAGCCAGACTTCTGATTTCTATGTGTTGAGAAAACCGGCAGTCAGCTCTGGCTGCAGTCAGGATTGCTGAGGTTGATTCCAAGCCCGGTAAAGACCAGGGCCAGAGGGTTCATGACTGATCCAACATCAAATCAGAACCTATCAAATGCCAGAATAGGCAAAAAACTGTACGATAGGGTTTTTCCAAAAATAATATTCAACCCTGCCTTAATCCATGTTACTACTTGAAACATTCAATTTAATAACTGTTGAGCTAGAGCTGGATTTACATATGTCAGGTTGCCAGAAACTCAAACTGAATGACATTGCTTCATGTCTGCTGGATATGGAAGTCGGCACCTTTAGCCACAACAGCTTTTTAAATCGTGCCATGTGGTGACTGTTTGTCCGCTGATTTTCTGCCCCCTAGTGGCCAAAAATCGATTCATGCAGCTTTCAAAAGTTTAGATGTTGCTGCACACATGTGAAGACATTTTAAATGCTATGTAGTATCAATAGTCGTGCTAAGGGAACAATACTACAAGCAGAGACCGAGTCAAGAAACACACGACTCAAGTATTAGCCCTCTCATCAGCTTGAAATACAGACCCCTTTGTTCAGATGGCAGGAAGCATGCGCATACAGGGTTGGCAGGATAAAAATGAGATTAGCTGCCAGATTTCTCTCTGTTTTGTTGGTCTGTGGGAGCTTAGTTTCACATCAAATGGCTTAAAAAAATCTGCGCATTGGCAAGTGACAATCAGTTTTGATTGATCTCTGTGGTGGGGTGAGTGTGTTTTCCTGGATCTGCACTCAGTTGTTGACTACCTATCCAACCACTGCCCTCAAAGGCAGAGTGGCCTTCCAGTGCAAAACAACAGATACTATGGCAGCAATATATTTCTCAGACAGAACAATTTATGGGACCATCACTATTGATCATTGCCACGGAAAGGAAGATTGCCTAACTCATCTGGAGTCCCCGTAGAAATGTAATTCTCCCACTGCCTAAAGTGCTTATAGGGGTGAGCTGCAGATGCATTTTGCCCACGCTCTGGCTCGGTCCTACACTGGCATGGCAATAAGCTGTGTTGATTTAATATCCGTTTGCCGCATGCATTTTCTTGGACGTGTAATCAGTCCACAAGGTTCTGCAAGAGGCTGTCATGAATCTCGTCGGCTGTACTGTTAACCCCCAGCCCCCTCAGCCCCTCCTTCTACAATCACCAGCTCACCAGCAGGACATGCCAGATCCAACAGCCACTCCTGATTACACTCATGACTCAGTTGCCGATTGGCTGTCAGGGTGCAATCACAAATACAGTTTGTTTTCTCTTATTTGGTTTTCATGGTTTTCTTTGGTGACACATTGCCTTTTTGGAAATTTAGTCAAAACAGGGCCCGTTAACAGGGGCCGATTGGATGCCTCACTGTGATGTTTTTGTTCAAAATGTGCATCTCACATTGGTTTCACCTAGGTCAGCAATAGGTGGCCAGTGGACCAAATAAATAAATAAATACATGAATACTTTGATAGCAACTGGTGCTGAAATAGATCACGGTCATGCCAGCAACAGTTACTCACATAATAACTTCCTCTTAATTGATTGTGCCCACAAAATAAAAGTGTGAGGAAGCTTTTTTTTGCAACAGTGCTTTATTTATTTATTTCGAGTTAAATTAAGAGCTTTTACTTTTAAAAGTTCTGAAAGACATTCAAAAGAATCTGTCACTTGCTTAACACACTTGCACCAAACGCAACACTGGACTCCCTTGGTTGCACAGCACACTCACCATGTTAACACACTTGTCATGTTTTAAGTCAATTCGATGAACGGTTACTGACATAAATGAAATACAAACACACAGACAGACAGACAGAGATTCCTGTCTTTATTAGAGACATGATTGACAAAAATGTTGCATGCACAAAAAGTGAGAAAAAACTGAGAATTTTCTTTATGTAATACTGAATAAAAAAGAAAAGTATTGAGATAGAGGAGAAACCACAAGATATAGGCAGTAGTTTTAAAGTAGTCTGAAGTAATAAGGATGTTATAAGGATGTTGTGGTCGGTTGGTACATTGCCAAATACTGGCATAGGACAGTACTTCATTTTCTAAGCAATGTGTTTCCATGCATGTCTTTTCTTGTTCAAGTTCAGGTAGCTTGACAAAGTTATATTGTAAATAATTGAGAGAGCCCTGACCACCATGATTTTCTTTTAAGTTATTTTACATTGTAGAGTTGGAGTACAACACAACTATGAGCTTTTGTTTTATTAGGGAATCAAAAGAGCACAAGCAGTTGTTGCTATTGTTGTTGATAGTTGCAGGAATACCTGAGGGCTGTTTAACAAAACCAAGATAGCGCGTTAAGCCGGGATTTTCCAGATATCGTGGCTGAATTTAGCCTTGACTCAGTTTCACGAAAGCAGTGGTACATGAGTTACCATGGTGATTTATTCTGTGCACCTAGCCTGATCCAGACCAGGCTAACAGCCAGGCTTGCTTAATCCTGGTGTCTTATCTGTTCAGTCAGCAGCCGCCTTTGATCAGAAACCAATGTGTTTTCAGTTAATATGTTTCCTTATCTATGTGTATTGGCAATATGTAGGCTACATATTTTTTACTTCAGTTAAGTAAAGCCAGTATTTACTGCTTAATTAGAATATACTGTATAATTCTATTTACTATTTACTATTTACTTCATTACCTTCCCTGGCCACAGAAAAATGTGCTACATTACAGAAAAATTCTACCAAATTGAAGGTAACATGGCTTAAATATTACAAATTATCATATTACACCATATTGGCATAGTCACTCCTCCTCAGACAGGTTTGGCCTTTGAGAAACGGATAAAGCTAGAATGCACTGACCACATAAGGTCAAGCATCGCTTTTTGTTATCCTGGATTTCTAAATTCTGCTTTTGAGGAACAGCTCTCTGGTTACCAGCAAATGGGCATACCTTCAAGAATGTCATGGCATCAGGACCATAGAGAGCATTTGTGACAATCTTGTGACATCCTTAATCCATGGTTAGGGCCCTGCACTGAAATCATCTGCTTATGTTGACACTATGCTGGGAATTACGTTAAGTCACCGGAGTGTGCCAATAAAAATGATTTATCCCACCTTGACAGGTGCAAAATGTCTGTAAAATCCCACAATGGAGAGTGAACTGAAAACACCTGTGGACAAAGAGTGTGTAGAGGGATTACCTACTCACTGTAGGTTGTAAATTGTTTTATTCCCTAAACCTAACAATAAGAATAAACATAAAACCTGTTGACAGTCTGCTTGGTGTGAATGTATTTTAAGATCACACGGATTGTAAGGTAACTGACTAAGTCAAATCAACAAGCTTGCCTTCTCAGGTAATCCGCTGACTCTTTTATCAAATTTAAAAAAATCTTGATGTTGCCATTTCCAAACTAGATGCACATCAGGCCAAATGGTTTTTCAACTCTAAGAATACATTTGTCTTATTACATATGAATAAGCTCCAAACTAGGTAGTCCAAATAGTACTCACACACAGTATCACAGTATTTCTTTATAAATAGAATATGTGTGTATTGTTGGGGTAGAGCGTGTCTTTATGTGTATATTGCGGGTGGGACACAGTGGACTCTCAGTGACCCTCAGTGACCTTTGTGTTGCTCGAATAAGAAATGGAAACATGAGTTTTGAGGCAGTATTGCAGAATGTTTTTCTTTATTTATGAGGAAGTTTTTCTAGGGCTGCACACAGGCTGTTTATTTTTTTCAATTATACATTATCAGAAAGCCTAAACCCTCCAAAACATAAGCTGCTATTTTTTTTTTTGCAATTACAGATTAAAACATCTTCATAGGGCTGAGAAAATAATGTGGACAACTCATCCACAATAGCAGTACAAAGTTCAGTATGAACAAAAGTGCTTTCTTATTTTACAGAAACATCACGTTTTCATCTAGATGATGGATTACCTCAAAAACAGGATTAAGGTTATCAGAAACTTGTGTCTACAATTCTGTTCATAGGGCTTAAATGAATTATGTGATCCCCTGCTGCTCATGTGTCATCTTTAGTTTTTAAATGTCTCTGTTGAAAGATTGGACATGACTTGTGTCAGCTGAGACGGGCCATGCTATTGACGGTGACATTTGTTTTAGGGAAGGTTACGACAATGTGCCAAGTAAGTATTCTCCTGACTGCTGTCAACACGAATAGCTGTTTTTGTTGCTGCTGTCGAGGCGACAGGTGGAGGGACCACTGTTGACACAAATTGGATTGGTGGCATGTCAGGTTAGTGTTTAAAAGTCTAAAAAGGATAGGTCCCAATTCTTTTGACTGTGTGTGTGTGTGTGTGTGTGTGTGTGTGTGTGTGTGTGTGTGTGTGTGTGTGTGTGTGTGTGTGTGTGTGTGTGTGTGTATGTGTGTGTGTGTGTGTGTGTGTGTGTGTGAGTGAGAGAGACAGAGAGAGAGAGAGAGAGAGAGTTGGAGGATGTGTGTGTGTGAGGGTGGGGAGGATGTTTCCTTTTTATTCAGGATGGACGGTGCCCAGCGTGTGCTTCTGTGATAGGAGAGGCGGACACCAGTTGTTTCAGTGGCTTGAAGTGTCGGAAAAGATTTCACAGCTGCTTGAGCACAGTAATCCTGGAGCTCTTGATACAAGATGGCAAATAAAACGGCCCCGTGGACGATGCTGAAACACTTACTGAACCCTACTTCCACTGATCTGTATCGCTCCACAATGTGAAGTGCTCTTGTCCCCTACAAATAAGGTCAGCAACACCCAGCTATACAGTGCTATTTTTTCTGAATTGATAAAACACTTTTTTATCACTCATACAAGCTGCACATTAAAATGGTAATGCATGAATACAATGAATGTTCAAAGATGCTTGATGTGTTGCACATCTTGTCCAAAATGTTCCAGTAACCTGTGTTTATATTTGATTGACGTTTAAATCAGAGGTAGGACTGGGTGTCAAAAACTTAATATTCATTGTTATTATTTCAAAGTTGGAGATACATAACAGTTTCAAGGCAAGTCAAACCATTAAAATGTATGAAAGCATTTAATTTTATTCTTTTCTAACACCTGACTGATTTTTTAATGACACATCATACAGGACAAGGTATGAATGTATTATTCAAATGCAAATGTACAAATGTTTGACAGATTAATTCATTATTTTGAAATATCACACACTTTAATTCAAAATTTTAAAAAAAATGGAGAAAAACTGGCTTTGATTCCGTGGGGGAACCATTTTTCTATATGCACAAGACAGACGAAGTATGTTTCATGTAATTTTGGTTTCATACTGAAGAGGGCAGAGTTGCTTTGTTGTATTGCTCAACAGCCAAAATGCAGTGACAGGCTGACACTGAATATTTAAAAGAGATTCGGATCTGAAAAGTGAAACACTTTGCAGCAGAAACAACTGACACTTTTGACACTGTTGTACTTATTTATTCTTACAGTCAAAAATCATTCGCTTTGGTTTAATACTAGTGCAGTTTTCAAATTTAATCCCCATTTTTTATGTTCAATGTGGGGATGAACACAACAATTACTTATATGGTTATGTAGTGCACAGAAGTACCACACATCAGGGGGAAAATATAGCATTTATCTCTAATAATCCTCGACCCCTGAGGCTCAGTAGGCCAAGGTAGATAAGTAAACGGCCTGTCCCTGCCGCTGTTCCTGTGTGGGTGGCCTGCAGCAATCACAGATGACGTCCTGTTGGCTGTGGAAGCTGGCGATCCATCTTCCCCCAACTCTCCCTTCTTTTTCTTTTTCTCTCTCTTATCTTTTTTAAGAATCCTTCCCCAAGAGCAGTTTTATCAGCTGGCTTTTGAGCCCCCAAGCAGAGCTCCAGGTCTCTATGTGTTGCTTTAACTGGAGCCGGAATTACGATGACCTTGCAGCAATTTAAACACTTTATCAGAAGCACAATAATCTTCTTCTGCGGGAAAGCGCATCAGCAGAAAAAAATAAATGAGTTGCAGACTAGTGGGTCTCCAGGTTGGCACTGTGGGGTTACAGTGCTGCTGGCCTTAAGTCAAAGACAGCGAGACTTCAGCATGCTGAGCATCGTTGTCCTCAAAGAAAGAACACTGAAAAATATGCTCTTTTCTGCAGCACTTTTATCCATCCATACAGAGGGAGAAACACATTCATAATTAATGTGTTTCATAGGTTAGAAATCAGGTATTGAGTGTGTTCTATCATTATTATGCATATTATTTATTCCTTTTGAAAAGCAAGTGTTACTGACAGTGAATCCTTATATGCTGCCATAGAATTGTGCCTGTGTTGTTTTCTTATGTGGTGATGAAACAGAATGATTTTCTATAACAGGATTAGAAGCATTTGACCAAAATAGTTTGCATTTAGACTGAGTGATAGATTTTTCTTCTCCCAACATCAGTTTTCTACAAAAGAATTTGCATTTGTCCTCTCTGATAATGAGCCGTTCCCTGATGCATCCTGAGATGACTCTCCTATGAATGACAAACCACGTATCATTTTCGTCTTCTTGGCTGATACTTCTCTTATCTGCAGGCTCTGTTTCTTAATATTCTAACACACCATTTCATTGACTGTATTCACACTGCATCAGAACCAGTGGCACACATTTGATGTTGCAGGGCTACGTCGATACAGAATGTGCTGCATAAATGGGGAAAAAACAATGACTCTAGATGAGCCAGTATTTGCATGGAAGACGTGCTTCCATTTGATAATGTCAGGACAAACTGCCATGATGATTTGACACTGGAGATTACTGCTGACACAATCAGCCAATCAATTGATTAGCCCATCAACGGGACAATTTGCTTTTATCTTTCTTTCAAAAATTACTTCTGTTACATTTACATGCCAAGAACATCAGTGGGTGGAGAGGACATCACAAATACCGCTGTTATCACTCTTTTACCTTCTTTTTCAGAAAAAAATATATTCGCAGTACAGTAATATATTGTACCTTAATATAAATAGAAGGAACCTTGATTACTGTAATAACCATCTATGGCCAGAGGAGTACAGATTTGATTTTATGCCACTTTGGTTTTCTTCAACCGCATATTATAAGTTATATATCGTAATTTTTTTAGTTGTTCTTGAAATGGGCCCAAATTTTATTGTAAGTAGTGGGCTGTATTTTTATAATGGAACAGGTCCAATGCATTTTTATGCGTATTTAAAGATGCACCCCAGCATTTAAGTATTGAACTTCCATAAAGTAAATGAACTTGCAAGACACATATAACAAGCAAAATAGAATCAAAATTGGCGCAGCAGAGGGCAAGACATCCTGACTTTTAGTCCTTAATATGGGTCAAGCCCAAAAAATATTGGACACCTCCCATAATGCATCTCCATAGTATTTCTTCTTCAGACCTGCCTGGTAAACACCCATGACTTTCAAATGCTGTAGACATAATCACATACTGTCAATTCTTGGTAGCATATTACTATAATACAGGTGATTTTCCCCCAACAATGCACACATTGTGTATAAATACACAAAATTAGCTTGCATGGGCCTGCATGGATTTGAAATTTCTGTTCAGCTGAATTCCCTGACTTAAACACAATAGGCAAACCTTTTGTTTTATAGCCTATACGTTGACCATCCCAACTGTGGTAGCAAAGTATAAATGGAGAGCTAACTGTAGGTCCAGCTTATGCCTCTTGCACTTAGCTGCTGGTGGGATTGGCACTAACAAGAGACAATGTTGCACACGAACAAGAGATTTATTCCTCTTCTGTGGCAGTAAACATTACACACTGGCCCACCTGTAACTGCTATATTCAGAGCTTAACAAGACATTCGGGGCTGTCAAACAGTAAAGTTAACTACAATAAACAGAAGAGGCTACAACTATGTATCAGCACTCCCCTGGGTAGCTCCCAAGGATCCTATTTTCCCTAGATTTACATGGCACATAATGGAAACAAGATATGAGTCCTATGTTCCAGGGTCCTATGGTCCCCAGTTCCAGGGTTAGTGTTTGGGGTAGGTTACAAAGGACTCTGGGAACATGTATATGCCCACACACTGGACACTCCCTGTTAGATAGAGCTGCTAGCAGAGCTACAGCACTGGTACCCACACAGTAACTCTCTGAAAGGGGCATATCAAGTGACTGTAAAAGAACTACTGGACTCCTCATCTTTCCAGCGGATACATGGAGAGCCCAACAACACACAACACTAAGTTAATAATTTCAGACCTGACAAACAAACTAACAAATTTCAGAGCAACTGTTTTCATGGGATGAGCAGTACTCTTCATGATGATTGTGCAATCTCCAGAGTGCCCATTTAACAGTTAAACAGGATAAAAAAGATGCTTTGTGACAACATTTTAAGTTGTAGATTTTTTTTAGTCACCACATGCCTATGTGGATTACAACCAACAGTTCATACGGTACGAACATCCACACAATCGGCAGTGAGCAGCAGTTCGAAATTGAGCATGAAAGCCTGCAGTGTGACAGTGCCGCCTGGCAGACATGGCCAAACACAAATCATTCTACATGCTGTTTTCTTTGATCCTTCCCTCGGTATGTTAGTGTGAGCCTCTGTGTGCATATTAGCTTTTTTTCTCACCCACTATGCCGTCACATTTCATCTTCTGCTTCTTCTCTGTCATTAATATTCTCCCTCTCTCTCTGCATAACTCTTGGGATCAATCACCGGTTGCCATGGCAATGAAACCACCTTTGCAGGTGTGTTGTGTGTTAGCGTGACTCTTCAGTGTGCCTATGTTTGCGTGTTGGCTGTACACTGACTGTACCTGCTATTCACCAGTCAGAGCGGTGAGGCCTCCGCTGGTGATGCTGCTCTCCTGCGCTGCCCTTGCATTCAGAGTGGCTTTGACAGCTGTCTAGTCAAGATGCTCTCACCTGCCACACTTGGCTTCCTCTCAGCTCTGTGCAGAATAATGACCAAATTCAAAGGGAAAAAAAATACACGCAGAGCTGTCAGACTTGTTTTGTTTCTCTCCATTTAAAGACACTCTTTGTGTGAAGGCTATTTATTGAAATATCTCTAAAATGTTAGCAGGGCTTGAATAAAAGAAGCTCCACAGTGGAGGAGCCTAAAACAATGTTGTGCCCTCTTGTAGCTCTTCTTCAGTATGCAAAAAGCAGCTTGGAGGTTATACATCTCTCTCCCAGAGGTACAGAGCTAATAATCACACAAGTCCTGTGTGGTCAGTTTGTTTATAGACACAATGATGAAAGAATAATCTGCTCCTCAGCAGAACTAATGCAGTTTAGGAGAAATCTGATTCTGAAAGTATTCAGTGTTTTAGTTATCCTTTCTGCCTTTCTTTCATGCCTTCTCTCATCTCCCTCTCCTCCCCTTTCCATGTCTTCTTCCAGATTTCACACCTTTACTTATCTCTTCCCTCCCACATGCTTTTTTCCTGCTTGCTTTGTCACTTCCTGCAACGCCCAGCCCTAAACCCCCCTCCACTTCTCTTTTCTGTCCTTCTCAGCTGCTTGATTTCTCTGCTTCCTCCCTTTCAACCTTCCCAGCGAAGACTGATCCAGTGTATTTATAGGAAGACAGACTGGATAATTAGAATAAACCAAGAATGATGGTGCTCCCTTTTGCAAACAGTTGACTTTATTATCTCTCCAGAGTGGGAATGGTGAGCTGTAGTTACTGTTGTACATCACATACGAAAGTTGACCTTGTGAAGGAAAGGTTGTTGTGCATGGTAATGAGAATGAGTGTACAATGAGGGAGAAAGGGGGCTGGCTGAGAAAGACTGCATCACATTCATCAGGCCTCAGGATGTACTACACCTACCGGGTTCCAAATAAATTAATCATGTTTTGTAATTGCAGGGAGTGCCGGAGGAAGGTGGTCATTGAGCGGTAAGAGGGATGTCAGAGGAGGAAGAAGAAGAGTCTAAGAAATACAAGCCAAACACAAAATGACACCAGGAACGGATACAAGTGAAAACAAAGTGGAAAACTGTGAGTGAAGTGAAACAGCAAAATTAGTAGTGTGACCCAATTCAATTTTTCCAAATCTTTGGGTCATTTAACTTCAGTTGAGAAAATGAACCGAGTGAAGTGTCTTGTTGGTAGATAAGTCAGAGATTAATATCACGTTAATTCTCTTTTTGATGCCTGTGGTTCTGTGATCATTTATTCATCATCTGCTAAAATAATGCATTTAAAAAGATGTCCAATTGAACATTGAATGAATGAACATCGCACTGCCTCCCCCCAAAAATAACATAACACAAGCAATCACGCAGTCTTCCTTCAAAGGGAATTTTCTGATTTTATTTCACAGTTTGCCTGAAGATATTTTTATTTATTTTATGATGTTTTATGATGCAATCTGGAACTTTGGAGAGCCCAATGAGTTCTTAATGAAAGTCAGGCGGGGTTTGGGGAATGGGAGGACAAAGAGAGGAAATATAAATAAATACATAAAAACAAGACACTCCCCGGCTGCAGAAAAAGGGTTTTGTTCCTCTTGACAAGCGCGATTGATGCCCCCTCCCTCCAGAGGGTAATATCGCCCAGACCAGAAACCAGCCAACCTTGAATCCCTGCATCACTTCTGAAAGTTGTGCCTTTGGTGTAGCAGCAGCAGCTGCAGTTGCACTTCATAAAATGTTACAGTGGATGGATAGCCAGTGAAGGATGTACTGAATAAAGAGTCTTTAGAGGTTGAACAGGCTGTTCTGCTGCACATCAAAATTTCTCAAAACTCTCTGCCAACAAAGTGTTGAGTGTGTTTACCCAAATGCAACATGTCCTTTATTCCTGCAAATTTTGAATTGCAAAGCTTTTCCACATGTGCTATGGTGTACAAAGTATAAACTTTAAAGACATACTAGAAAGTTTGTATTTGGGTTTGCAATGTAATTATTCAGTTAAAAAAAGTATATGGCCTGAGATAATTTAACATTTTTTAATACTTTTTGACCTTTGTATCAATATATTTCCTTGAAGTCCTTGTGTCTTTAAGGAATGCAACTCTCTCAACTGGTATCAAGATAACAGCACAGTACAAGTAACAGGACTTCTTCAAATTATTTCATGAGATAACTGTGGCGTATATTGATCACAATTAATCCTGGACCTATATCAACACCAAGTAAATATAAGAAGTAATAGGGTACAGTGTATTTTTTTATTCAAGTCAGAATTGTTTGCATGTAAAACTGATTAAGTTTGTTGACCCTGGAAGTTTATTCTTGACCTATAGGAACAGAATATGTGAAAAATTAATCAAAGTACATAAAGTCTACTTTCTGAGCATAAGAAAGTTTTACAAAATGCTCAAAAACCTTTTCCTTTCTCTGTAACTGTGTGTGTAGAGTGAATCTGTCCACTTATCTACTGGATCCATCACCCAGATATTTTTTTTGCACTTTTATGACTGTATGTTCAAGGATGTCCCGTGGTTGCAGTAATTTATTGACAGAGCCTATCATAAAGCCTAGACTTTCGTCTTTTCAGCAGTATTCGCCATTCCTCAGTTACGACATAGCAAAAGACATTTCTAACAATTAAAGGATAAAAACATACCTAGTCTGTTGCAAGCCACATTTTGGCTGTTATTTGCTGTGGCTCTGCAGATTAATCAGTTACCTGATATGTTATGATCCACAAGTTATGCAAGACACAAGATAAATAAATTCCAGTTTTTGTTATCTTTGTGGCCATCTTGACTGTAAGGTTTAGGTTTAATAATTAGACAAGGTCAAACCAATGTTATGAATGTAATTCTAGTTCTACAATGACAACCCACTATCTCTATGTGAGTGAATGAAATTCAAGAATGAAAGAATGTAAACACTGTTATGGTAGGTCAGATAATTAAATAACTGTTGTGGTGATCCCATCACTAGATGAAACCTGATATTGAACAACAAAAAAATTAAACTGCTTTGCATCAACTGTAAACCAAGCTAAACTTCAGAAAACTGTACAAGTCTGAGGATTAGTTTGCAGTATTTCGGGAATTTAAAGCTAATAGTCACACCAGGTAATTTGCATTGCAAACTAGCATCAACAGGAAGCTGTTAAGACATTTTCATCCTCATTACCAAGAAATGATGTGAGGTTATGTCAGTAAACTGCATACAGCATTCATATAATTACCAACGCAGCTGGTCTGTGATACTTGATGATAAAGGAAAACATAAGCATGATTATAGAAAGATCCAATGTACTTTCTTAGAGCGTTCTATCATTTACTGTCAGGGGAAGCATTTTCCTGCCATGACTGTGTTGAGAACACAGTCTGTATATTGTCGTAATTAGTCAACATGGAATGGTTTTCTCAAATGCAGCCTCACCTTGTTAATTTCAGGGTGTGACTTTGCAGCCCTGCCTGGAGTAGGAAGGTCAGCCATTAGGGGCCCAGCTAGGATAGGTTTGGCACCTGGGTTGAGTGATTTTCAGGCCACAATGGGGAAAGGAGAGCTGCCAGTTAAAAGAGAGAGAAGGGGTTGGTATGTGAGGCATGAGATAATACAAGGTTACACTTCCATTAGCACCAGGACTTTGAATTTGATATGAGCAGCCACAAGGAAATGGCAGAGAGAGTGGATAGAGGAATTATACAAAAAAAACTCAGGCTTGTTCTTGTCCTGCAAAGCAGGATTTACACCAGCCAAGACCCATAACAAAAACTCAAAACTCAATAAATTGTATTGTCTAAGTGCAATAACTCAAGTACTGTCCTTAAATGTCAGGATTCGTGGAGGAGCACAGAGGAGGTGAGCCTAAACTCAAGACACCAAGGCAGAGATAAGGTTCAGGGATTTTAATCAACAACGGCAACAGGTAAACAGGCTTACAGGCAGTTGACTGGAAGATCCACACAAGCAGCGAGAACACTCTACCAGACGAACATGAGTGAGTGAACACACTACACTACAATGACCAGACCCAGACTCAGGGAACAAACAAGTATATAAGCATACATGGGTTAACGAGCTGGGAGGGAGCAACTCAGGTGACCGGGATCAAGTTAACGAGGCAGGAAGAGAGACTGCAGGAAAACAGATAGACCGGCAAGCAAGCAGAGACAACAGAGGGTAACAGAGAGGCAGGCCGGCAGAGAGACAAGCCGGCAGAGAGACAAACCCAGAATACATAAGTACACAGACCAGAAGTAAACACTAAGACATGAACTGAGACACAGAACTAGGACACAGAGCTGAGCTGCAGAGCTAAACCTATGAGACAAGACAGATACTAAGTAAACTTAAATGAATAACATAATAAACAAGGCTACACCGAAATACCTGACTTAAGCCATGTTTAAGCCAAACTTAAACATGGCTGACAGGCAGAATGTGACTTTAAATTTTCTATTTTATGCCACTTTCTATTTCTAGTCCAATATATTTAGAAATATTTCACCTCCATAATAAAATGATAATTAAATATTAATGTCAAATCACCACTCATGATCAAATAATATAATATAACATAGCAGACCTCCACTCTGAGGGATTAATGTTTATGTGCTGTGTGCTGTAAATAATTCCATAAGTTTACTTAACATTAATGTAGGACTTTAAATTTGTTAGAGAGTATTATTACAGTGTGGTGTTGCTGCTTTTACTTTACTCTCCATCACCGTCAGAAACCCTTTTTGATGCTAGACATGTTTAACCATTTCAAGATATAATCACCGCAATCAGCACCTCTGTCACTCCAAACAATGGAGTCATGACGCAGCAGCCCCTTGCCACCAGGGGACAGTGCTGTTTTAGAAAAAACATAATAAACCTAGAAAAACCTGTGTAAAATATTCATTTTTTATGGTATTGGTATAAAAAAATTGGACTAGGTATGGCTTGATGCTGTGGCCCAAAAAGTAATTGAGTTAGTAACTCAGTTACCACATTGTAAAAGTAATTAGTTACTCAGCAAAGTAACTGTGTTATTTTTTATGTTCTATTACGTAATTACGTTCTATAATATCTTTAACGTTAAAGATGTTTATATTAATTGACACTATATACAGTATTTTAGAACATTTGGTATTATTTGAACTCAGTAGATTGCAGCCTGCCATATGATATGCATAGAAATAAAATCATATAAAAAATAAATATTGAAAATAAAATTTTAGTGCAAAATTAAGACACACAAATGTAAACTTGGGTAAAAAGAAACCAAGTAAAATCTTGCCATTAAGTACTGCAAATATCTGTTCCTGTATATTATTGCAAAATGAAAAGAACACTATCCAATTCTTAAATATTCAGTATAGTAACAAAATTAAATATTGAAAATCAATAGACATGGATTAGACAAGACAGGTCTTTTTTCCTGGGCATGGCGTGCATGTTACATAAACATTCTTGCCTTTAATTTCAATGAGCGATATGTAGTGTCGGTACTTCCAGTTCGAGAACGCTACCTTAGAATTTCCCTGGCTCGTCGCCATTGTCACTGTCTTGTGTTTAGTGGTTTTGCAGCTGAATCCAAGCTGTAGTGGTCTGCATACATTTGTTAGCAAGATTTTACAAGGGGAAACGAAAAATATGCTACTTTTAGTGTGTTTAAAGAGAGATTCTGGCTTTTGGGTTAGATACTTCAGAGTGTTATCTTTCAGAGAAGCCCAAACCATTTTTTCCAAATGGTTCAAGAACTATTCTAAATTAACTTTGGATATGCCTTGAATAGACGCTTGAAGAGGTCACCGTTACTGACCGTTAGTCTATTTTTCTGCCCGATTTCAATAATCAGTGAAGCCAATAGTAGACTAAATAATACTAATTCTTTGTGTATAGTTCAATATAGTTAGAACAGAAACACTCACTACATGTTCCAAAATGAAATTCTTAGGAATTCCTAAGAATTTCATTTGACTTGACTTGTGACTTGCTTGAGACTTGAAGGTTAAGACTTGAGACTTGCTTGTGACTTGGATATGTGTGACTTACTCCCACTTCTGGTTTGTCATGTGTGTTTGCCAAGAACAATATGAATGTTGACTTTTGCTTTTAATATCCGGTCTACGACAAGAGAGAAGACCTCCATGTGGAAAGTACCCAATTCATGATCATAATAGGATAGACTGAATTTTACGAGTTTGTGGAAACCAAACAGAGTTGAGAAGTGATTTGTTTATTGGCTTTTTCCACATTTGTTGACCCATTTCAGCTGTTTTTCCACTCAGCTCTTTGTTGGATAGTCAGTGTTTGCCCATGTATTAAAAGCTTTTGAGTGCACAAGTTTTCCCCAACAGGTCCCATGGGGTGGACTAATCTAACAGCTTGTCCAAACATGTGTTTATTTACTCAATACACTATGGTCCAGTGGCTTATTCAGGTTTCACATTTTTTTACATGCTGCAATCCCTAGACTATTTTTAAAAGTTTTGTTTGCGTGCATGTTTTAACCTCAATCTTCCTAAGCCTCAGCCTTATCAAGGTTGATTATCTCCTGAGAATGTCTCCTTATTGTGGTTAAAACTCAGTCAAACGAGAACATTTCTTTTTCATGGCAGACTTTTTGATTTGTCAAACACAAGTCTAGCAAATAAGGAGCCATATGCAACATTGACTGTCTCTAAATGTTGCCTTAGAACACCAGCGTCTCAGATAAAATCAAATGGGTAATACGATCCACCAGACTTCATTGAGAAAACAGTCATTTTTCCTTGCAGATCCTCATAAAACATACATTATTCACAGTGGACAGAAACAAAATAAATCTCACCATAACCATCTTTGTTAGTCTTTCCACTGATCCAACAATCACCAACTCTAGTTTGGTTGAACTAAACCGTTACTTCACTGCATTAGATGAGAAAAGAAAACAGTTTTCAAAGCAGGAAACAAAGTGCCTTATTCACACAATAATTTATATAAAAGCATACAGGTAAAAAATAAAATAAAGGTCAAAATAAAAAAAATAAAGATTTAAACTGGTGTCACACAGATTCGCAAGAATATGTATATCAAACATAAACAAGTCAATATAGGTAATAGCAATGGCAAATAAGTAAAAAATTGTCTTAAGAAGTGACATAAAACTGGGACTCTACAATCCTGATCGCTTCTGGTAGGCTATTCAAGAGTGTAGGGACCCTGACAGCAAAGGTCCCATTTCCTTCAGTTTTTATCCTAGACCTAGGAATGGCTAGCAGCTCTCTGCCGGGCTCACAGGAGGAGAAGAGCTCAGCAATATATGACGGGACTAGCCCTGCCTGGCCCTAAAATATTTTCAATCCTAAAAGAAACAGGCAGCCAATACAAGGATGCTAAACCTCAGGTGATAGGGACACATTTTCTGCTTTAAGTTAAAAGTCAAACTGTAGCTTTTTGGACTAATTTCTGACTGAGACAGGAGTCTAGGCAGGAGGAGATAAAAGCATGGATGAGTTTCTCATCTTTCTTTACATGGGGTTCAAAACACAAGTCCTGTTCAAAAAATATCCCCAAGATTTTTGACCAAGGGCTTAACATAAATTCCTAGTTCCCCTAGCTTTGATGATTCCCGCCCACCTTTCCCGTCTGTCAATGAGCATTTTGTGATACTGTGTCAAAAACAATGCAGAGGTCCAAAAGAACTACAATAGAGAACTCACCAGCATTTTCGTTCAACAGCAGTTCATTACAGACCCTGTGGAAGGCAGCTTCAGTGCAATGGAGAGATCGCACGCCAGACTGGAATATTTTGAATGAAGTCATTGTCTGACAGATGTACCACTAATTGTTTGAAAACAGCTTTCTCTAGGATCTTGGATAAAAATGACAGTTTTGAAACAGATATGTACAGTAGTTATTCAGGGTGGTGGGATCTAAAGTATTTTTTAAGGATAGGATTCAGCCAGAGCATTTCAAAACAAGTAGGGATGAAGCACCAACAATAGGTATCTGTTTCTGTAGTCTGTAGGGTGGAAAGAGATACTGATGTAAAGGAACTAATGGTACAACATCACATGAAACTTATAAGCAAATTCAGCACTCTGACTTTAAGTACAACACTCTGCACCTGGATATTGGACTTCCTCACAAACAGAGCCCAGTGAGGTCGGAT